>CM035156.1:31217181-31817181 GCA_020205615.1 Panax quinquefolius | reverse complement strand
ATTAAAACAATAAATAGTTGCATGTATGATATAGAAAAATAAATTAAGTCACGACATCAAGTGGTTATAAAAAGCAAATATAAATATTCTTATATTTATGTTTTTAGCATAATGCAAATGGATCTTCACCCGGCATGCAGTAGTTCACATAGACAGGTTATTCCAACAGAATAATAAATAATGAAATAACATAAGAATTTCACCATGCATACGGTAATCCGCGTGAGCGAGTTATTCCAATGTAATAATAAAAAATGAAACCAGTCATCGCGAATCCGTATGCATGACGGATATTCCAATGTAATAATAAATAAATAACGAAACCGAGCCTGACGCGAAATTACGCCAACAAAGATGTTCACGGTGTAAGGCGAAATTCGCACCGACAGGATGTTCCAACACAATAATAAATAATGGAATAACAACATAATTCACCATGCGTGCGATAGACCACACAGACAGGTTATTCCAACAATTTAATAAGCGATAAAAAGGTTCCTACCAAGTCTTGTAAGATCAACAAGGATAGATGGTACCATTGTAAATAACATAATTTAATGGCAATTATAAGAATAAAATTATATTATTGGTGGAATAGCCAAATCGGTAATATAATAATAAATTGCAAGAATTTAATTTTACCGTCTCAGTTGGTTAGAGTTTCGTGCTGATAACGTGTTATAAAACTTTAGCAAAATGTATAAAGATACTCTTATAATTTCTGCATAAACTTAGAGAGAATAAGCAAGAGAAAAGAGAAAAAAACCTTCAGGGAATTCTTATTCATATTTTCCTTCAGATCATCTCCTTATATAGGAGAAGGAGAGTCACGGGAAGAGAAGGAACCATCACGAGAAGAACGAAAGAAAAAGAAAGAAGCAAAACAAAGTAATTCACGGGTTCCCTCTATTTGAGGGAATCAACACATGCCTTATAATGTAGTAGATTAATCTAGTACCATTATAATGTGTAGGTTCATTAACATATCTCAAAAGTGCTTCACTAATGTTATATTTGGATTGGAGTAATGAATGTGAGAATAAAATAAAAAAATTGTGTTTATTTGCGATTGAAATGAATTGAACTATTCTTATTCTTTTCAAACTGATGAATTTTATTCCCGGTGAAGGAGAGTATGGAATGAATGAATCATTCTACTCTCAATTTCATTCATTCAATCCAAACGTAACATAAGAGATTTTCCAGAATATAACCAACTATACATTTGCCTCTATATTATATTAATGGCGTTCCTTGTCAGAAAATTTAACAATTATGTTCTTGAATTTATCATTTGAGAGGTCACATGGCACAAAATTATTCGGGTTTAATTAATAAATATAATTTGTGAATAGTAATTACAAGAACTATAAGAAGAAAAAAAATCTAATTCTGACGAACTAATTTGGACGTTAAAATTGGATATATTAATTTCGACCAAATATTTCACTAAAAATAATAATTTTTCTGTAGTGAGTATTCAAAATTCTTAGCGCAATTTTATATTAGTGATTAAAATATGTGGATGAATAGGTTCATCTCTAACTACAAATCACATTTGAATTAAAGTTATCAAAACAGTTAGAGAATGGGACTTCACCGCATACATTCCACATCCCCAAATATAGTACTTGCATGGGATAAATAAGGTTTTAGTCATTTTGTATTGAATTAGGTTTTAAATTTATCAGAATTCTGAAAACTTTTTTATTACAATCGAATAAGCTGTCTTTCAAAATTTACAAAATAGTCATCAAAATCAGATTTTTAAGTCCAAAAAGCGTTAGGAATCTTGTTATCTGAAAGTTGACTTGACTTTTTCTTTGACGTGGAACACAAAAAAGACAAATTAATGGATATTATAAACAAATGACCAAAACTATTAACTACTTACCCAAAACAATTCCAAAACTAATAATAATAATAATACTAATAATTTCAAAATAATAATAACAAAAAAAATGTTAATTTTAAAAAATAAAAAAAGCGTTAATTTTAAAAAATTTTAAAAACGTTACTTTTCTAAAAAAATTAAACAAAATTCTGTTTTATAAAAATTAACGTTTTTTAAAAAAACAGACTTTTTAAAAAATTGAATTTTAAAAAACAGTTTAAAATTAAAAAATTCTGTTTAAAATTTTTTAAAAATTAACGCTTTTAAACTGTTTTTAAAATTTATTAAAAAAAAAATTAACGTTTTTAAAAATTAAAAAATTCTGTTTTAAATTTTTTTTAAACTGTTTTAAAAATTAATGTTTTAAACTGTTTTTAAAAAAATTAATGTTTAAACTGTTTAAAATTTTTTAAAATTAATGTTTTTAAACTGTTTTTTAAAATTAACGCTTTTAAACTGTTTTTAAAAATTAACGTTTTAAACTGCTTTTTAAAAATTAATGTTTTAAACTCTTTTTAAAAAATTAATGTTTTTAAACTGTTTAAAAATTAATGTTTAAAAATTTTTAAACAGAATTTTTTTAATTTTAAACTGTTTTTAAAATTCAATTTTTAAAAAAGTTTGTTTTTCTAAAAACGTTAATTTTTCATAAAAACAGAATTTTTTAATTTTTAAAAAACGTTAATTTGTTTTTAAACCGAACTAATATTTTTTAAAAAAGACTGCTTTTTTTAAAATGTTAATTTTTATAAAAACAAAAATTTTAAATTTTTTAGAAAATTAAAGTTTTTAATTTTTTTAGAAATTTAACGTTTTTTAAATTTTTTAGAAAAATAACGTTTTCAATTTTTTTAGAAAAGTAACGTTTTTTAATTTTTTAGAAAAGTAACATTTTTAAAAAAATTTAGAAAATTAACTTTTTAAATTTTTAAAATTAACATTTTTTATTATTATTATTTTGAAATTATTAGTATTATTATTATTATTAGTTTTGGAATTGTTTAGGTGAAGTAATTAATAGTTTTGGTCATTCAGTGCTATAATAATCCTACTGTTTGTTTTTTCTCTGTGTTCCACGTCAAAAAAAAGTCAAGTCAACTCAATCCAAGATTCCTAACATTTTTTGACGAAAAAATCGACAGAGCGACCATTTTGTAAATTTTTGAAAGTACGCTTATTCGATCAGAATAAAAAAAAATCTTCAGAACTACAATGAAAACCTAATTCAAAGATGTTGACTAAAACCTTATTTATCCTCAGATTATCTTTGACGCCCCAAAATTAGGTATACGTCACCAATCTTGGGTCGCCACTTATACATGGTACATAAATTCAAATACAACTTACTAATATAACTGCTGTAGGTATGCAATACGACATAAACCGTGAGTTTGAATACAAATATTGTCTACTATATATTATACAAACTCAAAAGGAGTCCTCATTACAACTATTATCACACTATTTCACGTAATAGTGAGGACTACTAATGCTATCCTCTCGACCATTACTTACGTTCCCGACTCGTCTCAAATTTATGTTCTCATTTCCTGAAGAGAAACGGTGAAAGAAAGGGTGAGCTCAACTAGCCCAATAGAAATATTATGACTAAGATAATGCGTAATAAATTATCATTAGCCTTCAACAAAGGTTAAACCGATAAAATACAATAGACAACCAGTTTTAATCTGCGGTGGAATAAGAATCCATTAAAAGAGTCAAGTAGAGAATAAAGTCTACTATCTTTTAGGTTTTAAAAGGTTTTCATCAATTTTTATCATTTGAGACTCAAACAATAAATAAACCACCACATCTAATCATCCATGTACCACGGCCAAGGATTTTCATCAAATTATCAATGGTCATGACTATACCGAATCACCCCCGGTCATAATCATACCAAAAACTATCCATCACTACATTACAAAATTATCGAGGACTTTTGTCACATCATTTATATCAAGTCGTGATTATCTTGAATGATCCACGGTCATAATCATACTAAGTTCATCTATGCACGTAAGCCAAAGATAACATAATATAACATGAGGATGATGACAATGACATAATAATTCAATAAAACAAGTTCAAGAATTATTTAATCCATGAATTATTAACGTCCAAATTATCAATATGATCTTTGTTTACAGAGTAAAATTCAAGAATGATCGGAAGAATATTTCCATGAAAAGATCTTTGGATGAAACGCAAATATCAAGGATATTCTACTAATTTCATGGAGTATAGAAGTTCAAGTTTTAACCAACCGGGTATAATAAAGAATGGAATAACAAAAGAAATCACCATGCATGCCGCATTGTGCATGTATAGTTATTCAACAGAATAATAATAATCGGAACCAAAGTCGGTGAAATTCACAATCGACGGGATGTTCCAACGAATAATAAAGATGGAACCGGATCCGGTTGTAAAACACATGATAGGATATTCCAATAGAATGATAAAGATTTTAACCAGAATCCGGTAAAACACACCTGCATGTGATGTTCCAACAAAATAATAAAAAAAGCGGAACCAGTCCTGTAAAAACACTGCATGTGATGTTCCAATGTAATAATAGAAGAATGTCACCAAGTTTAGGGTAAATCACAGTATCAAAGTTATTCAAATGTAATAATAAGCAATGGAATAACATAAGGATTTCACCAAGTATAGGGTATCTGCCATGATACTGAGTTATGTATAGGGTATGCCACTTTTACAAAGTTATTCCAACAGAATAATAGTGAATGGAATAACGAAGTTCTCTTCAAGAATAAAGAATAACACCCTTACCGTAAAAGAACCTGAATATAGAAGTAGTGAAGTAGCAGAATACTCTTCTTCTTTCTATAATTTTCTCTATATAACTTCTCTTTATAATTTCTCTCTAGAGTTTCAATGAATTAAGTAAGAAAATAATGAAGGAATGAGCTTCTATTTATAGAAAAATGGAATGCATAAGAATTAATCCATGAACGGTCCAGATTGATTCACTTTAATCGACGGTCCATATTTAAAGAAAAATCTTTTAAATAAAATATAATATATTCTATTTATATAAAACATTTTACTATGCAAACACTATGCAATACTATGTAAACACTATGCAAAATACTATGCAACACTATGCATAATAAAATATAATATATTCTATTTATAGAATAACTTTAATAAAGTATTCTATTTTATATAAGAAGATGTTTCGCATTTTATTACGTTAATAATACGTAATAAAACAAAACGTCATTATCGCTTATAATAATTCATATTATTAATCGACAATAATGGAATCAAACCGGTGACTTCTCACATAAGCATCAATAATCAATACCGTGTGCTACTATGCAACCACACGTATTCATCGCATTTTTACTACCGAGTAGTTCAACAAAGAACCACGGTAAAACTTCCGCCGTTATTTCAATAAAATATTTTTATCGTTTTCTCGATCAATCCGATAATAATTACATTGTAGGGGTCCACCAATGATTGAGTAGTTGTACGAATATTCCTCGCTAAACCGAATATTCCCCACCAATCGAATATAATATAACCACTTGCATACTTTGCAAAATTTATAAATACTACCCACAACTATAATATTATCTCAAATTCACACCATAATATTAAAAAATTATTTTGACAAAATTTAAATCTTTATTGATAAAACTGGGGTCTCACAATCTCCCTCCTTATGGAATTTTGCCCTCGAAATTAGGGTACGTGCGTGCGATATGATAAAGAGATGAGGATACCTTGAAAATATTAAATTCATCTTCAAATCGCTAAAAAGCTATTCATTAACTATTCATCTTTTGCACTACTGAATTTAAAAATATACAACTCAGAAAACCAATAATGCCGAGACTCGACTTAATAAAGATCACAACCATGAATTATCCATGCACCATCTTTGGCTAAGGATATTCGTGTTTTTTCAATTACTGATCATGATTATACCGAATAATCCATGGTCATAATCATACCAAGTCTATCAATGTACTACTACCAAAGATGACTTTTACCACATCTATGAATTAATATTTCATTCTTTGAGACTCAAATTTCAATAATTAATCCATATCATCGAATCATCCCCGCACTACGTGCCGAGGATATTCATTAAGATCACGACCACGAATTATCCATGCACTACTACCAAAGATAATCGTGTATTCATTAAGATCACGACCACAAATTATCCATGCACTACTACCAAAGATAATTGTGTATTCATTAAGATCACGACCACAAATTATCCATGCACTACTACCAAAGATAATCGTGTATTCATTAGTATCACGACCACAAATTATCCATGCACTACTACCAAAGATAATTGTGTATTCATTAAGATATCACGACCATAAATTATCCATGCACTACTACCAAAGATAATTGTGTATTCATTAAGATCACGACCACAAATTATCCATGCACTACTACCAAAGATAATTGTGTATTCATTAGTATCACGATCACAAATTATCCATGCACTACTACCAAAGATAATTGTGTATTCATTAAGATCACGACCACAAATTATCCATGCACTACTACCAAAGATAATTGTGTTTTCAATTACGGTTATGATTATACCGAATAATCCGTGGTCATAATCATACCAAGTCCATCTATACACTACAGCCACGATGACTTTCAAACACAATATAAACATGAGGATAATGATATAAAGAATCAATCAAATGAGATAAAGGATAAATATTAAACATTTATAATATAATTTATCCAGATTCAAGAATATCCCCATGTTTTCAATCACTTAATAATCTCATAATCTAATATCATTAATATTATAACAATATTTTAATCACTTCTTAAATTTATAAACAATTTATCTTAATTGTTTACGCTTTTACCATATAATGCATTTAATCATTCAAAATGTCATACTCATAAGATATCATCACCAATTATCAAATCTCTCAAAAAAAAATATGCATATACTCTATATAAGATTCTCTAGCCATAAAATCCTATTTTCAACTTTGTTACTTTCACATAACATATTTAACTCATATGTTCAGTAATAACTATTTTCATGAAAATACCAAATCAGTCCCAAAAATATTTCTTTTCTGGGATTTAGCATAATATAGTCCCATGATGAAAATATATTTTTCTCTAATTTTAAAATTCATTTACTATTTTTCAAAATCAATTTCCACTTAATTCCTTAAGAAATTAGCTACCTCAAGTTTAACTCCAAAATTCCCAAATCTTGGCAGGACCTTACACATGTTAACGTGAGCTTCTAGTTTAAATTTCATGGTCATCGGAGTTATAGAACTCCTAAGTTATAAGCGTTTTTCGTTGGAAAAACCTAAATATTGAAAGAGTCAGTAACTTGCTCATTTTAAGTCGAAATGAGCTCATTTTTGGACATGAGGTACTTTATACCATATACCTTCATGTCCCAAAAGACCAGAATTTTTCTCATAATTTAAGTGGCCGAAACAGCCTCTCTAAAATCATGGCAGAGCTTTTTCTGTTTTGCAGCTTTGTACTCCTTTGCTAAAATCAGTCCACACAAAATCTACAACACCTTTTCCAGTAATTTCACTTGGATTAGTTAGGTAACTCATAGATCTAACTCTAGGACTTGACCACATTCAAAATTCAAAATATAATAGGAGATATGGTCAATTGAATTTCATGTTACGCTTTTCACTAAAATCGATTTTCAACTCTTTGTGATTTCTAAGAAACTTTCATGTTTTCACATACTAACCAACATAACTCATCATAAAACTTACTAATACTTCATATACCCGTGATTTTTATTAGTTCTATACTTTTATTATGACTTTCATCATAATCCACGTAAATGCATCCTTTTAGTTGAAGAAATATTTGAGGGTTTAAGAAATGGGTTTTATCTTTGGGTCAATACAAAATTCGATTTCACGCTCTAGGGTAGGCTAGAAGTCTTCAAGAATACGCCAAGAAATTTATTAATGATAGAAATATCATTCAAAATCATTACTACTTCGTCCCAAGACTTGGATAAGACGTCACATTAATACCAACTGTGACTTCTATCCCTTAACCCGGATAAAGACCTCACAATGATACCTATCAACTTGCCATCTTCACCATGACGTCGCTTACGTAAAAGTCCGGCTTTGCATTCCACACAAGGAAGTCAACAACGAAAGGATCGGGCTCTTTACTTATGGCTTGATATAACAAAGTTGATTAACTTTAGGATTTGGTTACTTTGAATTAGTATAACGTGTTTGGTTAGGAATATGAAAGCTAACAACCTTACAAAAAAGAATAATGAGTAGTTAATCAATCGTTTTCAAAAATTACCTCAAAGGCAAGTATTTTCAAAGAGATAAGATAGACAGTAACGTGAAAGTGTTTATTTGAAACAACAAGATTAATAAACGATGGGAGGTAACGGGTTTCTCCCAAAGTTTCAATAGATAAATCAAAGTCTAATTTCTCCTGAGTCAAATTTAAACGTTGAACGCAAGCAAAGAGAGATAAAAAAGAATGGGTAGAACCCATCTAATAAGGTATAGACTTCAAAGAATTTATAATTAACTAACACGTGCTAACTTCGTCGGGTTACCCACTTTTTGAGAAGTCACGAAAAACGCTTCTTCCCGAAACCACCGATTTTGTTTTGTCCGTATCCGCCTTTGGTGCCACTATCCCAAATTGGACTTGACTTCACTATACGACAAAATCGAGCTAAATGACCTTCTCTTCTTGAAATTTCCACTTCTATTATCTTTGCCATGATTACCACCAAGTGGTTACCATTCTTAGCATGATAATTTCCCCCACGATGGTTATCATTGTTCGATAAATGGGTTGCCACCAAATATGATTATTATCGTGTTGTTAGTCGTTACCTTTTGTTTGAATGAATCAACACTCTCATGTGCTTCATTGCTTATCTCAAAGATTTTCAGATATCATTCTCAAACACCGTCACCAAACAAGGGTTAATTAACATATCACATATTATCCCTATACTCGATGACCAATTAAATACCAAATAAATTTAGGTAGGTCATACTAGCGAAGGAATTCCCCGCCTCTCCCTCCTAGTTCTTATCTCACATCTCGACCAGGGATCATATCCCTAAGCTCGATACCAACCGTGATGCCCCAAAATTAGGTATACGCCACCCATCTTGGGTCGCCACTTACATGGTACATAAATTCAAATACAACTTACTAATATAACTGTCGTGTACAATAATACGACATATAAATCGTGAGTTTGAATACAAATATTGTCTACTATATATTATACAAACTCAAAAGGAGTCCTCATTACAACTATTATCACACTATTTCACACGAATAGTGAGGACTACTAATGCTATCCTCTGGACCATTACTTCGTTCCCCGACTGTCTCAAATTTATGTTCTCATTTCCAAGAGAACGGTGAAAGAAAGGGTGAGCTCAACTAGCCCAAGAAGAAATATTATGACAAAGATAATGCGAATAAATTATCATTAGCCTTCAACAAAGTGTTAAACCGATAAAATACAATAGACAACCGGTTTAATCTGCGGCGAATGAATAAGCAATCCATTAAAAGAGTCAAGTAGAGAATAAAGTCTACTATCTTTTAGGTTTTAAAAGGTTTTCATCAATTTTTATCATTGAGACTCAAATAATAAATAAACCACCACATCTAATCATCCCCGCATTACTGCCAAGGATTTTCATCAAATTATCAATGGTCACGACTATACCGAATCACCCCAGTCATAATCATACCAAAAACTATCCATCAACGCATTACAGACCCACCGAGGACTTTTTTGTCACATCATTTATATCAAGTCACGATTATACCGAATGATCCTCGGTCATAATCATACTAAGTTCATCTACGCACGTAAGCCAAAGATAACATAATATAACATGAGGATGATGACAATGACATAATAATTCAATAAAACAAGTTCAAGAATTATTTAATCCATGAATTATTAACGTCCAAATTGTCAATATGATCTTTGTTTAAGTGAGAGTAAAATTCAAGAATGATCGGAAGAATATTTCCATGAAAAGATATCGGATGAAACGCAAATATCAAGGATATTCTACTAATTTCATGGAGTATAGAAGTTCAAGTTTTAACCAACCGGGTATAATAAAGAATGGAATAACAAAAGAAATCACCATGCATGCAGATTTCCGCGTAGACATGAGTTATTCCAATGTAATAATAATAACGGAACCGTGTCGTGAAATTCACACCGACGGATGTTCCAATGAGAATAATAAAGATGGAACCCGGATCCGGTGTAAAACACACGATAGGATATTCCAATAGAATGATAAAGATTTTAATTCAGTCCTGTAAAACACACATGCATGTGATGTTCCAACAAAATAATAAAAAGCGGAACCAGTCCCGTAAAACACACGCATGTGATGTTCCAATGTAATAATAGAAAGAATGTCACCAAGTATAGGTAAAAGCAGCAGATACAAAGTTATTCCAATGAATAATAAGCAATGGAATAACATAAGGATTTCACCAAGTATAGGTATGCCACATATACAAAGTTATGTATAGGGTATACCACTTTTACAAAGTTATTCCAATGAAATAATAGTGAATGGAATAATGTAAGTTCTCTTCAAGAATAAAGAATAACACCCTTCACCGTAAAAGAACCTAATATAGAAGTAGTGAAGTAGCGAGAATACTCTTCTTCTTTCTATAATTTTCTCTCTATAGCTTCTCTCTATAATTTCTCTCTGAGTTTCAATGAATTAAATAAGAAAATAATGAAGGAATGAGCTTCTATTTATAGGAAAATGGAATGCATAAGTAATTAATCCATGAACTATCCGTATTGATTTACTTTAATCTGACGGTCCATATTTAAAGAAAAATCTTTTAAATAAAATATAATATATTCTATTTATATAAAAACATTTTACTATGCAAACACTATGCAATAATATGCAAAACACTATGCAAAATACTATGCAAACACTATGCATAATAAAATATAATATATTCTATTTATAGAATAACTTTAATAAAGTATTCTATTTTATATAAAAGATGCTTTACTTTTATTACGTTAATAATACTGAATAAAACAAAACGTCATTATCGCTTATAATAATTCATATTATTAATCGACAATAATGGAATCAAACCGGTGACTTCTCACATAAGATCAATAATCAATACCGGTGTCTTTCTTATGCAACCACACGTATTCGTTTCACTTTTACTACCGAGTAGTTCAACAAAGAACCACTGTAAAACTTCCGCCGTTATTTCAATAAAATATTTTTATCGTTTTCTCAATCCGGCAATAATTACATTGTGTAGGGTCCACCAATGATTAGTAGTTGTACTAATATTCCTCGCTAAACCGAATATTCCCGAATATTCCCCAATTAATCGAATATAATATAACCACTGCATACTTTTGCAAAATTTATAAATACTACCCACAACTATAATATTATCTCAAATTCACACCATAATATTAAAATTATTTTGACAAAATTTAAATCTTTATTGATAAAATCTGGGGTCTCACACTTGCACATTAAATATGAAATGGAAGGTTTTCAATTATTGTAGCAGCCCCACGTATAAAAGGTAATGAAAGCTAATTAAGCTATACTTAGGATTAATTAATTAAAAGGAAATTAATATATCTTGTGATTTTATATATTAATTTTTGTTGTTGCGAGTTATGTGAGTAACTATAGTTGATAATATTTTAACAATATTAAAATTTAAAATGAGTTATAAATTATTTTAAGTTGCGACTTATCATTAAAAATGTTTGACACCAATTTAATTACGAAGTCAACAATTAAGTCAAAATAAGATGTGAAAATATTTGATCGATAATGATTTAAAAGTTAAAATATTATAAATATTACTAAAAATGACAATAATAAAAAAAAGACATATTGATTATATTCAACATTTCATCCTAAGATCAATCACCATTCTAACATTAATAATAAAATATTAATCCTCCATTCCAAAATTGAAGATGCAAATTGACTTTTAAAGTCAAACGAAGATATATTAAACTTTAAAATTGATATTATTCATAAAAATTTGGAATGAAATAAATTTTATATATGATTAATAGTTATACTATACAATAATAATAATTGTATCAACTAAAATTACATGAATTCACATCAATTTACAGTTTAATATGTTGTCGTCAATTTGTGCGAGTGTGGTGTGTGTGTGTGAAAATTAGCAAAAAAAATAATTAAAATTATATATATAATTTTAGAACGAAAATAATATAATAACTAAGATCATATATAAATAATTGTAAACCATGTTCAACACATATAAACAAATTAAAATTTACACACCAAATTTTAAATCAGCAATCAATTATAAATAGACTTTCAAAACACTTTAAAGAATAATTTGGAGCAAGCGTACCAATAATTAATTATTTTAAGTCATATTATTATCAACCGCATATCGTGAGTTTAACTTTTTAGACGATTATTAATAGAGGAGAAAGAGGAGGAACAAATGTAATTAGATTTTAATTTTAATAAATAAAATTTAATTTTTTTAATAAATATTATTCTAAATAGTAAGATATTAAATTAATAAAAAAAATTAAGGATAATATAAGAAAATTATAAGAAACACAAAAAAAATGTCGGAAAATATTCAGTAAAGTACGAAGGCGTCGAAATAATTAATTATTGGTGGGCCCCACATCAAAATAATTTTTAGATATAAAAACTGATGTAAGACCCCATCTTATTATGAATAAAATTGAATTTTCTCTATTTATTATCTTGAAATAATAAGGAATTAATTTGATATAATACTCTGGTTATGGGTGAAATGTGCAAATTTTAAGTGGTTATAAAATAATCATTGTTGTCGGGGAATATTCGTTTGGTTGTGAAATATTCTTTTTGTCGGGGAATATTCGTACGACGGCACAATCATTTGTGGGCCCCATAACAGAATAACTGTCGGATGAATAAAACGATAATTTGAGTTTTTATAAATAACGGCGTAATTGTTACCGTTAACACTGTTGGATTACACCGGTGGTTAAAATACGATGAATACGTGTGGTTTGCAAAGAAGCATTACCAGATTGCATGATGATTTTTGAATTATTAATTCTTACGTAAGAAGACACTACTCAATAATTGTTACAGTAATTACTTGTAAGACCCCAACTTTTTAATAAAGATGATTTTTCTATAAATATCATTTTTAAATATTATGGAATGAATTTGATATAATGTTATAGTTGTGGGTAATATTCATAAATTTTGCAAAGTACGCAAGTTGTTATATAATATTCGATTGGTCGGGGAATATTCGTACGACGGCACAATCATTGGTGGACCTCTTACAATGTAATTATTGTTTGATTGAGAAAACGACAAAAATATTTTTATGAAAATAACGACGGAAGTTTTACAGCTTAAAATCGTTGAACTACTTTCAGTAGTAAAAGTAAAGAATACGCGTGGTCGCATAAGTTGCAAGTATACTACGGTATTGATTATTGATACTTTACGTTGAGAAGTCACTCGGTTTTGTTCAATTATTGCTTTGGTAATTGTTGCATAGATCTCAAGTTATTTGATTCAATTATTGTCGATATTTTATATATTATTAAATCAATAATTGAGATGACAGAGTTATTAATATTATTATTTGCAATATTAACGATGTCTAGAAGTTCTACCAAGGAGAAGTTTGGTCACCTAATCACGCTACTAATAGGAGAAATCCTTATTGGAAAGCCCCTCTTCCTAGGAGTGACTTGGTCGATTAATATTGTAAATTATAATAATGATAAATGTTGTTAGATATATGTGTCTTTTTATGAAGTCACGGAAGTTTATATATATATATATATATATATATATATATATATATTATATATAAATTTTGTTTTATTAGTATTATTAATGTAATAAAACAGAAAAGCTTTTTATATAAACAGAATACTTTTATAAAGTTATTTATTTTATTAGATTATAAATAGAGTTTATTATATTTTATTTTATTAGAATATTTTATTTATACTTCATAGTAAATCAATATGGACCGTCCGTTTAAAAGTAAATCAATCTGGACCGTTCATGAATTAGTTACTATTCAGTTCATTCTCCTATAAATAGAAGCTCATTCCTTCATTATTTTTATGAATTCACTGAAACTCTAGAGAGAAAGAAGAAAAGTATTATGCTACTTCACTACTCCTATATTCAGTTTCTTCTAAGGTAAGGGGTATTATTTCTTTTGTATTCATGAAGAGAACTTCTGTTATTCCATTCTTTATTATTCTGTTGGAATAACCTGTATACGCGGACTACCCTATACTTGATGAAATTCTTCTGTTCTTCCATTCTTTATTATTATGTTGGAATAACATGTCTATGCGAAGTACATCATACATGGTAAAATTCTTCTGTTATTCCATTCTTTATTATTATGTTGGAATAACTTTTATACATCTTGAGTAACGCATATATGGTGAAATTCTTACATTATTCCATTCTTTATTATTACATTGGAACATCCTCGTGCATGCGTTTCGCACGACCACGGTTCCGTTATTTATTATTCTCGCTTGAATATCCTGCTTGTGCGCTTACGCATGACCTAGTTCCGTTATTTATTATTCTCATTGGAATAACCTTTATGCATGCAAGGCTTATCGCATGCCTGGTGATTTCTTTTGTTATTCCATTCTTTATTATACTCAATTGGTTAAAGTTTTGGCTTTTATACTCCATGAAATTAGTGGTATATCTTTGATATTTGCGCTTTATCCAGTATCTTATCATGGAAATATTCTTCTGAGCATTCTTAAATTTTACTTCACAAAGCAGTATCATATTGACAATTTGGACGTTATTGGTTCCTGGATAAATTAATTCTTGAACATGTTTTATTGAATTCTTATATCATTGTCATCATCCTCATGTTTATATTATTTTGAAAGTCATTTGTGGCCTGTAGTGCATAGATGGACTTGGTATGATTATGACCAAGAATTAATCGGTATAATCATGACCCTAATATTATAAATGATGTGGTAAAAGTCATCATTGGCCCGTAGTGCATTGATGGACAGTTGTTGACATGATTATGACCATTGATGAATAAACAAATATCCTTGGCCGTAGTGCATGGATAATTTGTGGTTGTGATACTAATGAATATCCTTGGCCGTAGTGTAGGGATGATGTGGATTATTTATTAAGCTGAGTCTCAGCGTTAAAAGTGATGAAAAACCTTTTTAAATCATAAAAGATAGTAGATTTTATTCTCTACTTGACTCATTTAATGGATTGCTTGTTCCGCTACAGTTAAAGTTGATGTCTATTGCATTTTATCAGTTTAACATTGTTGAAGGCTAATGATAATTTATTCTGTATTATCTTAGTCATAATATTTCTTCTTGGGCTAGTTGAGCTCACCCTTTTACTTTCATTGTTCTCTTCAGAAATGAGAATGTAATGAGGACTAGTCGGGGAACAGTAGTGGATTCGGTCCGTGACGATAGCATTAGTAGTCCTCACTATTCTATGAAATAGTGTGTTAATAAATGTATTGAGGACTTATTTTGATTTTTAATACCGCCTAGAAGACAATATTTGTATTAAAACTCACAAATTCATGTCAGAGTATTTAAGATTGTATTTGTATTCTCAGACCATGTATTTGGTGACTCGTAATAGGTGATGAATACCTATTTTGGGGGCGTCACAACTGGTATCAAAGCTTAGGGATATGATCCCTGGCTAAGATGTGAGACAAGAACTAGGAGGGGAGAGACGGGGAATTCCTTCGCTAGTATGACCTACCTAAGTTTATTTGGTATTTAATTGATCGGTCAGAGTATAGGGATAATATGTGATATGTTAATTAACCCTTGTTTTGTTGAAGTATTTGAAAATGACATCCGAGAATGTAGAGAACATCAATGGAGCATAGGAGACCGTTGAGTCTCCACAGATCAATAATCAGGATAATGTGCATCAGGAAGGCGACAATCCTCAGGCAAACAACAACACTGACCAGATGATGAACGATGGAATGTTCAGAGGCTTTATGCAATTCATGCAACATCAAGCAAGAGCGGCTCCTGTACAAAATACAGGTGAAAACACTGGCAACTCTCGGACGGTCACCGCTAAGCAGTACAAGGAACTGGGACCACCAGAGTTTTTTGGAGAGCCAAAACCACTTAAGGCGAGATGTGGATAAAGCAGATCTGCAAGATATTTGATGTCTTGGGATGCTTCGAGGAGCAAAAGGTTCTCTTTGCCACCTTCTTGTTGCGTCTGCAGCAGGATTCTTCGTGGAAATCAGAAAAGCGTACTCAACTCACTTTTGCCTAAAGATGACTTGGGAGAAGTTCCAAGAATTGTTCAACGACAAGTACTTTCCGGAAAGTATTTGTCACATGAAAGAGGTAGAGTTCATCAAGCTGGAGCAAAACAACATGATCGTGTCGCAGTACGAAGCCAAGTTTGTCGAGTTGTCCCGGTTTGCGTCCCATTGGTTGATAATGAGGAGAAAAAGACGCGAATATTTCTAAGAGGTTTGAAACCCGAGATACGTCAATATCTTATCTCTTATAAACTTTGTTTGTATTCAGATGTTGTTAATAGGGCTCAGTTATTGGAGTGCGATAATGAGTCAACCCAACCAAAAGAGAACAGCCAGCAAAATGATAATACTAGTGATAATAAATATCGTAAACTAAGGACAACAAGCGTGGAGGGAATCAACAGGCCAGAAATGGTAACCACTTCGGTGGTAATTAGGGCCAAAATAATAAGAATGGGCATTTCAAGAAAATGAGATTCAACAATGATGGAAAGACGTCAACACCAGCACCCGTTGTTAAGGAAGGAGAACGACCACCTATTATATACTTCAAATGTGGAAGGGAGGGACACATCACCCAAATGCAAGATGCCATCCAAAGCATGTTATAATTGTGGAAGAGAAGGTCACCTAGCCCGATTTTGTCGCTCACCAAGACAAGTTCAGCTAGGGATGGAGGCACCAAAGGTCATTCCCGAAAAAGTCAAAGCCTAGTAGTGCAAGGGAGGCGTTTGTTGTGACCTCCCGTAAAGCAAGGAACCCGAACGAGGTCATCACGGTAAGCTTATCATAAACTCTAAATAAGTTTATATCTTATTTGATACCTGCTTCTTTCCATTCTTTTATTTCTCTTACTTACGCTTCAACGCTTAAATTTGACTCGAGAAATTATACTTTGACTTATCTGTTGAAACTCCATCGGGAGAAACCTTCATTATATCCACTCGCTTATAAGTCTTGTTTGGTTCAAATCGGCACCCTCACATTACTCCGTCAATCTTATTTCATTGAAAATATTTGCATTTGATGTGATTCTAGGGATTGATTGGTTAACTACTCATCATGTAAAAATTGATTTTTTTCGTAAGGTTGTTAGCTTTCATATTCCTAACCAACTTATTATTGGAATTCAAGCAACCAAACCATTAAAATCAATCACTGTCATCTCAAGCCATAAAGCTATTCGTTTATTGAAAAACGGATGTCAAGTTTTCTTAGCTCATGTCACGGATTTAAACAAAAATACGTCAGTTTTGAATTATATCTCTATTGTTAATAAATTTCCTGACGTATTCCCTGAAGAACTTCCTGGCCTACCCCCAGAGCGTGAAATTGAATTTTGTATCAACCTTGAACCCGGTACATAACCTATTTCCAAAACCCCATATCAAATGGCTCCTATTGAACTTCAGGAGTTAAAGACCCAACTGCAGGAATTGTTAGACATCGGTTTCATTCATCCTAGTACGTCTCCTTGGTGTGTTCCTGTTCTATTTGTGAAGAAAAAAGATGGGAGTATGCGACTTTGTATTGATTATCAGGAGTTAAATCATGTCACCATCAAAAATAGGTACCCATTGCCACGTATTGATGACCTGTTTGACCAGTTGCAAGGAACCAAATTCTTTTCAAAGATTGATCTTCGTTCCAGATATCACCAATTGAAGATTAAACTGATGACATTCCAAAGACGACTTTCAGAACTCGGTACGGGCATTATGAATTCCTAGTCATGTCTTTTGGATTGACTAATGCTCCTGCTGCCTTCATGGATATGATGAACCGAGTATTCAAGGAATATTTGGATCACTTTGTGGTTGTCTTTATTGATGACATCCTTATTTATTCCAAAAGCCGTGAAGATCATGAGCAACACTTGAGGCTCATACTCCAAAAGCTTCGTGAATATAAGCTTTATGCCAAGTTGAAGAAATGCAAGTTCTGGCTTCATGGAATATCTATTGACCCAGTAAAGATTGAAGCTATTCAAAGCTGGGAGTAAGCTAAATCAGTGACCGAAGTACGTAGCTTTCTCGGCTTAGCTGGTTATTATCAGAGATTTGTAAAAGGGTTTTCTCGAATCGCTACTCCTTTAATTCAGCTGACTCAGAAAGATACAAAATTCGGTTGGAACGAGGAATGTGAGAAGATTTTTCAAGAAGTCAAGAGGAGACTCATTTCATCACCTGTTCTGACAATACCATCTGGCTCGGAGGGATTTATCATCTACAGTGATGCTTCGGGCAAAGGGTTAAGATGTGTTCTCATGCAACATGGGAAAGTCATAGCCTATGCCTCTCGACAACTCAAAGAATATGAGAGGAATTATCCTACTCATGATCTAGAGTTGGCAGCTGTTGTTTTCGCACTTAAAATTTAGAGGCATTACTTGTATGGGGAGAAAGTGGAGATCTTTATGGATCATAAAAGCCTTAAATATTTCTTCACTTAAAAGGAACTCAACATGTGACAACGACGTTGTCTTGAACTGTTGAAAGATTATGATCATACCATCCTGGAAAAGCGAATGCGGTAGCTAACGCATTGAGTAGAAGATCATATGCGGGTATGAATGCGATATTGACAACGCAAAGGCCCATTTTGTGTGACTTGTAAAGGATGGAGATAGAGTTAAAGATTCCAGGGATCCATGTGATGATGGAGAATATACGAGTAGAACTAACTTTAATCGATAAAGTTAAAGCTGTTCAAACTACAGACCTGGAGTTGATGCGTATGAGGAAGAAAGTGCAAGAAGGTGTTATGCCGGAAGCAAGAATCGATGAAGAAGGAATACTTCGAGTCAACTCCAGACTTTGTGTTCCTAACGACCCTGATTTAAAGTATAAAATCATGATGGAGGCGCACTACACACCGTTTGCAATCCATCCTAGGAGTACCAAAATGTATCATTGTGACGCCCCCAAAATAGGTCCAGTCCATCCAACCTATTCTGAGTCGCCAAATACATGGTACAGAAAACAACTATAACTTTATTACTACAACAACACATATGCTGAGTTTTGATACAAATATATACCAACTGTACTCATGTCCCAACCGTGGACAGCATGTCACAATGGCACCTTACATAAAGGTACAGTCAATAACTGTTTTAGAAATTAAAATCTTTGGGAAATGCTCAAGGAAACCTTCGTACATAGGAGGCCATGAATATAAGTTATGATAGATATCATATGTCCAGAGAATTATCCTTGGTTGATCCAATAGACCCAAAAGAAAAACGAAAAGATTACTATCATGTTCCTTCTATTGATGAGTCTTCTCTTGGCATATAACTATTTCCACCGTCTGCAATTGAACGTTATGTTTCATCTAAACTCTAAGATCATATAGGTAGTGCTCGTAGATATACTCAACAAGTGGATGTGCACAACCCTGTCTTATGATAACACGAGGTTGTATGTCATTAGACATCTTGTATGATAGTAATGAAACACCTTTCCAAAGTTGGGTTCGCCACCCTATTATCGGTTCACACCAAAATTAAATAACAAATGACGTATACAATACGACACACTTATCTAAAGTTCTCAATAAAATTATATATTGTATGTCATGCCGTTTTATAATGTGTTGAGAAACTTTGATAGTATCGGACCACCACACCATTCCCTCATTATCCCCGCCGACCCATTACACTCTTATTACACGAAAGAATTGTGAAGCAAAAGGGTGAGCACAACTAGCTCAGTAAAGAATATCATTACTAAAGATAATTAAATTATCAATAGCCTTCAATAGTAATAAATCAGAGATTTAGAACATATGGTAGATGATAAAACTTTTCAACCATAGTCATAAATGAACGAGCAATCCATTAAAAGAGTCAAATAGACCATAATGTACATTATCTTCTATGTTAAAAGTCCACCAACAATGTTTTATCCCTGTAACATCAATCAATAGTTCCTGTCCACAATCATATGAATAACTCATAATCATATTTGTGGTTTCAAAGTCCTTTTTTCATCTAGGACGAAGATAATTTACATCACCTGTCTTTACCTAAAACATCAAAGATCATGGTTATACCAAATCATAGTTCCTGTTCATAATCATACTAATAAGTTCATCTCTGCACTACGGGCCAAAGATATTCCACAACATGTCATCTTTGCACTACAGGCCAAAGATATTCAATAACAAGTCATCTTTGCACTACGGGCCAAAGATATTCATCAATAATTCATCTTTGCACTGCAGGCCAAAGATATTAATATCTCAAAGAAATACATAATCATTTCAGAATTTATATAAACCATAATTATAACCATGTTGATCAATTCACTTTTGCAGAAACTGACTGGAATAATCACGAAACTGAAAAACATAATAACCCTTAAAATCTCGTACCTCGAAAGAGAAGTATTTCTGACTGGAATATCGGATAAAAAGCCGAATGAAACTTGCACTGAATAGCAACTCTCAAAGTATCTAAATACTCATAAAAATATGCTCAACAATATAGAGAGAAAGAAAACTTATTTCTGGTGTGATTTTCAATTCTAACATAAGCACCTATTTATAGGAAAATGCTAGAACGCCAAAGGAGACTAAAATAATAAAATAATATATTTTTATTTCTCATTTCCTATGCACCAGCCATTTAAGACCAGCCCACCACACTTGAATCTCAATTCAGCACATGCATTCCACACCAACCAAAAAGTGCGTCCCACCCAATATTTTAATAAAAATATTTTAATTTCCAAAACTTCAATAATTCATAGAAAATAGTCTATTTATCAGAAAAATACGAATTTTATGTTCATTACACATGAAATCGAATTCTCTACAACTTTGTAACTTTGAGTTTTTCCAAATTCCAAACAAAAAATATCTGAAATCCACAAACGGACGATTTTCAACACCGTTTCAACAACTTTTAAAATTTATAACAAATCATGCGTTAATTTTCAACGGTTCAAAATTTGTGGACATATACTCAAGTTATATATGTATAACATATCCAAAAATCACCACGATCCAACGGTCGGATTAAAATTATAACTCACGCAATAGAGCTTTAAGAACACCGATTTAATCTTTTAATACTTCCAATCCGACAAAATACTAATAAAACACCTCAACATTAATTCCTTCATTTATAACCATATAAATAAATCCATCATTTATATCTGCATCAAATAAATATTTTCTTATCATATAAATCAATAATTAATTATTCACAAATAATATTACAGAATCACAATAATGACAACCAGGCAGTTCCCAGGAAAGAGGGGGCTTTTCGAGAAGGATTTCTCCTTACTGGCGCGCAATTAGGTGACCAAACCTCTCCTTGATAGAACTTTCTAGATATTGCCAATAATGCTATCTAATAATATTATCCAAATAATATAAATTATAGATCTGATAATGGGAAATACTGTGCAGTGACAATTATTGAAACAACAATAATATAAAATATCAACGCAGCAATTATTGAATTCATGTTTTGATCTTCATTCTTGAATTTTACTTCATTATGGAGTATTTTTAAACTTGAATTATCTAAAGTACGAATCTTTAATCTCTGTCCTTTTGTCTCACTGGATTCGTTCTCTAAAATATTTTTCATGATCTTCAGTCCTTAATGGTGGTACTTGATGAATATCTTTGGCCTGTAGTGCAAAGATGCATAATTACCTGATAATTATCTTTGGCCCGTAGTGCAAAGATGAACAGGTGTTGAGATGAACATGACCAACTGGTGATACAAATTAATATCTTTAGCCCGTAGTGCAAAGATGAATATTTGATTCAAGATGTATATTGATTGATGTTATAAGGATAAAATATTGATGATGGACTTTTAAATTCATAGATGATAGAAGATTTCATTCTTTACTTAACTTTTCTAATGAATTGTTATTTCCGCTACGAATATTGATCTAAAACTGGTTATCCATTATATTTTATCTGATTTGTTGAAGGCTAACGATAAATTGTTGTTCTTTATCTTAGTCATAATATTCTTTACTGGGCTAGTTGAGCTCACCCTTTTCCTTTTTATTCTATTTTTCTTCTCAGGAGGTGAGAATATAGCAGGAACCAGTCGGGGTAAAGAGTGATGGTCCTAGATAGTTATTTTAGCAGTCCTCACTATTTTTGTAAATTAGGGTATCAATAAATGTAATGGGAACTTATTTGAGTGTGGATATTGTCTAGAAGATAATATTTGTATTTAAACTCATAACATGCGTGTTGTCGTATTTTGCACGACAATTGTAATAATAAAAGTTGTAGTTGTTTCTGTACCATGTATTTGGCAACTCAGAATGGGTGATGTATAGCTATTTTGGGGGCGTCACAACTGACATAAATAAATTTTTTAATTAAAAAATTATCCACAGAATTGTTACCTTTAACTGTTAAAATACCCGGTGATAAATGAATAATACGAAGCACACATTATTTCACAGTAACACATAGGACTGAGCAAAAAATGGATAAAACCGAATAATTGAACTGAACTGAATTTTTTCTATTATTCGATTATTTTTTAAAATTCGATTATATCTGATTTAATATTTAATTTTTGGGTTTGGTTTCTAAAATTTTGTTATTCGATTAACCGAATAAGAAATAATAAAAATTGCCTTAAAATTAAAAAAAAATGATCTCATATCTCATTCTATCACCTCATATCTCTCATCTTTCATCTCCCACTCTCTCACCTATTATCTCTCATCTCTCGCTCTCTGGTCCAAACCCCATAACCAATTTTCACCTCCATCAAAAAGTAGAGGAAGGAAAAAAAGAAGAGGTGGCCTGTGACGCCCCCAAAATAGGTATACATCACCCATTCTGAGTCGCCAAATACATGGTACAGAAACAACTACAACTTTATTAATACAATTGTCGTGCAAAATACGACAACACATAAACTGTGAGTTTAAAAACAAATATTATCTTCTAAACAATATCCACACTTAAATAAGTCATCATTACAATTATTGATACACTATTTTACAAAATAGTGAGGACTACAAAAACAACTTTCTAGAACCTTCATTCCATACCCCGACTAGTACTTGCTACATTTTCGCCTCCTGAGAAGAAAAATGGAACAAAAAGGAAAAGGGTGAGCTCAACTAGCCCAGTAAAGAATATTATGACTAAGATAATATAGAACAAATTATCGTTAGTTTTCAACAGGGAATAATCTAATAGAATATAATAGACAACAAAAATTTCAGATCAATATTCGCAGCAGAAATAACAATTCATTAGAAGAGTTACGTAGAGAATGAAATCTACTATCTTCTATGATTTTAAAAATCTATCATCAATATTTTATCCCTGTAACATCAATCAATATACATCTTGTATTAAATAGTCATATTTGCACTACAGGCCAAAGATATTCATCAGTTGGTCATATTCATCTCAACACCTGTACATCTTTACACTACGTTTGAGACCCCAGATTTTATGAATAAAGATTTAAATTTCTTGAAATATTTTTTTTGAATATTATGATGTGGATTTGATATAATGTTATAGTTGTGGGTAATATTTATAAATTTTACAAAGTATGCAAGTTGTTATATAATATTCTTTTTGTTGGGGAATATCCGTAGGACGGCACAATCATTGGTGGACCCCACAACGGAAGTATTGTCGTATTTAGAAAATGACAGAATTATCTTTTTATAAAAATAACGGCGAAAGTATTACCATTAAAACTATTGAACCAATTCCAAGTAAAAGTACTGATGAATACGCGTGGTTGCATAAGAAGCACACCTGGTGTTGATTATTGATGCTTACATAAGAAGTCACTCAGTTATACTCAATTATTACTACAATAATTGTTGCATCATATCTTTCATATTATTGATTCGATTATTGTCATAGTATCATCTGCATAATATGATATATTATTAAATCAATAATTGAGATGACAAAGTTATTCATATTATTATTTACAATATTTATAATGTCTAGAAGTTCTGTCAATGAGAGGTTTGGTCACCTAATTATGCGCCAATAAGGAGAAATCCTTATCGAAAAGCCCCCTTTCCGGAACGACACGGTTGTTAAATATTGTGAATTATAATATTAATGATGAATAAGTTCGTGTTGATTAAAGATGAAATTGATAGTTCGATTGTGTTGGAATTATTAGTGTTAGTGGAAATCGATATTTATTTCGATAATAATTGATGTCTGGAGGTTATACTGACCAGTCGGGTAATTAACTGGATAAATGAGTAATTAATTGCTATTAATTCACATGATTATAACTATTTGTTCACACGTGTGTACTATTGATTCACATTCTTGTACTATTAGGGGATGTGGTGTAAGATTGATAATACTTGCATGACTAAGTTAAAAATGGAGGTATAGATGGAGGTACTATAGTGTAATTCATATTTTCACATGATTATAACTATTGATTCACATGATTTACTATTGATTCACATGATTTACTATTAGGGGAGGTGGTGCAAGTTTGATAATACTTGTAGGACTAAATTAAAAATGAAGGAAAAGAGGAAGGTATTATACTGTAATATTTCTAGCCCCAAAATGTGCAATTATCGAAACTATATTTTCCTATAAATAGAAGCTCATTCTTCCTTAATTTCTCACCAATTCACTAAAGTTTTAGAGCGATTATTATAGAGAGAAATTATAGAGAAAGAAGAAGAGAAGTCTCTTTACCTCACTATTCCAATATCCAAAGTCTTCTAAGGTAAGGGGTATTATTCTTTCATATTCATGAAGAGAGTTATTTTCTTTCAATACTGTAGTAAGGTGTTATTCCATTCTTTATTATTATGTTGAATAACTTTGTCTATGCCAAGTACCGCATACATGGTGAAATTCTTCTATTATTCCATTCTTTATTATTCTATTGGAATAACTCATCATGCGCGGCCTATCGCATGCACGGTGAATTCTGTTATTATTCCATTCTTTATTATTCGTTGAAATATCCACATGCATGCGAGATTACGCATGACTGGTTCCATTCTTTATTATTCTCATTGGAATATCCTCATGCATGCGGATTATGCACGACCGGTTCCATTCTTTATTATTCTCGTTGAATAACTTTTATCTGTCTACGCTAGTCATCGCATGCCTCGGTGAATTCTTTTGTTATTCCATTCTTTATTATTCATTGGAATAACTTTGCATATGGGATTACCGCATGCATGGTGAATGATCCTTCGTATTCATTCTTTATTAAATTGTGGAAATGATCTGTCTACGTGGATTACCGCATGGCAAGTGAAAATCCATTTGCAGTTTCGTATATTCTATTATACTCATCTGAGATATCATTTCTTTTGTACTCGTCATGGAATATCATTTTCTTTGGTATTTTTTTTACGAGTTACTATTCATAGATTACTATTCACCCAGTTACTATCCACTCTAGTATTATTCACTCGGGTATTCAGGGAACTTTTCGTGTTGGAGTACTAATCACGAGTTACTATTCACCCGATTACTATTCACTCTAGTATCATTCACTTGGGTATTCGGGTCACTTTTTGTGTCGGGGTACTATTCACGAAGTACTATTCACGTGGTACTATTTACCCAAAAAATATATTTCTTTTCTGTCCAAATTATTTTTGGTAGATGAATATTATTCTTGAATTTTACTCTACAAAGCAGTATCATGTTGACAATTTGGATATTTTTAAACTCTGGATAAATTTAAAGTCTTTAATATTTATCCTTGATTTCGTTGGATTTGATTTCGTTTGATTATTGCTTATATCATTGTCATCATACTTATGCTTATATTGTGATGAAAGTTATCTTTGGCTTACGTGCATAGATGGACTTGGTATGATTATGACCAGGGATTATTCGGTATAATAATGACCATAATGTAACGAATTATGTGGTAAAAGTCCTCATTGGCTTGTAGTTCATTGATGGACAGTTGTTGGTATGATTATGACTTGGGATTATTCGGTATAATCATGACCATTGATGATTACATGAATATCCTTGGCCGTGGTGCAGGGATGATTCAATTTTATTTATTGTTGAGTCTCGGCCGATAAAGTTGATGAAAACTTTTAAATCATAGAAGATGAAGTTGACTCTTAATGGATTGCTTATTCCATTGCTAGCTTGTTGATCTAAAACTTGTTGTCTATTGTATTCTATCAGTTGTTATACTATTGAAGACTAAGGATAATTTATTCTACATTATCTTAGTCATAATATTTCTTATTGGGCTAGTTGAGCTCACCCTTTCTTTCATTGTTCTATTCAGGAAATGAGAATATAGCTGGGACGAGTCAGGAAATGGAGTGATGGTCCAGGATAAATGGCTTTAATAGTCCTCACTATTCTACGGAATAATGTGATAATAATTGTAATGAGGACACCATTGAGTGTGGATATTGTCTAGATGACAATATTCTTGTTTAAACTCTCAGCTATGTTTTGTCGTATTTTACACGACTGTTGTATAATTAAGCTGTATTTGAATTTATGTACCATGTATCTTGCGACTCAAGATGGGTGATGTATATACCTGTTTTGGGGGCGTCACACTACGGGACAAAGATATTCATAAGAAAATCATCCATCTTTGCACTACAGGCCAAAGATATTCAGTAATATCATCATTTAGGTCTGAGGATGATGAAAATTATTTTAAAAAAATGAATCCAGTGAAACAAAAGAACAAATTTTAAGGATTCGTACTTCAAACAATTCAAGTTCAAAAATACTTCATAAATAACCATAGTGGAGTAAAATTCAAGAATGAACACCAAAACATGGATACAATCAAATCTAGTATCCATAATAGATATCTTGGACAAAAAATGAAAATTTAATTTTTCTGTGAATAGTATCGTTTTCGTGAATAGTGCCGTATACGTGAATAGTAACCCCGACACTAAAAGACAAGAATTTCACAAGAAAAATCTTACCAATATTTTGGCATAATGATATTGAAAGAAATAATATCATTTTTATATAAAAAAAATAACATCCCTTACCTTAAAAAGATAGTACTTCTGATTGGAATACTGGATATAGTACTGAAGGAACTTGCACAGTATAGCAACACTCAAAGTATCAGAATACTCACAAGAATACGCTCGTAATATAGAGAGAGAAAACTTTAGTTTCTGGTGTGTTTTTCAATTCTAACCTAAGCACCCTATTTATAGAAAAATGCTTAGAACACCAAAGCAGAAAATTTAATAAAATATTAATATATTTATTAAAATTCCTACGCCCACTTTGACAATCCAATTTCAGCACATTAACCACACAAGTGGGGCCCACCATCTCACAAAAAACATTTTTCATAAAAAATTATTTAAAACTCCAAAAATCAATTATTTCGAAACTTCAATAATTCATAATAAATAGCCTTTTTATCAGAAAAATTCGAATCTTATATCCATTCCAAAGAAAATTCATTTCTCTACAACTTTTTAAGCTTAAGTTTTTCCAAATTCCAAACAAAAATTGACCAAAATCCACATACGGACGATTTTACAGGCTATAATCAAATTTTAGCCAAGAAATGGGGTCCACAAACATGAAAAACATGTTTTAAATATTTTTAGTAACAAAAATACTCTTCCTCCTCATTTATTCATATATCCCACATTCATTGTAAAAATATCACCATTATTATATTATTATAATATAATAATATATTTAAATAAATTATTTTATCAGAAAAGATAGAATATCAATTTTCAACAATTGTCACATTAAAAATTTTCTTCATCTATATCCACATAAAATGAATATTTTTCTTATCATATAAATCAATAATTAATTATTCACAAATAATATTTTAAAATCATAATACTGACAACCAGGCCTTTCCTAGGAAAGAGGGTGCTTTTCAATAAGGATTTCTCCTTACTGGCGCACAATTAGGTGACCAAACCTCTCCTTAGACAAAACTTTTTAGACATTGCCAATAATGCTATCTAATAATATTATTCAAATAATATGAATTATTGATTTGATAATAGAAAATACTGTGTAGTGACAATTATTGAAACAACAATAATATAAAATATCAACGTAGCAATTATTGAATCAATAAAATAAAATATTGAGCAATAATTATCGTAACAATTATTGAGTAGTGTCTTCACGTAAGAATCAATAATTGTGCAATACCGCAATGTTATTGTGTTTTAACCAATTTAGTATTCCAACAATATTAACGGTAACAACTACGCCATTATAAACAACTTATACTTGTCGTTTTCTTCATCCAATCGCTTTCACATGGGGCCCATATATAAAATTCTTGCTAATATTTAATATTCCCAAATAATAAGAATATTTCACGACCAAACGAATATTCCCCAACAACAATGAATATTTTATAACCACTAACTTATTTAAAATATTTGCGCATTTTACCCATAACCAACCACATTAATCAAATCAACCCTTACTATTTCAAAATAATAAATAAAGAAAATTCAATTTCATTTATAATAAGTTGGGGTCTTACAACCTCCCCTCCTTATGAAATTTCGTCCTCGAAATTGACGTACGTACCCGGTGTTTCAAAAAGGTGAGGATACCTCGCTTTCATTTCCATTTCCAATTCCCAGGTCATTTCCTCAATAGCATGGTTCCTCCACAAAATTTTGACTTGTGGTATGACCTTTGTGCGTAGGACATGCTTCTTTCTAACCAAGATCTTGACAGGTACCTCCTCATACATTAAGTCTTCGGCTATCTCGTCCGGTTCTAACTCGATAACGTGGTTCGGGTCTTTCACATATTTACGAAGCACAGATATATGAAAAACATTATGAACACGAGACATACTTGGAGGTAACGCGAGTCTATAGACCACATTTCCTACTCGATCAAGGATATGAAATGGACCAATAAATCGTGGACTGAGTTTTTCTCTCTTCCCAAATCTTATAACTCCCTTCCATGGAGCAACACGCAACAATACATGATCCCCAATACTAAATTTCACGTCCTTTCGATGAAGATCCGCATAACTCTTTTGTCGATCCTATGCCGTTTGTATACGTTGTCAAATCATTTGGATCTTTTCTGTAGTAATGCATACCAACTCTGGTCCCAACAATGTTGCTTCACCCACCTCATCCCAACATACTGGAGAGCGACACTGTCGTCCATACAATGCTTCGAATGGAGCCACACCTATACTTGCCTGATAACTGTTGTTGTAGGAGAATTCCACCAATGGTAAATACTTATCCCAACTCCCTTTGAAGTCTAGGACACAAAGTCTTAATAGATCTTCAAGAGTTTGAATAATCCTCTCTGATTGTCCGTCCGTTTGAGGATGGTATGCCGAACTGAATCATAAATCCGTGCCCATAGCTTTTTGCAAGGTAACCCAAAATCATAAAGTGGATCTTGGGTCACGATCTAAAACTATGGATACTGGTATGCCATGCAATCTCACAATCTTATTTACATACATACGAGCAAGACGTTCAAGGGAGTAAGTCTCCTGTATCGGCAAGAAATGAGCAGACTTAGTTAATCTATCAACAATAACCCAAATAACATCTATGCCTTGAGAAACTGTGGGAAGACTGTGACGCCCCCAAAATAATCAAACTTACCACAAACGTCTCATAACAGACTCTTTATATACATCAAGGATTGAATAAATATTACCACAAATCATTTTATTTTTAATCAACACATTTTTAATCTTTCAACAATTATTAATCATTTATAACTTGTCGTCTCAATTAATAATATAACATATTATATGAGATGATCTTGTGACAATAATTGAATCAATAATATAAGAGATATGATGCGTGATTCTCAGTAGCAATAATTGAGTATAGCTAAGTGACTTCTCACGTAAGCATCAATAATCAATACCGCAGTGCTACTACGCAACCACACGACATCGCATTTCTTTTACCACCGGGTAGTTCAATAGTTTTAACGGTAACACCTCCGCCAAGTTATTTTTATAGAAAGATAATTTTGTCGTTTTCTAACTACGACAATACTTCCGCTGGGGGGTCCACTAATGATTGAGTCGTCGTATGCGAATATTCCCCGACAAAAAGAATATTCCCCACCAAAAACGAATATTTTATAACAACTTGCTTACTTTTGCAAAATTTATAAATATTACCCACAACTATAACATTATATCAAATTTATTCCATAATATTCAAAAATAATATTTATAGAAAATTCATCTTTATTTATAAAAGTGGGGTCTTACAACCTCCCTTCTTATGAAATTTCTTTCGAAATTAGGGTACGACTGGTATGTCAAGAGGTAAGGATACCTTGATTTCATTTCGATTCTAACTCCCAAGTCATCTCCTCAACATCGTGGTTCCTCCACAAAACTTTGACTTGAGGTATAACCTTGGAGCGTAGAATATGTTCCTTCTTATCCAAAATTTGAACAGAACCTCTTCATACGTCAAATCTTCCGCTATTTCTTCCTAGGTCTAACTCAATAATATGGTTCGGGTCTTTCACATATTTACGTAACATGGATATGTGAAAACATTATGAACACGAGACATATTTGGCGGTAAAGTGAGTCTATAGCTACGCCCTACTCGATCGAGGATTAAAATGGACCGATGAATCGAGGATTAAGTTTTCCTCTTTTCCAAATCTTGTAACACCCCTACGAAAGTCTGACAAATAATATTCCCTACCTTAGAAGAACTGAATATTGGCAAAGTGAAGTAGCGTAATACTTTTCTTCTTTCTCTATAGTTTCTCTCTAAAGTTTCAAAGAATTAAGTAAAAAATAATGAAGGAATGAGCTTCTATTTATAGGAAAATAGAATGCATAGTAATTAATCCATGATCGGGTCCAGATTGATTTACTTTAATCGACGGTCCCATATTTAAAGCAAAATCTTTTAAATAAAATATAATATATTCTATTTATATAAAAATATTTTACTATGCAAACACTATGCAACACTATGCATAATAAAATATAATATATTTTATTTATAAAATAACTTTAATAAAGTATTCATTTTATATAAAAAGATGTTTCGCTTTTTATTACGTTAATAATACGAATAAAACAAAACGTCATTATCGCTATAATAATTAATATTATTAATCGGCAATAATGGAATCAAACCGAGTGACTTCTCACATAAGCATCAATAATCAATACCGGTGCTACTATGCAACCACCACGACATTCTTGTATTTTTACTACTAGAGTAGTTCAACAAAGATTCAACCAGAAAACTTCCGCCGTTATTTCAATAAAATATTTTTGTCGTTTTCTCAATCCGATGATAATTACTCACGTAGGGTCCACCAATGATTGAGTAGTTGTATTTAATATTCCCTCGCTAAACCAATATTCCCCAACCAATCGAATATAATATAACCACTTGCATACTTTGCAAAATTTATAAATATTACCCACAACTATAACATTATATCAAATTATTCCATAATATTCAAAAATAATATTTATAGAAAATTCATCTTTATTTATAAAAGTCGGGTCTTACAACCTCCCTTCTTATGAAATTTAAGCCCTCGAAATTAGGGTACGTACACGTGGTATGTCGAAGAGGTAAGGATACCTTGATTTCATTTCGATTCTAACTCCCAAGTCATCTCCTCAACATCGTGGTTCCTCCACAAAACTTTGACTTGAGGTATAACCTTGGAGCGTAGAATATGTTCCTTCTTATCCAAAATTTGAACAGAACCTCTTCATACGTCAAATCTTCCGCTATTTCGTCCTGGGTTCTAACTCAATAATATGATTCGGTCTTTCACATATTTACGTAACATGGATATATGAAAAACGCGTTATGAACACGAGACATATTTGGCGGTAAAGCGAGTCTATAGGCCACGCGTTCCTACTCGATCGAGGATTAAAATGGACCAGATGAATCGAGGATTAAGTTTTCCTCTCTTCCAAATCTTGTAACTCCTTTCCATGGAGCAACTCTTAACAACACACGATCTCCTATATCAAATTCCACGTCCTTTCGATGAAGATCAAGATAACTCTTTTGTCGATTTTGTGAGGTTTTTATACGTTGTCGGATCGTTTGAATCTTTTCCGTAGTCATACGTATTCAACTCCGGTCCCCCAACAACGTTGCTTCACCCACCTCATCCCAAAGATATTGAGAACGACACTTTCTTCCAAACAACGCTCGAATGGAGCCATGCCAATACTTGCTTGATAACCTGTTGTTGTAGGAAAAACTCCACCAATGGTAAGAACTTGTCCCAACTCCCTTGAAATCAAGGACACGAGTCTTAATAGATCTTGAAGAGTTTGAATAGTCCTCTCCATCGTCCGTCTGTCTGATATCGCCGAGCTAAATCGTAAAGAGCTTTTTGCAAATAACCCAAAATCGTGAAGTGAATCTTGGGTCTCGATCGGAAACTATGGATCCGTCTTGATCTTACAATCTAGTTTATGTACATACGAAGAAGACATTCATGATAAGTTTCTCGTGTATCGAAGAAATGAGCGGACTTGGTCAATCTATCAACAATGACCCAAATCGCATCAATGCCTTGAGAAACCTTAGGAAGGCCGTGCTTGAAATCCATGGTAATGTGCTCCCACTTCCATTCGGAATTTCAAGTGGTTGCAATGGACCTTTTGGTACTTGATGCTCTTTTAACTTCGTTGACAAGTTAGACACCTTGAGATAAACAAATATTTATCTCTCTCTTCGTATTGCTCCCACCAAAATGTATGATTAATATCATGATACATTTTGTACTCCCAGATGGATTACCAAATGGTGTGTGTTGTGCGCCTCCATCATGATATTATACTTTAAATCGTCGTCGTTAGGAACACAAAAGTCCGGAGTTGACTTTCCTTCTTCATCGATTCTTGCTTCCTATAGCACCTTCTTGCACTTTCTTCCTCATACGCAGTGTCCAGAAATAGCTTGGCAGCGATTTTAACTTTATCGATTAAAGTCGGTTCTACTAGTATACTCGCTATCATCACATGCATCCTCGAGTCTTTAATACTATCTCCATCCTTTGCAAGTCACACAAAATGGGCCTTTGCGTTGACAATAACGCACTTCAGATTCAAGATATGATCTTCTACTCAATGCGCCACCCTACCACGCTCGCTTTTTCTTGGATGGTATCGATGGTATGATCATAATCTTTCATCAGCCAAGCCAACGTTGTTGTCGCGTGTTGAGTTCCTTTTGAGTGAAGAAATATTTGAGGCTTTTATGATCCGTAAAGATCTCCACTTTCTCCCCATACAAGTAATGCCTCCAAATTTTAAGTGCAAAGATAACAAATGCTAACTCTAGATCATGAGTAGGATAATTCCTCTCATATTCTTTGAGTTGTCATGCAGCATAATAGGCTATAACTTTTCCATGTTGCATGAGAACACATCCCAACCTTTTGCCCAAGCATCATCAGATGACAAAACCCTCCGAGCCAGATGGTATTGTCGAGCAGGTCTTGAAATAAGTCTCCTCTTGAGTTCTTGAAAACTCTTCTCACATTCTTCGCTCCAACCGAACTTTGTATCTTTTTCGAGTCACCGAAATCAATGGAGTAGCGATTCGAGAAAATCCTTCCACGAATCTCCGATAATAACCAATTTAAACCGAGAAAGCTACGTGCTCGGTCATCGATTTAGGTTGTTCCCGACTTTGAATAGCTTCAATCTTTCTTTGGGTCAATGGATATTCCATGACTTGATACCACGTGCCCAAGGAATGCTACTTCTTCAAGCCGAACTCGCATTTCTTCAACTTGGCATAAAGCTTATATTCACGAAGCTTTTGGAGTGTCGACTAAAAGTGTTGCTCATGATCTTCACGGCTTTTGGAATAAATAAGGATGTCATCAATAAAGACAACCACAAAGTGATCTAAATATTCCTTGAATACTCGGTTCATCATATCCATGAAGGCAAAGCAGGAGCATTAGTCAATCCAAAGGACATGACTAGAATTCATAATGCCCATACCGAAGTTCCGAAAGTCGCCTTTGGAATGTCGTGGTTCTAATCTTCAATTGGTGATATCCTAACGAAGATCAATCTTTGAAAAGAATTTGGCTCCTTGCAATCGGGTCAAGCGTGTCATCAATACGTGGCAATGGATACCTATTTTTGATGGTGACATGATTCAACTCCCGATAATCAATACAAAGTCGCGATACTCCCATCTTTCTTCTTCACGAATAGAACAAGAGCACCCCAAGGAGAAGTACTAGGACGAATAAAGCCAATGTCTAACAATTCCTGCAGTTGGGTCTTCAACTCCACGAAGTTCAATAGAGCCATTCGATATGGGGCTTTGGAAATAGGTTTTGTCTGGGGTTCAAGGTCGATACAAAATTCAATTTCACGCTACTGGGGTAGGCCATGAAGTTCTTCGGTGAATACGTCGGAAATTTATTAACAATAGAAATATCGCTCAAAACCGATTTATTTTTGTTTAAATCAGGATATGAGCTAAGAAAGCTTGACATCCGCTTTTTAATAAACGAATAGCTTTATGGCTTGAGATGACCGTGATTGATTTTAATGGTTTGGTCATTTGAATTCGCGATAATAGGTTGATTAGGAATATGAAAGCTAACAACCTTACGAAAACAATCAATTTTTGCATGATAAGTAGTTAACCAATCAATCCCTAGAATCACGCCAAATGCAAGTATTTTTAATGAAATAAGATCGACAGAGCCCAATGTGAGGGTACCGATTTGAACCAAACAAGACTTATAAACAAAGTGGATGTAATGAAGGTTTCTCCCAACGGAGTTTCCACAGATAAGTCAAAGTCTAATTTCTCCTGAGTCAAATTTAATCGATGAGCGCAAGTAGAGAAATAAAAGAATGGGTAGAACCGTATCAAATAAAGTATAGACTTCATTAGTGTTTATGATAAGCTTACCCATTGATGACCTCATTCGGGTTCCTTGCTCTCTGGGAGGTCACAACAAACGCCTCCTCAGACTACCTGGGTTTGACTTTTCCGAACGGCTTTGGTGCCTCCATCCTAGTTGAATTTGTCTTGATGAAATGACAAAATTGAGCTAAGTGACCTTCTCTTCCACAATTATAACATGCTTTGGACAACGTGGGCGCTAGATTCGGATGATGTGTCCTCTCCTCCACATTTGAAGCATATGATAGGTGGTCTTTCGCCTTCCTTAACAACGGTGTTGGTGCCGACGCCTTTCCATCATTGTTGAATCTCCTTTTCTTGAAATGTCCATTCTTATTATTTTGGCCCCGATTACCACCAAGTGGTTACCATATCCGCCCGCTGATTCCCTCCACGCTTGTTGTCACCGCTCGATGACTACTCTCACCGGTATTATAATTTTCTTACCGCTTCTCTTTTAGTTGCGTTGACTCGTTATCGCTACTTCCACTAATCGAGCCCTATTTACAACATCCAATACAAACACGCTTTATGAAAAATAAGATGTTGACGTATCTCCGCTTCAAACCTCTTAAAAACATTCGCGCATTCTCTCTTCATTATCCACCAAGTGGACGAAACCGTGATAACTCCGCAAATTTTGCCTCGTATTGCGACACGGTCCATATTGTTTTGTTCCAACTTGATAAACTCCACCTCCTTCATGTATGGCGAATACTTTCGAAAGTATTTGTCGTTGAATGCTCTGAACTTCTCCCAAGATATCTTCAAGACAAAGAGGTTGAGTACGCTTTTACCGATTCCCACCAAGAATCGCCTCTTCACAAGAATATAAAGGCGTGAAGGAACCTTTTGCTCTTTGGAGCATCCCAAGACATCAAATATCTTGGTAATCTGCTTTATCCATGCTTCCGCTTGTAGTGGTTTTGCTCTCCTTAAACTCCGGTGGTCCCAGCTCCTTGAATTGTTTAATGGTGACCGCCGAGAGTTTTCCGTATTTCCACCTACGTTTTGGATGCGAGTCGCCCCGCCATCTTTGTTGATAAATTGCATAAAGCCTCCGAACATTTGATCATTCATCATTTGGTCGTGTTGTTGTTGTTTGTATGAGGATTGTCGCCTTCCGATGCACATTATCCTCGATTATTGATATGTGGTGAATCAACAATCGCAGTGCTCCATTCTATTCTCAACATTCTCGGATGTCATTTTCGATCATCGCCACAAAACAAAAGGTTAATTGACATGTAACAATTTATCTCTATATTCCGGCCACAGCCAATAAAATAAAGCACATAAATTTAGGTAGGTCATACTAGCGAAGGTATTCCCTGCCTCCCTCCTAAGTACTATTCTCAGATCTTAGCTAGGGATCATATCCCTAAGCTCGATACCAACCGTGACGCCCCCAACATAATCAAACTTACCACAAACGCCTCATAATGTAACTTTTTATATACATCAAGGATTGAATAAATATTAACACAAATCATTTTATTTTTAATCAACACATTTTTAATCTTTCAACAATTATTAATCATTTATAACTTGTCGCCTCAATTAATAATATAACATATTATACGTATGATAATTGTGACAATAATTAAATCAATAATATAAGAAATATGATGCAAAGAATTATCAGAAAGAATAATTGAGTATAAATAAGTGACTTCTCACGTAAGCATCAATAATCAATACCTTGTCTACTATGCAACCACGCCAGACATCGCATTTTTTACCACCGGGTAGTTCAACAGCTTTTAACGGTAACACCTCCGTAATTATTTTTATAGAAAGATAATTTTGTCGCTTTTCTAACTACGACAATTCTTCCGTTAGGCTCCACTTAATGATTGAGCCGTCATCTTAATATTCCCCGACACAAAAAGAATATTCCCACCAAACGAATATTTTATAACAACTTGCTTACTTTGCAAAATTTATAAATATTACCCACAACTATAACATTATATCAAATTTATTTCATAATATTCAAAAATAATATTTATAGAAAATTCATCTTTATTTATAAAAGCTGGGGTCTTACAACGGGCCAAGAATAGTTGTGTATTCATTAATGGTCATGATCATGCCAACAACTGTCCATCAATGCACTACGGCCACTGAGGATTTTTACCACATCATTTGTAATATTCAAAAATAATATTTATAGAAAATTCATCTTTATTTATAAAAGCTGAGGTCTTACAAAGACCCATAATGAAATCCATGGTAATGTGTTCCCACTTCCATTTCATAATCTCAAGTGGTTGCAATGGACCCTTAGGCACTTGATGCTCCGCCTTTACACGTTGACAAGTTAAACACCTCGAGATAAACTTCGCGATCTCTTTCTTCATATTGTTCCACCAAAATGTATGTCGAAGATCACGATACATTTTGGTACTTCCAAGATGGATTGCAAACGGTGTATTGTGTGCCTCCATCATGATCTTGTACTTCAAATCAGAGTCGTTAGGAACACAAAGTCTGGAGTTGACTCGAAGTATTCCTTCTTCATCGATTCTTGCTTCTGGGATAACACCTTCTTGTACTTTCTTCTTCATACGCATCATCTCCGGGTCTGTGGCTTGAGAAACTTTAACTTTATCGATTAAAGTTGGTTCTATGCGTATACTTGACATCATCGCATGGGTCCCCGAAGTCCTGACAACAAAATGATCCACGTTCCCGTATATGATCTTCTACTCAATGCGTCAGCTACCACGTTCGCTTTTCCAGGATGGTATTAAATGGTATGGTCGTAGTCTTTCAACAGCTCGAGCCATCTTCGTTGCCGCATGTTGAGTTCCTTTTGGGTGAAGAAATATTTGAGGCTTTTATGATCTGAATATATCTCCACTTTCTCCCCATATAGATAGTGTCTCCAGATCTTTAGTGTGAAAACGACTGCTGCCAACTCTAGATCATGAGTAGGATAATTCCTCTCATATTCTTTAAGTTGTCGTGAGACATAGGCTATGACTTTTCCATGTTGCATGAGAACACATCCTAACCCTTTGCCTGAAGCATCGCTGTAGATAAAAAATCCATCCGAACCAGATGGTATTGTCAAAACAGGTGTCGAAATGAGTCTCTTCTTGAGCTCTTGAAAACTCTTCTCGCATTCCTCGCTTCTATATTTAATTTTATATCTTTCTCGACTCAAATTTGAGTTAATCTGAGTAGCGATTCTAGAAAATCCTTCCACGAATCTCCGATAATAACCAAATAAGCCCGAAAAGCTACATACTTCGATCATGAGCTTGATTTGCTCCCAACTTTGTATTACTTCAATCTTCGTCGGGTCAACAGATACTTCATGTTTTGACACCACGTGCCCAAGGAATGCTACTTCCTCAAGGCATAACTCACATTTCTTCAACTTGGCATATAACTTATTTTTACAAAGCCTTTGGAGTACCAGCTTCAAATGGTGCTCATGATCTTCACGACTTTTGGAATAGATAAGGATGTCATCAATAAAGACAACAACGAACTGATCCAAATATTCCTTGAATACACAGTTCATCATATCCATGAAAGCAGCAGGAGCATTAGTCAATCCAAAAGACATGACTAAGAATTCATAATGCCCGCATCTGGGTTCTTACGGGCGCTGGAATATCCTCAGTTTTAATCTTTAGCTGATGGTATCCAGAACAAAGATCGATCTTTGAAAAGAATTGTGCTCCTTACAATTGGTCGAACAGGTCATCAATGTGAGGTAGGGGATACCTATTCTTGATGGTGACATGGTTCAATTCCCGGTAGTCAATACAAAGTTGCATACTCCCGTCTTTCTTCTTTATAAATAGAACAGGAGCACCCCAAGGAGATGTATTAGGACGAATGAAACCGATGTCTAACAATTCCTATAGTTGGACTTTTAACTCCTGAAGTTCAATAGCAGCCATTCGATAGGGGGTTTTAGAAATGGGCTTTGTACCATGTTCAAGATCAATAAAGAATTCAACTTCACGTTCTGGGGGTAGACCGGGAAGTTCTTCAGGAAATACGTTAGAAAATTCACTAACAACAGGAATATTATTCAAATCTGACGTATCTTTATTCAAATCCATAACATGGGCTAAGAATGCTTGATATCCATTTTTTAATAAACGAATAGCTTTATGGCTTGATATGACTATGATTGATTTTAATGGTTTAGTTGTTTGAATTCGAATAACAGGTTGGTTAGGAATATGAAAACAATTTTGGCATGATGAGTAGTTAACCAATCAATCCCTAAAATCACGTCAAACGCAAATATCTTTAAAGAGATAAGATCAACAGGTTATGTGATGGTGCCAACTTGGATCAAACAAGATTTAAAAACAGTGGATGTAATGAAAGTTTCTCCTAACGGAGTCTCCACAGATAAGTCAAAGTCTAATTTCTCCAGAGTCAAGTTTAAACGTTGAGCACAAGCAGGAGAGATAAATGAATGGGTAGAACCGGTATCTAGTAAGGTATAAACTTCATAAGAATTTATGATTAGCTTACCCGTGATCACCTCATTTGGGTTCCTCGCATTTTGACCAAATCCACGACAAACGCTCTTCCAGGAACCGTTGACTTTGACTTTTCTGGGACAGCCTTTTGAGTCACCATCCCGCTGGACTTGGTTTCGCTACCGTACAATCTCGAGCGATATGTTTTTCCTTTCCACAATTATAACATACCTTGAACTGTTGGGGACAGTTTGGGCTGTATGTCCCTCTTTCCCACATTTATAGCATACGACCGGTGGTCGCTTCTCTCCCTTAGAACCGCTTATTCTTTGGTAATCGACGCCTTCACATTGTCATTGTTGAATCTCCTTTTTTAAAATCCCTCCCGACTCGCTTCTTCTATTATCATGGCCATGATTACCACCGTAGTGGTTACCGCTTTTGTCCGCATTTTTTTTTTTCCTCATTGGTTATCGTTGTTCGATGATCGCCACCACCGTGATGACCACAGTTTGTGGTCCCTCGGTTGAACGTACTTCGTTATCTCGCCTAATAATTGAGCCATGTCGACAACATCCTAATATAGAGAAAATTTATGAGAAATGAGATATTGACGTATATCGAGTTTCACTTATAGTATGGTCTATGTTAATTATTTCGGCTAGACTATAAGGGTTTGAAATATCAAAATATATTTTTTTATTTATCACTTATGTACCATGTAACCTGGTGCAAAGATGATAAAAAGTTGATAGATTTATAAATACAGGAATTCTTAGTGTGAATTCGATCCAAAATTATTGTTCCACTTATCAGATGATGTGTTATGATTAAAGTCATACAATGATTTTGCATCCTCAAACTGGATCATATTAATAAGATTTACATCATACGCCATTCTCAAAAATATTTTCTAAATTTTAATTTGCCAACGGGGTTTGGCTATACACATTCGTAAATCGATTGAAATTGATTATTGATATGAGTCTACGCTATTCGATTCAACTAGACTAATGTTTATAAAACTCTAAGCGTTCTTTGAAAATTTTCCCGAACCAAATTGTTTTGGTACGGAATCAGATAAAGACTGAGGTAAGAAATTTTGTGCGCCTAAGGCGGATGGGATAGAAGGAACGGGAAAAAAAATTGTTCCAACCAGCAATACTTGGCCAGTACAGGGCATATCGGACTAATTACCCTATATGTCTGTAAGTTATGACGGTTTGCGGATGAATTTCCATAAAACCTTTGCAAAAATGAAAATTCATAGTATATATGACTCCTCAGCACAATTTGAAAACTTTTAACTCTTGTGAGTGATGTATTGTGTAGCATGTGATGCTGTGTATGCAAGGTATGAGGTGTAAGTTGAATTTCGGGGATGAAGTTCATAGAAGAAGGGGTGAATGTGACAACCCTAGAATTTAGACAATTTAATAAAATCTTAAAAAATTGAATAGAGGTTAAATAATAAACCTAGACAGAAAATAAGTGTAAGTATTTGACATTTTAGGGAATAAATTTTGTGAATTTAAAAACTTTTAGTGAAGGTTTACAGTGTTAAGAGTATTTGTGTATATGGTCATATATGTGTACAGTATGTGGTTAAGGGTCAAGGGTTGACCAGATAAATTATATCAGTCACAAACCCTAATAATTTATTCGGAGCCTCGACGTTCAGTTAGAAAACCCTAACGATTGATAAGAAACCCTATTACAGGCTATAGAAACCCTAACTTCAGTTTCGGGAATCCGTAACCCTAATTCGGAATATTAAAACCCTAATTGAGAAGCTTGAAGATAAGTATAAAGTTTTTATAATATTAATTATAAGTATAATTAGGGATAACCCTAATTGATTATTAAAAAAACCCTAATTGTTCAACTGAAAACCCTAATGTACAATTATGGAACCTAAATGCTAAATTAACAATTTTAATTAAGGAAATATTAACCTTAATTAGCAAGCTTGAATGTGATTAGAAAATTTTAATGTGACGCCCCAAAATTAGGTATACGCCACCCATCTTGGGTCGCCACTTACATGGTACATAAATTCAAATACAACTTACTAATATAACTGCTGCAGTACAATACTTATATAAATCGTGAGTTTGAATACAAATATTGTCTACTAGATATTATATAAACTCAAAAGGAGTCCTCATTACAACTATTGTCACACTATTTCACGTAATAGTGAGGACTACTAATGCTATCCTCCTCGACCATTACTTCGCTCCTCGACTCGTCCCAAATATGTTCTCATTTCCTCAAGAGAACAAAGGAAAGAAAGGGTGAGCTCAACTAGCCCAAGAAGAAATATTATGACTAAGATAATGCATAATAAATTATCATTAGCCTTCAACAAAGGTTAAACCGATAAAATACAATAGACAACCCGCTTTAATCAGCAGCTGAATAAGCAATCCATTAAAAGAGTCAAGTAGAGAATAAAGTCTACTATCTTTTATGTTTTAAAAGGTTTTCATCAATTTTTATCACCGAGACTCAAATTTTAATAAATAAACCACCACATCTAATCATCCCCGCACTACTTGGCCAAGGATTTTCATCAAATTATCAATGGTCACGACTATACCGAATCACCCCCGTCATAATCATACCAAAAACTATCCATCACCGCATTACAGCCAATCGAGGACTTTTTGTCACATCATTTATATCAAGTCATGATTATACCGAATGATCCTCAGTCATAATCATACTAAGTTCATCTATGCACGTAAGCCAAAGATAACATAATATAAACACGAGGATGATGACAATGACATAATAATTCAATAAAACAAGTTCAAGAATTATTTAATCCATGAATTATTAACGCCCAAATTGTCAACACGATATCGCTTTGAGAGAGTAAAATTCAAGAATGATCGTAAGAATATTTCCATGAAAAGATACTCGATGAAACGCAAATATCAAGGATATTCTACTAATTTCATGGAGTATAGAAGTCAAAGTTTTAACCAACCGAGTATAATAAAGAATGGAATAACAAAAGAAATCACCATGCACGCAGATTGTGACATACAAAAAGTTATTCCAATGTAATAATAATAATCTAACCAGTCGTGAAATTCACAATTCGATTGTGATGTTCCAATGTATCAATAAAGATGGAACTGCATCCTGTAAAAACACACGTATAGATATTCCAACAGTATCGATAAAGATTTTAACCAGTCCTGTAAAACACATGCATGTGATGTTCCAATGTAATAATAAAAATCGAACCAGTCCTGTAAAAACACATGCATGTGATGTTCCAATGTAATAATAGAAGAATGTCACCAAGTATAGGTAAAACCATAGATACAAAGTTATTCCAATGTAATAATAAGCAATGGAATAACATAAGGATTTCACCAAGTATAGGTATGCCACAGATATGTGTTATGTATAGGTATGCCACTTTTACACAAAGTTATTCCAAATGTAATAATAATGAATGGAATAATGTAAGTTCTCTTCAAGAAGAAAGAATAACACCCTTTACCGTAAAAGAACCTAATATAAGTAAGTAGTAAGGTAATACTCTTCTTCTTTCTATAATTTTCTCTATAGCTTCTCTCTATAATTTCTCTCTCTCAGTAGTTTCAATGAATTCGTAAGAAAATAATGAAGGAAACGAGCTTCTATTTATAGAAAATGGAATGCATAAGAATTAATCCATGAACTATCCAGATTGATTTACTTTAATCTGACGGTTCATATTTAAAGAAAAATCTTTTAAATAAAATATAATATATTCTATTTATATAAAAACATTTTACTATGCAAACACTATGCAAAAACACTATGCAAAACACTACGCAACACTACGCATAATAAAATATAATATATTCTATTTATGTAATAACTTTAATAAAGATTCTATTTTATATAAAAGATGTTTCGCTTTTATTACGTTAATAATACGAATAAAATAAAACGTCATTATCGCTATAATAATTCATATTATTAATCGACAATAATGGAATCAAACCGTGTGACTTCTCACATAAGCATCAATAATCAATACCGTAGCTTACTATACAACCACACGACATCGTATTTTTACTACCGAGTAGTTCAACAAGAACTACTAGAAAAACTTCCGCCGTTATTTCAATAAAATATTTTTGTCGCTTTTTTCAATCCGATAATAATTTCGCTGTGGTCCACCAATGATTGAGCCGCTTGCATAATATTCCCCGCTAAATCGAATATTCCCCACCAATCGAATATAATATAACCACTGTGATACTTTGCAAAATTTATAAATACTACCCACAACTATAATATTATCTCAAATTCACACCATAATATTAAAAATTATTTCACCAAATTTAAATCTTTATTGATAAAATCTGGGTCCTCACAATCTCCCTCCTTATGGAATTTCATCAAATTAGGGTACGTGACTGATATGATAAAGAGATGAGGATACCTCAATACCTTTATCGCTTAAAAATATTAAATTCATCTTTGAAATCCGCCAAAGCTATTCATTAACAATTCATCTTTGCACTACAAAGCAAAGATATACAACTCAGAAACCAATAATGCTAAGACGCAAACTTAATATCACGACTACGATTATCCATGCACCAACGCCAAGGATATTCGTGTTTTCAATTACTAAGCATGATTATACCGAACAATCCCTCGGTCATAATCATACCAAGTCCATCTATGCACGTAAGCCACGTATTTACTTTGAACGCATCCATGAATTAATATTTCATCACGAGACTCACCAATAATTAATCCACATCATCGAATCATCCCCGCACTACAAAAGCCAAGGATATTCATTAAGATCACGCACCACAAATTATCCATGCTCTACTACCAAAGATAATCAGTGTTTTTCAATTACTAAGCATGATTATACCGAAACAATCCTCGGTCATAATCATACCAAGTCCATCTATGCACGTTTCCACGTATTTACTTTGAACACATCCATGAATTAATATTTCATCACGAGACTCACTTTCAATAATTAATCCACATCATCAATCATCCCCGCACTACGTGCCAAGGATATTCATTAATATCACGACCCACAAATTATCCATGCACTACTACCAAAGATAATTGTGTTTTCAATTACGCTATGATTATACCGAATGATCTCGTGGTCATAATCATACCAAGTCCATCTATGCACTACAGCCACATTGACTTTCAACATAATATAAACACGAGGATAATGATAAGAATCAATCAAATCAATCAAACGATAAAGGATAAATATTAAACATTTATAATATAATTTATCCAGATTCAAGAATATCCCCATGTTATCAATCATTTAATAATCTCATAATCTAATAACATTAATATTATAACAATATTTTAATCACTTCTTAAATTTATAAACAATTTATCTTAATTGTTTACACTTTACCATATAATGCATTTAATCATTCAAAATGTCATGCTCATAAGATATCATCACCAATTATCAAATCCTCATCAAAAAATATGATATACTCTATATAGGATTCTCTAGCCATAAAATCCTATTTTCAACTTTCATATTTCACATAACATATTTAACTCATATGTTCAGAATTAAACTATTTTCATGAAAATACCAAATCAGCCCCAAAAATATTTCTTTTCTGGGATTTAGCATAATATAGTCCCATAATGAAAATATATTTTTCTCGAATTTTTAAAATTCATTTACTATTTTTTTAAAAATCAATTTCCACTTAATTCCTTAAGAAATTAGCTACCTCAAGTTTAACTCCAAAATTCCCAAATCATGGCAGGACCTTACACACATGTTAACGTGAGCTTCCAGCTTTAAATTTCATGGTCATCGGAGTTATAGAACTCCAAGTATAGCGTTTTTCGAAAACCTAAATATTGAAATAGTCATAACTTGCTCATTTTAAGTCGAATGAGCTCATTTTTGGACAGGAGGTACTTTATACCATATACTTTCATGTCCCAAAAGGCCAGAATTTTTCTCATAATTTAAGTGGCCGAAACAGCCTCTCTAAATCATGGCGTAAGCTTTTTCTTGCTTTTTGCAGCTTTGCACTCCTTTGCTAAAATCAGTCCACACAAAAAATCTACAACACCTTTTCCAGTAATTCCACTTGGATTAGTTAGGTAACTCATAGATCTAACTCTAGGACTTGACCACATTCAAAAATTCAAAATATAACAGGAGATATGGTCAATTGAATTTCATGTTACGCTTTTTCACTAAAATCTGATTTTCAACTCTTTGTGATTTCTAAGAAACTTTCATGTTTTCACATACCAACCAACATAACTCATCATAAAACTTATTAATACTACATATACCCATGATTTTTATTAGTTCTATACTTTTATTATGACTTTCATCATAATCCACGTAAATGCATCCTTTTAGTCAAGAAATATTTGAGGGTTTAAGAAATGGGTTTTGTAGATCGGGTCAATACAAAATTCGATTTCACACCTAGGGTAGGCTAGAAATCTTCAAGAATACGCCAAGAAATTTATTAATGATAGAAATATCATTCAAAATCATTATTTTTATCCAAGACTTGATAAGACGTCACATCGATACCAACTGTGACTTCTATCCCTTAACCCAGATAACACCTCACATCGATACCTATAAACTTGCCATCTTCATTCACGATGTCGCTTACGTAAAGTCCGCTTTGCATTCCACACAAGGAAGTCAACAACGAAAGGATCTGGCTCTTTTACTTATAGCTTGATATAACAATGATTAACTTTAGGATTTGGTTACTTTGAATTCGTGGTAATGTGGTTGTTATAAATATAAAAGCTAACAACTTTACGAAAAAGCATGATGAGTAGCTAACCAATCGATTCCAAAATCACATCAAAGGCAAATATTTTCAAAAAGATAAGATCGACAAATAACGTGAAAATGTTTCTTTGAATTAAACAAGATTTAAAAAATAAGTAAGCGAACGGCGGCTCCTTACCAACGAAGTTTCAACCAATAAGTCAAAGTTTAACTTCTTCTGAGTCAAATTCAAACGCTGAATGCAACTAGGTGAAATAAAAGAGTGGGTAGAATCGGTATCTAACACGGTATAGACTTCGCAAGAGCTACGATTAACTTACCCGTGATAATTTTATTCGTGTTCCTCGTCACGAAAAAAAACGCCTCTTAAACTACGGCTTTGGTTTGTCTCGGGGATGACCTTTGGTGCTCTCCATCCTAGTTGAATTTGTCTTCTAGAAACGACAAAATCGAGCTAAGACCTTCTCTTCCACAATTATAACATGCTTTGATTAAGATGACGGCGCAGCCCCGATCGATGTGTCCTCTCCTCCGCATTTGAAGCATACGACGGGTGGTCGTTTCTTCTTCCTTTGAAACGGCGTTTGGTGCCGACGCCTTTCCATCATTGTTGAATCTCCTTTTCTTGAAATGTCCATTCTTATTATTTTGGCCTCGATTACCACCGGTGGTTACCATATCCGCCCGTTGATTTCTCCACGCTTGTTGTCACCGCTTCGATGACTACTCTCGCCGGTATTATAATTTTGCCGTACCGCTTCTTTTTAGTCATGGTTGACTCGTTATCGCGCTTCCACTAATCGAGCCCTATTTACAACATCCTAATAAAAACACGCTTTATGAGAAATAAGATGTCGACGATCTCCGCTTCAAACCTCTTAAAACATTCGCCATTCTCTCTTCATTATCCACCAAGTGGGACGAATCGTGATAACTCCGCAAATTTTGCCTCGTATCATGACACTACCATATTGTTTTGTTCCAACTTGATAAACTCCACCTCCTTCATGTGGCGAATACTTTCAGAAAGTATTTGTCGTTGAATGCCTCCCCGAACTTCTCCCAAGATATCTTCAAGACAAAGAAGTCGAGTACGCTTTTACCGATTCCCACCAAGAATCCGCCTCCTCCGCAAGAACATAAAGGCGTAAAAAAGGAACCTTTTGCTCTCCTGAGCATCCCAAGACATCAAATATCTTGTAATCATGCTTAATCCATGCTTCCGCCGTAAGTGGTTTTGCCTCTCCCTTAAACTCCGTGGTCCCAACTCCTTGAATTGTTTAATGCGACCGCCTCGAGAGTTTTCCGTGTTTCCACCCCACGCTTTTGAATGTGAGTCGCTTTCGATGTCGCATGAATTTAAAACCTTTAAACGCATCATGTCATTAGTCAATCGATCAAGGTTGTTATTTACAGGAGGATTATCGCCATCCCGTACATTGTCCCGATTATCGATCCGTGGAGAATCAACAGCCTCGTGGCTCCATTGCTATTCTCAACATTCTCTGATGCCATTTTCAAATACCGCCATAAAATAAGGGTTAATTAACATATCACATATTATCCCTATACTCCTGATCGACCAATTAAATACCAAATAAATTTAGTAGGTCATACTAAATAAGGAATTCTGCCTCTCCCTCCTAAGACTATTCTCACATCTTAGCCAGGGATCATATCCTAAGCTCGATATAACCGTGACTCGACACCAACTTCTGTGTCAAGACCTCACATTAGTATCTATCGCCAACTGCCCCTACGGAGAGCCGGCTTGGATTCCCCATCAATGAAGTCACCAATGAGAGGCTCTTGCAACTTACGGCTCGATATTCAACCGACGCCCCCAAATTAGGTATACGTAACCCATCTTGGGTCGCCACTTACATGGTACATAAATTCAAATACAACTTACTAATATAACTGCCGTGTACAATACGACATAAACTGTGAGTTTGAATACAAATATTGTCTACTAGATATTATATAAACTCAAAAGGAGTCCTCATTACAACTATTATCACACTATTTCACAGAATAGTGAGGACTACTAATGCTATCCTCTGGACCATTACTTCGCTCCCCGACTCGTCCCCAAATATATTCTCATTTCCAAAGAGAATAAAGAAAGAAAGGTGAGCTCAATCAGCCCAAGAAGAAATATTATGACTAAGATAATGCATAATAAATTATCATTAGCCTTCAACAAAGTGTTAAACCGATAAAATACAATAGACAACCAGCTTTAACTCATAGCTGAATAAGCAATCCATTAAAAGAGTCAAGTAGAGAATAAAGTCTACTATCTTTTATGTTTTAAAAGGTTTTCATCAATTTTTATCACGAGACTCAAATTAATAAATAAACCACCACATCTAATCATCCCCGCATTACTACTGGCCAAGGATTTTCATCAAATTATCAATGGTCATGACTATACCGAATCACCCCCGGTCATAATCATACCAAAACTATCCATCATCGCATTACAGTGCCACCGAGGACTTTTGTCACATCATTTATATCAAGTCACGATTATACCGAATGATCCTCGGTCATAATCATACTAAGTTCATCTACGCACGTAAGCCAAAGATAACATAATATAACATGAGGATGATGACAATGACATAATAATTCAATAAAACAAGTTCAAGAATTATTTAATCCATGAATTATTAACGCCCAAATTGTCAACATGATATCGCTTTCAGGTAGAAAAATTCAAGAATGATCGTAAGAATATTTCCATGAAAAGATATCGATGAAACGCAAATATCAAGGATATTCTACTAATTTCATGGAGTATAAAGTCAAAGTTTTAACCAACCGGTATAATAAAGAATGGAATAACAAAAGAAATCACCACGACGCACAGATTGCCCATGTATTGTGTTATTCCAATGTAATAATAATAACTTAACCAGTCGTCGTGAAATTCACAATCGATGGTGATGTTCCAACAGTAATAATAAAGATGGAACTGTATCCTGTAAAAAACACACGATAGATATTCCAATGTAATGATAAAGATTTTAACCAGTCCTGTAAAACACATGCATGTGATGTTCCAATGTAATAATAAAATTCAAACCAGTCCTGTAAAACACACATGCATGTGATGTTCCAATGTAATAATAAAGAATGTCACCAAGTATAGGTAAATCATGTGATACAAAGTTTATTCCAATGTAATAATAAGCAATGGAATAACATAAGGATTTCACCAAGTATAGGGTATGCCATGATACAAAGTTATGTATAGGGTATGCCACTTTTTACAAAAGTTATTCCAATGTAATAATAATGAATGGAATAATGTAAGTTCTCTTCAAGAAGAAAGAATAACACCCTCACCGTAAAAGAACCTATTATAGTAAGTAAAGAAGTAGCGTAATACTCTTCTTCTTTCTATAATTTTCTCTCTATAGCTTCTCTCTATAATTTCTCTCTCTGTAGTTTCAATGAATTCGTAAGAAAATAATGAAGGAATGAGCTTCTATTTATAGAAAATGGAATGCATAAGAATTAATCCATGAACTATCCGTATTGATTTACTTTAATCTGACGGTTCATATTTAAAGAAAAATCTTTTAAATAAAATATAATATATTCTATTTATATAAAAACATTTTACTATGCAAACACTATGCTACTAAAAACACTACGCAAAACACTACGCAACACTATGCATAATAAAATATAATATATTCTATTTATGTAATAACTTTAATAAAGTATTCTATTTTATATAAAGATGTTTCGCTTTTTTATTACGCTAATAATACTGTAATAAAACAAAACGTCATTATCGCTATAATAATTCATATTATTAATCGACAATAATGGAATCAAACCGAGTGACTTCTCACATAAGCATCAATAATCAATACCGCAGCGCTACTATACAACCACATATTACATCGTATTTTTACTACCGAGTAGTTCAACAAGAACTACCAGAAAACTTCCGCCGTTATTTCAATAAAATATTTTTGTCGCTTTTTTCAATCCGACAATAATTTCATTAGGGTCCACCAATGATTGAGCCAGTTGTATTTAATATTCCCCGCTAAATCGAATATTCCCCACCAATCGAATATAATATAACCACTTGCATACTTTGCAAAATTTATAAATACTACCCACAACTATAATATTATCTCAAATTCACACCATAATATTAAAAAAATTATTTCACCAAATTTAAATCTTTATCGATAAAATCGGGGTCTCACATTTAATGTAATTAGAAAATCCTAATTATAATTTAGAAATCTTAATTTTCTTTTAGAAAAGCTTAGAATATAAATTTGTGAGAAGTTACCAAGTTACCATTAACTTTATAAGTCAAATGATCAAACTACCCTTTTTAATATTTTAATAAGGTGGAGTGTAGATCTAACCCTACTTGTGGTTGGTGACCAACCCTAAGCTAGCCATGTGGTCTAGTAATCAACTTTGATCAGCCAACAACTGATCACATGATCAGCCATAGGCATTTTATCACTTTATATATAGATCAAAGAGAGATAAAGTCACCAAACTAAGCTCATTTACATCCTTACACTCACCCAAACTTTTCTCTCTCCTTAGCCACGAAAATATTAAGTGAATTAGTCACTAGTGTGATCATTAGCAAGCCAGGAACAGATCACAAAGATCAAATTCAAGATCAAAGCATGAATGAGGTATAAATCCTAAATTTTGTAAATCATGTGATTTTATGTTAGTTGTGACGCCCCCAAAATAGGTATACATCACCCATCTTGAGTCGCCAAATACATGGTACAAAATTCAAATACAACTTAATAATACAGCTGTTGTGTAAAATACGACAAAATGTAAACTGAGAACATACCTAACTAGTTAGAGATGTACCTCTTTGGTTCCATGTATGCTTTCAGGATATCTGTTGATCAGCTATTCATCTGTTTGATTCCTTTGCTCCTGCTCCCTTGCTCCCCTTGGGATGCGGAGCTGTTCATTTTTTTTTCTTCTTGTTCTGGCTCTGGCTCCCCCTCAGCCTTAGGCTCATCATCCTTTGGCTCCCGCTTAGATGATGATTTAGCTCCGCCTGGTGTTGTCTTCTTTTTTTCTTTTCTTTTGTTCTCTTTGCTCTTTCTAGGGTGCCTCTTATTCTTCCCCTTTCTATGCCTCTTTTTCTCTCCCTTTTTGTCATTAATCATTTGAGAGAGCTGCTCCATGTTGGACATTAGTTGCTCCATCAGGTAGGAGGTGTTACCTACTTCAATCTTAAGATCATTTTGACTTAACTCAAGTTGCATAGAGAAGGATTAGTTCATATTGTCAATCTTGTCGGAGAGGACTTTGAGTTTCTCTTCATTTGCCTTTTGTGCTAGTAGAGCTTCAGCCTTTTGATCATGTAGAGCCTTGAGATAGATGTGATCTCTTTCTCTGATTTTGAGGGATACATCAGCCATAGTTTCTTGGAGTCTATCTTAAACTGAATTATCTCCAGCTGCTGTCACTCTCTTTGATTCTTCATGGATTAGAGATATCTTCTCAATTAGTTCATCAGAGTTTTTTTCATTAGCTCTTGCTCCATAGAGACTTCATCATTTGGTTGGGCAGTCTCTTGTTGAACACCAGATTGGACTCTACGATCTACTTCTTTGGACAGATTTTTGAAAGTGTTGAGAATCTGAAGAATTGTGGAGTTTCAATCACTGGTTGAGGATGCATGAATGTTAGATAGCTGTGTTTGGGCAGATGGAGACATTTGATTCTGGACTTGATCATTATCAGTGGTAGAGTGAACAGACTCTACGATTAGTGTCTTGGCCAAATTCCTTTTTCCCTCAGAGTCCACTCTACGATCATAAGGAATATAATGATTTTCAGCATGTCGATAGATCTTGTAGTGGGGCTTGTTGTTGATCATCATGGTTGCAAACTTCTTAACCCTGGGGAAGTTTTGTGATACCAGTTCCAAATTTGGAAACTGAGAGTAGCACCAACTGAAATAGTTCTCATCAGCATTAATATGTGCCTTCAACCATGGCATCCACAGGAAGAACCATCTCATCAGAAGGTCTTCAGAGTAATACAGTATTGTTGTACAGTCTAATTCTATGTTTTTTCAGTTGTGAAGTACTTCATCCGTGGTCATTCTTACAACTCAAAGTTGTTCATTTCCTTGATTTATCCATCTTGTTGGTGGTTCTGCTGGTGGCTCATCAAAGACTTTCACTACAATTCTTCTGCTAATTCTGGCTGGAGAGGGAACAGGATAGTATTCTAGTTCTTCTGATTCCTGATGTGTAGAATCAGAATCCATCTCCAGTTCCCCTCTCTCTCTGAGCCTGAATCATTCTAATTGTATTCGTCAGTGAATCTTTCTTGTCGGTTTTCATTTTCAGAACCTTCTTCAGCAATATCTTCCTGAGATTCATTCTCTTCATTTCTGGTCCCATCTTCAGCATCCTCTTTCTGTGATTCAGATTCATTATCACTTAATTCAATGGCAGCATTAGAGTGATCACTTCTCCTTTTGGAGGCAAATTGAGATATCAATCGATGACTCCTTCTTCTTCTTGGGGATTCAATTATGGGTGAATCAGATACTTCTTCTTCTTCAGACTCTGACATCTTTGAGTTAGCAGACGAACTTTCTTGATCTTCAGCATTTGTGGGGGTATGTCCTTCTTCTTCTTCAGAATCAGCATCATTTGATCCATCATCTAGGTTGGTTGGAGCATTTGCATTTGGAGATGCAGTTTGGTCAATTTGTATATTGTCTTTATCAGCAGAGTGAATGCTCTGGGGGCTTGTGCATTCTTCTTCATCAGCAGATGCTGTATTTTCTTCCTTTAATCAAGCTTCACCTTCATTGCTAGATTTGGCCTGTGGGGGCTCAGCCTTTTCTTTTTCTGATTCTACGTCCTTTTCTTCATTTGACGTACCTTCATGGTGAGTTGAAATTGGACTGTCCATCATCTTAGCTTTCTTGTTGGATGGCCTTTGAAGTAATCTGCTACTTCTTCTCTTAGTGGTCTCCGCAGTTGAGACCTTTTCATCTTCAACCTTATCTTCTGTGAATAGACTTTTTGGAGAGGCCTCAGCTTTACTCATGCTCTTGGATTTCTTCCTGGCTGGTGCTATTGCCATTGGTACAGAATCATCAGATTCAAAATTTTCTACCTCTTTTGTCTTCCTCTTCTTTGCAGAGGACTTGCTACTATTCCCAGTTGTCAACCTTTTATTCTCCTTTGGGTTTTTCTTCCAATTTAAGAATAGTTGTGGAGACATTACCTTGTGAACATTAAGGATTTCACCATCATCATCCTTAATTTTATTCTTCAACTTTTTCTTCAGGATGATACTTAAGAATCTCCATGAAAAACCTCTATGAGTGGTTTTTCAGTCAATCTTTTCTTTTCTTCCTTATCCAACCACTTAGACATATGATCGAGTAGGACATCTCCAAAGTTGATGTGTTCCTTCAAGACTATGGCAGACATGATCTTCAGCTGTTGGTCAATCATAGTATCATGTGCAGTGTCTTTGCATAAGATACATTTCCCCACGATTTCAGCAAGGAACTCGAATTTTTCAGGAAACTCCTTTTTCTTCATGTCCTTCAGACTAGGGTTTCTTCTGTACTGCATAATCTTCTTAGCTTTTTGTGTGTCGATCTCTTTCAGGCTTTTTAGATTTTAGTCAGGAAGGCCTAAGCATTGATAGATGTCAGAAGAGTTTAGTTTCAAAATCTGACCTTTAACCTTGGTGGAGAGTATTCCAGAATTTATGGTTGCGTTTGAATGAAACTCCTTGACCATGTCACCATATATTCGTGTGTTTTCCTCAAGACATTCTGAGAACCCGACCTTCTTCACAAGTTCAAGAATATCTTTGAACTTCTTTTCGGATTTTTCGAACGTCTTGGTTCCTAGCTGAATGCCAGTGATTACTCGCCAATCTGCCATTTGAGGAGTTCGAGGAATATGGGTATTGGTTTTAAGAAGTCTTGTGAGAGATAGTTACTGTGATTTAGATAAGGATTTGGAAGTTTAATTGGTTTGACTTTGAAGAAGATTCTAGGGTTTGAAAATGGGAGGGAGAGAGGTTCAAGAGGTTCTGATAACTGTTTGTATATTTGAATCTGTCTTTATGGCAGTTCCTTCTGACTCTGCATATGCTGTGATGTGTCATCCAGTCATTGGTTACACGATACTCAGTAGTAAGCTGTAACTCCCCAGTAGCTTGTCAGTTAGATGTCTCTTTTAGAAGAGTGGACGTTTGATTGACGTGGACCTCTTGAGTTCGTAGAGTAGCATGATAGAACAACTATTGACTCTACATTTTCCTTTGTTGACTCAACGATCAATTCTCTAAAAGATGTTGCAATGGATGATTTTGACATTTCTCCTCATGTTGAAACTGCATAGCTCAACCACTGATGTACCCCAAGTCAGTTTGGGTACTTAAGTTCCGATGTGCGTTTGCAAGATGTCTTTCCAAACCAGATTTGAACTAATCTCCTCATACTTGAGATGGTAGAGCAATTTTTCGTTCTTCCAAGCTCCTCATGAGCTAGAGTGTCTTCTGGTAAGTCTGCGATCGTTGAGTCTGCTTCTGCGATTGTTGAGTTTTCACTACGATCGTTGAGTTCTCTTAAAACTCTATTCTATAATCGTTGACTGACTTGGTCCTTGAGATGAACTTTACTATGCATTCCTTCTGGGTTAAGGTAGCTCAAGAAGGGCCAACCTCTTAGAGTGAGCTAAGGGTCAGGTTTGTCCCTGAGGCGTTTTCCAGATGAAATACTTTAGAAGTGATTTGTACTGATATCTTATTTGACCTTTTCTGTTGGGGAGTCCCTCTTCTAACTTTAGACATTTGCACTGGCTGCAATTGTGGTGTCCTCATGCTCTTGCACTACGATCAGATGTTTGATCGTAGGTACTCCACGATTTTGAGTTAGGTGGCTAAAAGGTTATCAGTAGTACATTTTGAGACGTTCCTACTGACTATGGATCTTCATTTGGTTCATCAGCCATAAAGTTTTGGGACTCTGTAGCTGGTACACAGCTTCATAGTATATCTCTGTTGGTTTAGAGCTTCTGTACTGTTAGCAGATTACCGCTCCCCCATAGTTGATACTGTATTCTTCAGAGAGACCTAAGTTCTTCTTCTTCATGTGTAGCAGAAGGCAACCATGTATATCTCATTCTGGCTGAAGTCATTAAATCTTCTTGTATTATAGAAATGGGCATTTTCAGGGTTGATCATTCTACGATCCTTTGACAAAGATTTCACAAACGTAGTATTCCTTGTCGGGCTTTGTGTGCTTGTCGAAGTTCTCGCTCCCATAATGAGTTCCTCATGATTGATGCTCGATGATCCTCTGTAGTCAGCTTCTTTGAGGATTCTTCTCTTATGACATGCTTTGCATGATTGAGCATATAAGACCCTTTTCTTCTTTTGTTGAATGGCCTGCTTCCATACTAAGATCAGCAGCCATGTGAGCTTTATTTAAATTAGCTCAGCAGGTCTTCAAGAACAGGCTTTGACATATAGAAATTTTATCAGAATCATTTCTGAACAGTCTTAAGCCTTCTACTGGTTGAATCTTTCTTGACTGAAGTCTTCTGCTTTAGCCTTCCTTAGTGTGGTCAGATAGACCAAGTACCTGCAGATTATAAATTTCTATTTTTGGTACCCATGGTTAAGTGGGTCCTGCTAGGTTAGTTTTCTAAACCCCTGTTCCTCATATATTTAGATAATCATCATATTGATCACCAACAGTCATATTCATGCATGTAACTCATTTAGATAATACATTTTGAGATGCATGAAGGTGAGTGTGTGTAAGATTTGCTATTTTAATAACACACTCTTTTTCTTTGATGGTTTCATCATTTGCTTGGTTATGTTCACAGAGTTTAAATATTCTCAGAGTGAGAGCCAACTCTACGAATTATTTGTATTTGGTTGATTTATGGAGGTGATCAGTTTCTACAAATCATCAAGATACTTTTGCAGGACTGATCATACTCTGTGTGTTATCAAACTCTTAGAACATTGGTTTATACATACATACTAACCCATCAGCAAAGATTACTCCACATAAAATTAATTTAACCTGTGATGCTCTTATGACCCATTTTAAATTTCTTTCAAGATGTCATCTTCAACCTAAAACTTGGATAGAGAGAAAGTTTATAGGCAATTGGGTTTCCATCCTCAGTGTACTTTCTCTATTCACCTTTTTAGGTAGATTATGATTTCTTGAAAGAATACTATTATAGTTCATAAGAAGGTGCAACATGATGTACACAGTTATACTAGTGAGGAACCGTACCTTTCTACTATTAGTTCCTTAACAGTCATTTAACTTTGACATATTGAGATTAGGCATTAATGTGCATAGTTTCTCATTTACTCCTGACAGCTTGTTGCTCCAATTGACCTTCAATCAATCAGTCGTGGTCTTGAAGATTCAAGCTAAGAGAATCTCAACGTCTTCAGTTCTTCGACATCCTTGAGTTCACAAGGTTTACATCCAGCTATTGGTTGGCCAAACACATGTTTGAGAAGTTCTTCTTTCTTCTCTGGATAAACATTTCTTAGCATGTGTGGCCTTTTCATCTTTTCAGGCTGGTGGATGTTTGACTCCTTTTTGTTGATGTCTCTTAAGCTTACAAGTCTGGTCTTCAGATTACAAGATTGACCGTGAGCAAGAATTGGTCTTGTTGATATGACAATCAAGAGCATGAACCAATTTAAGCAGCTTCAGGTGTATATACACATTTACCTGTACACAATATTTCTAACGTGTGAGCTCATCTGCATACAACAAGTGACTTACTACTAAACTAAGTTTAGAACAACGTTTGTGCCTAGGATCAGACTCAAAGCGATTAGCTTTTGAACATAGCATGAGAACTCCTTTCGATACCAATTGTTAGTTCCCAAAGAGTACAATAGATCTAGAAGGGGGGGGGGGTTGAATAGATCCTTAGAATTTCAAAATACTTTTCTGATTTATTTTTCTAATAATTTAGCATGTGACAAACTTAAGAATCTTTTCAAGCACATCAGAATAAGTAAAGGATCCACTTTATTGATATATTCATAATCAAACATACATTGTTCGTAGAGTTACTTTAGTAGCAAGTAATTAAAACATATATAGCAGTTATAGCAGTTAATGTACATTATGTAAATGACATAAAGTAAAAGACACAAGGGGTTTTAAGTGGTTCAGAGACTCAATCTCCTAATCCACTCTTCTGCTTTCAACTAGCAGGATTTCCACTAAGGAATGGCAGCACCCTGAATCACTAAGATTCCTTCAAGACCAGCAGCCTTGGGACTTTAGTTAAATAATAACTCTTCAAGGCCAGCAGCCTTGGAACTTCTCTAGTTCCCTAGGAACTCTTTAAGCCTAGCAGGCTTGGAACTTTATTTAGTCCCTCCGGACAAGGACCCCTCAGGCCCTGGCTTCTTGTTGTTGTAGTTGTTGATGTTGTTGGTGCTGAGCTGCTAAGATGTCATTAAGCTCTGAACATCTTTTGTACTTAGCAGCTTGGTGTGATCCTCTTTGCTTTTAACTTCGAGTTCGGACCACATCTTCTTTGGTGCAGCTGATCTTTTCTCTTTTCTACTCATCTTCATCTGGTATCAGCTGTGCACCATCACCATCTGGATTTGCTAAGCCTCTATGCTTTTAGTAGTCTTCGTTTGGCACTTAGCAATCCCTGAACCCTTCTTGAATACTTTGCAGATATGGTTCTTCACTTGTTCGGGCCAAATTTTCTTGGTTCATGGTGATTCAGTAGAGTGGCTCTCTTGATCTTCCTCAGACTTTCGGCCACTTTCTCCTCATGCTATCTTCTTGGCCTTCTCGGCTCTCAGCTTGGCTGCCATCTTTAGTGGCATTCTCATCTTTGTTGAGTGAAGCTTTGATCTATTTGAGTTCTTCTTCAAAGCTGCTTCACTTCCTCCTTGGTAGTCTCACTGTCACTAAGACTTGTTCTATTGATCTTTGGTGGAACTCGTAGAGTCAACAATAGCATTCACCAACTCAACGATTCTGCAACTTCACAATCATCAGCACTCTAGATCTTTGAAGCTCTGTTGATTTATACTTCTTCCCAATCTTCTCGTTGGAAAGTAGTCGTTGACAGCTATTCAAATTGCATCGCAGATTTTGAGTTATTTGGTGCAGACTGCACATGTGACATGACATCTTTTTTTGACTTCCTGACACCGCAGTCTGCTGTTTCACCAACCCTGTCAGATATGCCACTTTGATATCTTGGGCAGGTCGACGACTTTATCTCACCCTTCTGATTTCTCGATCAGAGGTTATCCTTGCATCGATGCTCTCAATAAGCTCTTGTCCAAATATTACCCTTCAGATTGAACCGTTGCCAATGCTTCAGTCTTCAGTTATTCGAACTCTACGATTCTGATGCATATCTCCATGGACCTGATCGTAGTGTCTTGTTGACTGATAGAGACAACACTATGATCTTGAAGAGTGTTGATTGGATCTTCAATATAGAGCACCTCTTCCTTCTCTTGTGCAGTGCTTCATCACTTCGCTCACCCTCATTTGCTCTCAAATCTTGATGGCTTGACTTCTTGCTCGCGCCCCTTCGAATAACAAGACACTTCAGATTTGTGGCGTGTTCAAATCGCTTTCTCCTCATGATCTCCGCTCACTTATCATCAATGGATCGACCCAATGCTTAATCACTTTAGCCTTGTTATTCAGAGGCTGACCAGTATCTTTGAGTATACTTCATCAGTTTCTTCTTTGTCTGGAAAACACTACGATCCTGGTTACTTCCGAGATCGTTGTCATCTTTCTTCTTGACAGCGACTGCATATACTGACTTTCTTTAGTCAGCTACTGAAGTCTTCTTATGATCATCTTGTGGAAGACTTTACCTTGAATAGCTTCTCAACTCAATCTGGATGCTGATTGAGTTGATGCTTAGATCTTCTATTAGCTTACATGCCATTCGTTGAGTGCTCTCTGACTTTCTTCAAGTGAGATGTATCTTTGCATTACCAACCAGAGGCTTCATTCCTTTGGATATTCAGGGAGTGTTCATTTGTTGAGAATCGTATTTGATCTACAATTCTACTTTGGCATTGTGAGCACATATGTTGAGGTCTTAGTTCTGCACTCTACGATTCACTTTGGTACATGCGTAGACACTCTGACTACGAGATCGAGATCTTGACACTACGATCTCTGTCGGTGTGCTTGTTGTCTTCATCTGATCTTGCTCGACTACGATCTTTGCCTCTGGTATGACTAGTAGACTCTACAACTCAGAGTGTAGTCTACGATTCTTGACTTGGCTTTGGCAGATACTCGATCGGCTCGTAGACAGGCTGTCTCTACGATTCTGAACATGACTTCCTCAGCATATTACGGCCCTGGGGAAGCTTTACTCGACACACTATGATCCTTCCTCGTCTCTCCTGGAAGTTTACGAACTCCGAGATCAACTATCTTGCAGACTACAATTCTGCCTCGATAGCTCTCGAGTTTTCCTTGACTCTCCTAGCAGACTACGTTTTCTGGTACAGTACTCGACGATCAGACAAGCCTATCTATTACAACATAAGATCAACCTAACATGTTTGATCTTTCTATATTTATAGTCCTTGTACATCATTTCTTTTTAAGGACTTTACAAAGCTGTTTTGCTTGTGTAGGATCAACCTAACACATTTGATCAATTCATTCTAAGTCCTTGTACATATGTTTCTATTATCTATCAAAGGACTTTACAACTTTTCTTAATGCAAGCATACTTACATATTCATTCATATATATATATATATATATATCATAATCAAATCATATGTAAATATGAATATCATTCACATGTTTATTCCTGACAGAATATTTTCATGAAAAGATACTAGATGAAGCGCAAATATCAAAGATATTCCACTAATTTCATGTAGTATAGAAGTCAAAACTTTAACCAACTGAGTATAATAAAGAATGGGATAACAAAAGAAATCACCGGGCATGCGATAGATCCGCATGCATGTGTTATTCCAATGTAATAATAAATAATTGAACCAAAGTTATGCAACGCACAAAATGTGATATTCCAATGTATAATAAATAATTTAACCAAAGTCATGCGTACGCATCGCAGGCATGATGTTCCAATGTAATAATAAAATGGATTAATGTAAGAATTTCACCATGTATGCGGTGATTGCGATGTATGCGAGTTATTCCAACATAATGATAAAGAATGAAATAATGAAGAATTTCACCAAGTATAGGGTAGCAGCGTGTACACAAGTTATTCCAATGTAATAATAAAAATGGAATAATGTAAGTTCTCTTCATGAATAAGAAAGAAATAATACCCTTACCTTAGTAGGAAATTGGATACCGTGATATTGTAGTAATGTAAGATTCTTCTTCTTTCTCTCTTGTTCTCTCTATTCTTTCCCACTCTATAGCTTTAGTGAATTCGTGAAAAATAATGAAGGAATGGGCTTCTATTTATAAACTTGGTAGAGTAAGGGTAAAATAGTCTTTTCGTCATAATTTATGACATCATCGCTTATATCATTGATCATATGACATCATTGCTTACATCATCGATCAAATGACATCATTGCTTACATCATTCTTCCGATGACATCATTGTTTACCTCATCGTTCCGATGACATCATCGCTTACATCATCAGAATTCAAATTCAAATTGTTCTCTTCCACCTCATTTTACTTTTATACCATGAATTTACTATAATAATGTTACCATTCAAATTATAAAAAAAAGCATAATATCATATAATCACATCATATTACTATAATATAATATTATAATAATATATTTAAATGAATTATTGATTTGATAATTTGAAATACTGTGTAATGACAATTATTGAATCAAAAATATCAACGTAGCAATTATTGAATCAATAAAATATTAAATGAAGAATTATCGTAATAATTATCGAGTAAAGCGCTTTCTACGTAAGAATCAATAATTCAAAAAATAATAATGCAATAAGGTGTATTTCTTTATGCAACAACAATGCGTTATTCTTTGTATTTTAACCACTGTATTCCAACAAAGTGTTAATGGTAACACTTTCGCCGTTATTTTCATAAAAAATATTTTTGTCGTTTTCTTAACTCAAATGATAATTCCGTTATGGGTCCACCAATGATTGTGTCGTCGTCATTTAATATTCCCCGATAAAAAGAATATTCTCCGACCAAACGAATATTTTATTAGAACTTGCGTACTTTGCAAAATTTATAAATATTACCCACAACTATAACATTATATCAAATTCACTCCAGAATATTTAAAAATAATATTTATAGAAAAATCATCTTTATTAAAAAGTTGGGGTCTTACAACCTCCTCTTCTTATGAAATTTAGCCCTCGAAATTAGGGTACATACCTGGTATGTCGAAAAGGTAAGGATATTTTGATTTCATTTCAGATTCTAACTCCCAGGTCATTTCCTCAACATCGTGGTTTCTCCACAAAATTTTTACTTGAGGTATAACCTTGGAGCGTAGAATATGTTCCTTCTTATCCAAGATTTGAACAAGAACCTCTTCATACGTCAAATCTTCTGCTATTTCGTCTAGTTCTAATTTAATAATGTGGTTTGGGTCTTCCATATATTTACATAACATGGATATATGAAAAACGTTATGAACACGAGACATACTTGGCGGTAAAGCGAGTCTATACGCCTACGCTTCCTACTCGATCGAGGATTAAAATGGGCCAATGAATCGAGGATTGAGCTTTCCTCTCTTTCCAAATCTCGTAACTCCTTTCCATGGAGCAACACGTATAAATACATGATCTCCAATATCAAATTCCACGTCCTTTCGATGAAGATCAGCATAACTCTTTTGTCGATCTTGTGAGGTTTTTATACGTTCTTGGGATCGTTTGAATCTTTTCCGTAGTCATACGTACCAACTTTGGTCCCAACAACGTTGCTTCACCCTTTCATCACAAAGATAATGGAGAACAACACTTTCTTCCATACAACGCTTGAATGGAGCCATGCCAATACTTGCTTGATAACTGCTGTTGTTGTATGAAAACTCCACCAACGGTAAGAACTTGTCCCAACTTCCCTTGAAGTCAAGGACACAGAGTCTTAATAAATCTTCAAGAGTTTGAATAGTCCTCTCGATTATCCGTCCGTCGAGGATGATATGCCAACTAAATCGTAAGTCCGTGCTCCATAGTTTTTGCAAACTAACCCAAAATCGTGAAGTGAATGTTGGGTCTCGATCAGAAACTATGGATACTGGCATACCATGTAGTCTTACAATCTTGTTTATGTACATACGAGCAAGACGTTTAAGTGTATAAGTTTCTCGTATTGGTAAGAAATGAGCAGACTTGGTCAATCTATCAACAATGACCCAAATTGCATCTATGTCTTGAGAAGCCTTGGGAAGACCAGTAACGAAATCCATGGTAATGTGCTCCCACTTCCATTCTGGAATTTCAAGTGGTTGCAATGGACCTTTTGGTACTTGATGCTCCGTCTTGACTCGTTGACAAGTTAGACACCTTGAGATAAATAAATATTATCTCTCTCTTCATATTGCTCCCACCAAAATGTATGGCGAAGATCACGATACATTTTGGTACTCCCAGGAGGATTGCAAATGGTGTGTTGTGTGCCTCCATCATGATTTTATACTTTAAATCGAGGTCGTTAGGAACACAAAGTTTGGAGTTGACTCGAAGTATTCCTTCTTCATCGATTCTTGCTTCCTAAGATAAGCACCTTCTTGCACTTTCGTCCTCATCGCGCATCACCTCCAGATCGTAACTCGAGCGAATTTTAACTTTATCAATTAAAGTCGGTTCTACTCATATATTCACCATCATCACATGGGTCCTGAGTTTTTAACTCTATCTCCATCATTTGCAAGTCACACAAACGGGCTTTCATATTGTCAATATCGCACTTCGTACTCGCGATATGATCTTTTACTCAATCGTCCGCCTACCACATTCGCTTTTCTAGGATGGTATTGGATGGTATGATCATAATCTTTCAACAGTTCAAGCCAACGTCGTTGTCGCATGTTGAGTTCCTTTTAAGTGAAGAAATATTTTAGGCTTTTATGATCTTGTAAAGATCTCCACTTTCTCTCATACAAGTAATGCCTCCAAATTTTAAGTACGAAAACAACAATGTACCAACTCTAGATCATGAGTAGGATAATTCCTCTCATATTCTTTGAGTTGTCGAGAGGCATAAAGCTATGACTTTCCCATGTTATATGAGAACACATCCTAACCCTTTTGCTCAAGCATCACTTGTAGATGATAAATCCTCCGAGCCGGATGGTATTGTCGAACAAAAGCTAAAATGAGTCTCCTCTTGAGTTCTTGAAAACTCTTCTCACATTCCTCGTTCAACCAAATTTTGTATCTTTCCGAAAGTTAATGAGTTAATGGAGTAGCAATTGAGAAAACCCTTCTACGAATCTCCGATAATAACCAAATTAAGCCAAGAAAGCTACGATATTTCGATCATTGATTTAGGTTGCTCCCGACTTTGAATAGCTTCAATCTTTGTTGGGTCAATGAGATATTCCATGGCTTGATACTACGTGCCCCAAGGAATGCTACTTCATCGCTTTAAACTCGCATTTCTTCAACTTGCCATAAAGCTTATATTCACGAAGCTTTTGAAGTATTAGCCTCAAGTGTTGCTCATGATCTTCATGGCTTTTGGAATAAATAAGGATGTCATCAATAAAGACGACCATAAAGTGATCCAAATATTCCTTGAATTCTCGGTTCATTATATCCATGAAAGCAAAGAAGAGCATTAGTCAATCCAAAAGACATGACTAGAATTCATAATGCCCGTCTCGAGTTACAAGTCTTTTTGGAATGTCATTGGTTCTAATCTTCAATTGGTGATATCCGAATCGAAGATCAATCTTTGAAAAGAATTTGGCTCCTTATGGCGGTCAATCGGGACATCAATACGTGGCAATGGGTACCTATTTTGATGGTGACATGATTCAACTCCCGCTAATCAATACAAAGTCGCATACTCCCATCTTTCTTTTTTCACCAATAGAACAGAGGCACCCCCCCCAAGAGAAGTACTAGGGACGAATAAAGCCAATGTCTAACAATTCTGCAGTTGGGTCTTTAACTCTTGAAGTTCAATAGAGCCATTCGATATGGGGCTTTGAAAATGGGTTTTGTCTTTGGGTTCAAGGTCAATACAAAATTCAATTTCACGCTCTGGGGGTAGGCGGGGAAGTTCTTCGTGAATACGTCGGAAATTTATTAACAATAGAAATATCATTCAAAATCGGCGTATTTTTGTTTAGATTCGTGACATGAGCTAAGAAAGCTTGACATCCATTTTTAATAAACGAATAGCTTTATGGCTTGAGATGACGTTGATTGATTTTAATGGTTTGGTTGCTTTAATTAGCATAATAGGTTGGTTAGGATATGAAAAGCTAACAACCTTACGAAAATAATCAATTTTTGCATGATGAGTAGTTAACCAATCAATCCCTAGAATTACGTCAAATGCAAGTATTTTCAATAAAATAAGATCGACAGATAATGTGTGGGTACCGATTTGAACCAAACAAGACTTATAAATAGTGGATGTAATGAAGGTTTCTCCCAATGGAGTTTCAACAGATAAGTCAAGGTCCATTTTTTTCGGAGTCAAATTTAAACGTTGAGCGCAGGTAGGAGAAATAAAAGAATGGGTAGAACCGGTATCAAATAAGGTATATACTTCACTAGAGTTTATGATAAGCTTACATGTGATGACCTCGTTCGGGTTCCTTGCTTTCTGAGAGGTCACAATAAACGCTCTCCCTTGAACTATCGGTTTTGTCTTATGCTGGGATGACCTTTTGATGCCTCCATCCAATTGGACTTGTCTTGATTACACGACAAAAAATGGGCGGTGACCTTCTCTTCCATAATTATAACATGTTTTGGATGGCATCGCGCAGTTTGGACTGATGTGTCCCTCTCCTCCACATTTGAAGCATATGATAGGTGGTCGTTCTCCTTCCTTAACGATAGGTGTTGATGCTGACGTCTTTCCATCATTGTTGAATCTTCTCTTCTTGAAATGTCTATTCTTATTATTTTGGCCATGATTACCACAGAAGTGGTTACCATTTCTGGCATGTTGATTCCCTCCACGCTTATTGTCACCGCTTTGATGACTGTTATCACTGGTATTATCATTTTGCCAGCTGCTCTCTTTTTGTTGGGTTGACTCATTATTGCGCTCCAATAACTGAGCCCTATTAACAACATCTGAATACAAACACAGTTTATGAGAGATACAATATTGACGTATCTCGGGTTTCAAACCTCTTAGCAACATTCGTGTCATTCTCTCCTCATTATCAACCAAATGAGATGCAAACCGGGATAACTCGGCAAACTTGGCTTTGTACTGCGACACGGTCATGTTGTTTCGCTCCAGCTTGATGAACTCTACCTCTTTCATGTGACAAATACTTTCGGGAAAGTACTTGTCGTTGAACAGTTCTTGGAACTTCTCCCAAGATATCTTCAGTGCAGTAGGTTGAATACGCTTTATAGATTCCCACCAGTAATTTGCCTCTGCCCACAACATGAAGGTGGCAAAAGGAACCTTTTGCTCCTGGGAGCATCCCAAGACATCAAAAATCTTGTTGATCTGCTTTATCCACGTCTCTGCCTTAAGTGGTTTTGGCTCTCCAAAAAACTCCGGTGGTCCCAGTTCCTTGAACTGCTTAGCGGTGACCGTCCGAGAGTTGCCAGTGTTTCCACCTGCATTTTAGATAGGAGCCGCTCTTGCCTGATGTTGCTAAAGCCTCTGAACATTCCATCGTTCATCATCTGGTCCGTGTTGTTGGTTGCCTGAGGATTGTAGCCTTCCTAATGCACACTATCCTGATTATTGATCTGTGGAGACTCAACGGTCTCCTGTGCTCCATTGATGTTCTCAACATTCTCGGATGTCATTTTCAAATACTGCCACAAAACAAGGGTTAATTAACATATCACATATTATCCTTATAATCGTGAGCCAATTAAATACCAAATAAACTTAGGTAGGTCATACTAGCGAAAAAAATTCCCGCCTCTCCACTCCTAGTTCTTGTCTCACATCTTAGCTGTGGGGATCATATCCCTAAGCTTTGATACCAACTGTGATGCCCCCAAAATAGGTATACATCGCCCGTCTTGAGTCGCCAAATACATGGTACAAAATTCAAATACAACTTAATAATACAGCTGTCGTGTAAAATACGACAAAACGTAAACTAAGAGTTTAATAAGAATATTGTTATCTAGACAATATCCACACTCAAAAGAGTCCTCTTTTCATGGAGTATAGAAGTCAAAACTTTAACCAACTGAGTATAATAAAGAATGGGATAACAAAAGAAATCACCGAGCATGCGATAGATCAGCATGAGACAGGTTATTCCAATGAAATAATAAATAATTGAACGAGTTATGCATAAACGCACAAAACAGGATATTCCAATGAATAATAAATAACGGAACCGTGTCATGCGTAGCATGAGCATGATGTTCCAACAGAATAATAAAATGGATTAACGAAAGAATTTCACCATGTATGCGATACTTGATAGATAAAGTTATTCCAACATAATGATAAAGAATGAAATAACAGAAGAATTTCACCAAGTATAGGGTAGCCCGCGTGTATAGGTTATTCCAACAGAATAATAAAAAATGGAATAACAGAAGTTCTCTTCATGAATAAGAAAGAAATAATACCCCTTACCTTAGTAGAAAATTGGATACCGCAATATTGTAGTAACAGAAGATTCTTCTTCTTTCTCTCTTGTTCTCTCTATTCTTTCCCACTCTATAGCTTTAGTGAATTCGTGAAAAATAATGAAGGAATGGGCTTCTATTTATAAACTTGGTAGAGTAAGGGTAAAATAGTCTTTTCGTCATAATTTATGACATCATCGCTTATATCATTGATCATATGACATCATTGCTTACATCATCGATCAAATGACATCATTGCTTACATCATTCTTCCGATGACATCATTGTTTACCTCATCGTTCCGATGACATCATCGCTTACATCATCAGAATTCAAATTCAAATTGTTCTCTTCCACCTCATTTTACTTTTATACCATGAATTTACTATAATAATGTTACCATTCAAATTATAAAAAAAGCATAATATCATATAATCACATCATATTACTATAATATAATATTATAATAATATATTTAAATGAATTATTGATTTGATAATTTGAAATCTTGTGTAATGACAATTATTGAATCAAAAATATCAACGTAAATTATTGAATCAATAAAATATTAAGCGATAATTATTGTAACAATTATTGAGTAGTGCCTTCTTACGTAAGAATCAATAATTCAAAAATAATGTGCAATACTGGTAATAACTTCTTTGTGCACAACAATGCGTATTCTTGTATTTTAACCACTGTGTATTCCAACGATTATTAATTCTGTAACACTTTCGCATAGTTATTTTCATAAAAAATATTTTTGTCGCTTTTCTAACTCAAATGATAATTCCGTTATGGGGTCCACTAATGATTGTGTCGTCGCATTTAATATTCCCAGATAAAAAGAATATTCTCCACCAAACGAATATTTTATTAGAACTTATGTATTTTGCAAAATTTATAAATATTACCTGAACTATAACATTATATCAAATTCACTCCGAATATTTAAAATAATATTTATAGAAAATCATCTTTATTAAAAAGTTGGGGTCTTACAACCTCCTCTTCTTATGAAATTTAGCCCTCGAAATTAGAATACATACCGGTATGTCGAAAAGGTAAGGATATTTTGATTTCATTTGATTCTAACTCCCGTGTCATTTCCTCAACATCGTGGTTTCTCCACAAAATTTTTACTTGAGGTATAACCTTGGAGCGTAGAATATGTTCCTTCTTATCCAAGATTTGAACAAGAACCTCTTCATACGTCAAATCTTCTGCTATTTCGTCTAGTTCTAATTTAATAATGTGGTTTGGGTCTTCCATATATTTACATAACATGGATATATGAAAAACGTTATGAACACGAGACATACTTGGCGGTAAAGCGAGTCTATACGCCACAGTTCCTACTCGATCGAGGATTAAAAATGGGCCAATGAATCGAGGATTGAGCTTTTCTCTCTTTCCAAATCTCGTAACTCCTTTCCATGGAGCAACACGTAACAATACATGATCTCCAATATCAAATTCCACGTCCTTTCGATGAAGATCAGCATAACTCTTTTGTCGATCTTGTGAGGTTTTTATACGTTGCCGGATCGTTTGAATCTTTTCCGTAGTCATACGTACCAACTTTGGTCCCAACAACGTTGCTTCACCCACCTCATCACAGCATACTGGAGAACAACACTTTCTTCCATACAACGCTTCGAATGGAGCCATGCCAATACTTGCTTGATAACTGTTGTTGTATGAAAACTCCACCAACGGTAAGAACTTGTCCCAACTTCCCTTGAAGTCAAGGACACAGAGTCTTAATAAATCTTCAAGAGTTTGAATAGTCCTCTCTGATTATCCGTCCGTCTGAGGATGATATGCCGAACTAAATCGTAAGTCCGTGCCCATAGTTTTTTGCAAACTAACCCAAAATCGTGAAGTGAATGTTGGGTCTCGATCAGAAACTATGGATACTGGCATACCATGTAGTCTTACAATCTTGTTTATGTACATACGAGCAAGACGTTTAAGTGTATAAGTTTCTCGTATTGGTAAGAAATGAGCAGACTTGGTCAATCTATCAACAATGACCCAAATTGCATCTATGTCTTGAGAAGCCTTGGGAAGACCAATGCTTGAAATCCATGGTAATGTGCTCCCACTTCCATTCGGAATTTCAAGTGATTGCAATGGACCTTTTGGTACTTGATGTCTGGTCTTGACTTCGTTGACAAGTTAGACACCTTGAGATAAACAGCGTTATCTCTCTCTTCATATTGCTCCACCAAAATGTATGACGAAGATCACGATACATTTTGGTACTCCCAGGAGGATTGCAAATGGTGTGTTGTGTGCCTCCATCATGATTTTATACTTTAAATCGAGGTCGTTAGGAACACAAAGTTTGGAGTTGACTCGAAGTATTCCTTCTTCATCGATTCTTGCTTCCGGCATAGCACCTTCTTGCACTTTCGTCCTCATACGATCGACTCCAGATCTCAGTATTTCGAAAGCGACTTTAACTTTATCAATTAAAGTCGGTTCTACTCATATATTCACCATCATCACATGGGTCCCTGGAGTTTTTAACTCTATCTCCATCATTTGCAAGTCACACAAACGCTTTCATTGTCAATATCGCACTTTCGTGCTTGCGTATGATCTTTTTCCACTCAATCGTCGCCACCTACCACGTTAAACTTTTCTAGGATGGTATTGGATGGTATGATCATAATCTTTCAACAGTTCAAGCCAACGTCGTTGTCGCATGTTGAGTTCCTTTTGAGTGAAGAAATATTTTAGGCTTTTATGATCTGTAAAGATCTCCACTTTCTCCTCATACAAGTAATGCCTCCAAATTTTAAGTGCGAAAACAATAAATACCGCCAACTCTAGATCATGAGTAGGATAATTCCTCTCATATTCTTTGAGTTGTCGAGAGGCATAGGCTATGACTTTCCCATGTTATATGAGAACACATCCTAACCCTTTGCCCGAAGCATCACTGTAGATGATAAATCCCTCCGAGCCAGATGGTATTGTCAGAACAGGTGCTAAAATGAGTCTCCTCTTGAGTTCTTGAAAACTCTTCTCACATTCCTCGTTCCAACCAAATTTTGTATCTTTCCGAGTTAGCTGAGTTAATGGAGTAGCAATTCGAGAAAACCCTTCTACGAATCTCCGATAATAACCAGCTAAGCCAAGAAAGCTACGTATTTCGGTCACTGATTTAGGTTGCTCCCAGCTTTGAATAGCTTCAATCTTTGTTGGGTCAACAGATATTCCATGGCTTGATACTACGTGCCCAAGGAATGCTACTTCATCAAGCCAGAACTCGCATTTCTTCAACTTGCCATAAAGCTTATATTCACGAAGCTTTTGAAGTATTAGCCTCAAGTGTTGCTCATGATCTTCACGGCTTTTGGAATAAATAAGGATGTCATCAATAAAGACGACCATAAAGTGATCCAAATATTCCTTGAATTCTCGGTTCATTATATCCATGAAAGTAAACGTAATAATAAATAACGGAACCAGGTCATGCGTAACGAACCGACAGGATGTTCCAACAGAATAATAAAAATAGAATAACAGAAGAATTTCACCATGTATGTGGTACTTCGCATAGACATGTTATTCCAACATAATGATAAAGAATGGAATAACAGAAGAATTTTACCAAGTATAGGTAGCCTGCAGTATACTGAGTTATTCCAATGTAATAATAAAGAATGGAATAATGTAAGTTCTCTTCATGAATAAGAAAGAAATAATACCCTTACCTTAGTAGGAAATTGGATACCATAATATTGTAGTAATGTAAGATTCTTTTCTTTCTCTCTTATTCTCTCTATTCTTTCTCGCTTATAGCTTTAGTGAATTCGTGAAAAATAATGAAGGAATGAGCTTCTATTTATAAGCTTGGTAGAGTAAGGGTAAAATTGTCTTTTTTCCATAATTTATGACATCATTGCTTACATCGTCGATCATATGACATCATTGTTTACATCATCGATCAAATGACATCATTGCTTACATCATCCTTCTGATGACATCATTGTTTACCTCATCGTTCCGATGACATCATCGCTTACATCATCAGAATTCAAATTCAAATTGTTCTCTTCCACCTCATTTTACTTTTATACCATGAATTTACTATAATAATGTTACCATTCAAATTATAAAAAAAATATACTATCATATAATCACATCATACTACTATAATATAATATTATAATAATATATTTAAATGAATTATTGATTTGATAATTTGAAATACTATGTAATGACAATTATTGAATCAAAAATATCAACGTAGTAATTATTGAATCAATAAAATATTAAACAAGAATTACTTAATAATTATTGAGTAGTGCCTTTTCTACGTAAGAATCAATAATTCAAAAAATACATGTGCGTATATCTGGTGTCTTCTTGTAACAACGCTGTTACCGTATTTTAACCACTGTATTCCAACGGTGTTAATTCGGTAACACTTCCGCCGTTATTTTCATAAAAATATTTCGTAGTTTTCTAACTCCGAAATAATAATTACATTGTGGGGTCCACTAATGATTGTGTCGCCGCATTTAATATTCTCCGATAAAAAGAATATTCTCCGACCAAACGAATATTTTATAACAACTTGCGTACTTTGCAAAATTTATAAATATTACCCACAACTATAACATTATATCAAATTCATTCCAGAATATTTAAAAATAATATTTATAGAAAATTCATCTTTATTAAAAAGTTGGGATCTTACATTAGTTGTTGTTTAGATTGGTACTAGAGGGTGTCATTTAGTGATCTAGGTTGTTAGATCCCAGATCCATAACATCTAGATGCTCAAAATTAAAGATTTCAAAAATCTGGAAAATTGGAAGTGTGGTCTGATAACCGAATGTCAGACCCCATAGATCTTTACCTGTTTATAGTTTTGGTTGTTTAAATATTTGTACTAGTAGTATGTTGTAAAGTCTTTGATTTGGAACTTGAATCAAGCCCAGATCATATATAGATTAAAAGTTATTAACGAATAAATCAAGGTTGACGAGAAACACGAATTCGAAAAAATCGGGCAAACCTGAAACCTGCAATTTCGACAACGTTTTGTAGGCCTCTGATCTTGCTGTTGTTAAGTTGTTTGACCATGTTATTGTTATATACTTGTAGACTGACATGAGTACTACAGATCCTTGCCTCTAGATTACCCAAATATTAAACAGAATCGAATTTAATGATGGTCAAACTTGGGTTGACTAAATCGCTTAAGAACATTTACGAAACCCGTAAATGTTCAAGAACAGTTTTCTTGACAACTTTGACCGGCCCAGATCTTAAATAGGTTAAGTTGTTAAGTTGATATTATGCTATATAATGTGTGACGCCCCCAAAACATGTATACATCACCCATCTTGAGTCGCCAGATACATGGTACATAAATTTAAATACAACTTAATTATACAACGGTAGTGTAAAATACGACAAAACATAGTTGAGAGTTTAAACAAGAATCATCATCATCTGCACAATATCCACACTCAATGGAGTCCTCATTACAATTATTATCACACTATTCCACAGAATAGTGAGGACTACTAATGTTATCATCTGGACCATCAATCCGTTCCCCGACTCGTCCCAGTTATATTCTCATTTTCTGAAGAGAACAGTGAAAGAATGGGTGAGCTCAACTAGCCCAGTAAGAAATATTATGACTAAGATAATGCAGAATAAATTATCATTAGCCTTCAACAATGTTAAACTGATAAAATACAATAGACATCAAGTTTAACTGCAGCGGAATAAGCAATTCATTAGAAGAGTCAAGTAGAGCATTATATCTACTATCTTCTAGGTTTTAAAATGTTTTCATCAAATTTTATCGCGGAGACTCAGCATAATAAATAAACCACATCATCGAATCATACCTGCACTACGGGCCAAAGATATTCATTAAATCATCAATGGTCATGACTATACTGAATAATCCCTGGTCATAATCATACCAAAATTTGTCCATCAATGCACTACAGGACACTGAGGACTTTTACCCCATCATTTATAACATTACAGGTCATGATTATACCGAATGATCCCTGGTCATAATCATACCAAGTCCATCTATGCACGTAAGCCAAAGATGACTTTCATCACAATATAAGCATGAGGATGATGACAATGATATAAGCATTAATCAAACAAAAATAAGAATAAATATTAAAGACTTTAAATTTATCCAAATATTATCAATCACTTAATAAACTCATCATCTAATATTATTAATATTATAACAATATTTTAATCACTTCATAAACTTATAAATAATTTATTTCAATTATTTACACTTTACCAAATAATGCATTTAATCATTCAAAATGTCATACTCATAAGATTTCATCACCAATGATTAAATCCTCATCAAAATCTGCATATACCCTATATAGGATTCCCAAACCATAAAATTCTATTTTTCAATTTTGTTACTTCACATAACATATTTAATTTATTTACTCATAACTAGTTCATTTTCATGAAAAATACCAAATCAGTCCAAAAAATATTTCTTTTTGGAATTTAGCGAATATAGTCCCATATTGAACATATATTTTCTCGAATTTTTAAAATTCATCTACTATTTTTCATATGGCCAAAACTCTTTCAATATTTAGACATTTATCATAAATTATACTTTTGTCCAAAAATTCTGAAATTTACAGGGTATACTCCTGTTATATACATGTACTCTCAATAAAAAGTTCACCAATTTTGGAGTTAACCACAAAGAGTTATAAGGGTTTACTTTTAAAATAGTCTTTTTCCATAAAATCCATAACCCTTAATCTATACATCCAAAAATCGCCATTTTTGGACACAATCTAGAAAACTCATCAAATTATTAATTTAAATTTTTCCAGAATTTTTAGGGTCGGAAAAATTACAAAACGCGCCTGGCGAAAACCCTTTGAATAAAAAATACTATTCATATGAATACAAAGGATCATTCACCATACATGCGGTAATCCACATGTATGTGTTATTCCAATGTAATAATAAAGAATGGAATAATAGAAGAATTCACCATGCATGCGATAGGACCGCCTGCATGAGGTTATTCTCAATGTAATAATAAAGAATGGAACTGTGTCAAATGCGTAAATCGCATGATAGGATATTCCAATGTAATAATAAAGAATGGAACCAGTCATGTAAACCGCATGCACGGGATATTCCAACATAATAATAAGGAATGGAATAACAATAGCTCTCTTCATGAATACTGAAAAGAAATAATACCCCTTACCTTTGAAAAGAAATCTGGATACTTTGGAGTAGAGAGGTAGCAGACTTTCTTCTTCTTTCTCTCTATAATTTCTCTATATAATAATTGCTTTCTATAGCTTTAGTGAATTGGTGAGAAATGAAGGAAGAATGAGCTTCTATTTATAGGAAAATATAGTTTTGATAATTGCATGTTTTGGGGCTCGAAATATTATAGTACAATGCCTTCAACTTTTCTTTCATTTTTAATTTAGTCCTGCAAGTATTATCAAACTTGCACCACCTCCCCTAATAGTTATTAATGTGAATAAATAGTTCAATCATGTGAATCAATAGTTATAATCATGTGAAAATACGAATTACAGTATAGTACCTCCATCTATACCTCCATTTTTAACTTAGTCGTGCAAGTATTATAAATCTTGCACCAACTCCCCTAATAGTACAAGAATGTGATTCAATAGTACACACATGTGAACAAATAGTTATATAAGCATATGAATTAGTAGCAATTAATTGCTCATTTATCCGATTAATTACCCGATTTATCAATATAACCCCCAGACATCAATTATCATCGGAATAGATGTCGATTTCCACTAACACTAATAATTCCAACACAATGGAACTATCAATTTCATCTTTAATCAACACGAACTTATTCATCATTAATATTATAATTCATAATATTTAACAACCAAGTCGTTCCTGGAAAGAGGGACTTTTCGATAAGGATTTTTCCTTATTGGCAATTGATTAGATGACCAAACCTCTCCTTGATGCCAGAACTTCTGTACATTGTCGATATTGTAAATAATAATATGAATAACTTTCTTGCCGTCTCAATTATTGATTTAATAATATAACATATTATATGAGATGATCTTGTGATAATAATTGAATCAATAATATGAGAGAGATATGATGCGGAATTATCATAGCAATAATTGAGTATAACGAGTGACTTCTCACGTAAGCATCAATAACCAATACCGTGTGCTACTATGCAACCACGCGTATTACTATACTTTTATTATCGGGTAGTTCAACAGTTTTAACGGTAACACTTTCGCCGTTATTTTTAATAAAAGATAATTCTGTCGTTTTCTTACTACGACAATACTTCCGTTGTGGGGGTCCACCAATGATTGTGTCGTCGTACGAATATTTCCTGTTAAAATGAATATTCCCCGACCAATCGAATATTATATAACCACTTGCTTACTTTGCAAAATTTATAAATATTACCCACAACTATAACATTATATCAAATCCACACCATAATATTCAAAAAAATATTTCGAGAAATTTTAATCTTTATTCATAAAATCTGGGTTCTCACATAATGGTTCCTTGACATCTAGACTATATGATTAAACCTTTATATCCTACAACTTGAGCCGAGAACTTAAAGATTTAAGGGCTCGAAGTATGACCTAAGATCGTTCTTCATTTCGGAAAACCCGAAATGAAGAATGACTTCTTATCATTTTTGTAGCTTAGATCTTTAGCGATACGTAAGTATGTTGGCCATGAAATTTACTTAGGGTTGTAGTACTTACATTAGTACTACAACATTTACAATCTGAAGCCCAAAACTTAATAGATCAATGATTTTACTTGTCAAAGTAGGCACCTCGTTAACTCTGGGTTTGAATGTGCAGGTTTGGTGAAGAACACCTATAAGCGACAGTTACATGCATTGTCGGGACCTTTAGTGACATTTTATTTATGAAAATTATTTATTTTATTTACTAAATAGATAAAAATAGTTTTAATTATTAAAAATACATAATAAATTCCTAGAAATTAATTTAAAGCACTAAAATTAGTTTTTAATTATTTTGGGTATATTTCATAAATATTTGATATTTTTGGAATATAAATGGTATTTAATTTATTTAATTACAATATTAAATAAATTATTTAAAAATAATTTTAATACTTGAAAATTCATGAAAAAATTATATTATGGTATAAGAAAATATTTTAAGATATTTTTAATAGCTTTTGATATTTTGTGATAAAATTCATTAATAAATTATTATTAATGGTAATTAATTTATTTAATAGATCTATTAAATAAATTATGAAAAAATAAATTAATGCTTTAAAAATTATATAAAAATGATTTAAGTATTATAAAAATATTTTAAGTTATAAAATATAACTTTTGATATTTGGTCATGAAAAACATTAATATTTTAATATTAATGGCAAATTATTAATAATAATTTTAATAACTTTAAAATCATTTAATGGTAATAATAAGGTATTAAAAATACTTTAAGATATTATAAATATATTATAATATTATGTTAAGGATTTCATTAATATTTAATATTAAATAAATATTAATGATAATGGAATTAAGTGGTATTTAAATCGTATAAATATGATATTAATGATTGAAAAATCATGATAAATAGTAATAATTATCTGAAAATTATTATGGGCCTATGAAAATTATTTTGACTGATTAATAAATTATCTAAGATAATTGTTAAGTGTTTAGGCAGAGTTTAATTGAACTTAAACTTGATTTTTGTTCGATTTGGTAATCGGGATGTCGGAATAGTACCGAACTCAACTCAGACTGCAATAGTTTGACTTAATACTAGGTCTTATGTGCTGTATAGACTGATAGAATTATGTGGTAATGTGTTTAGGTTATTTTATATTGTGATGATATTATTCTAATATTTAGAGATCGGTATTATCTATATTAGGTCTTCGGATAAAGCTAAGTTATATTTCGTAATGGTAATCAACGGTGCAGGTAAGTTTCCTTAAACTATACTTTTATTGAGCAAGTTCTCTCTAGCTCAACCCTGAGTTATAATTATTCAAATATACTTATGGTCAATCATTGTTGATTATACCATGTCTATGAATTATTGAATTGCACTATGTGCATATTGTATGAGTTCATCAGGTATGAAAGGCTGATCACCTTCATTACCATTCGGTCAAGATATAATTGATATGTTTATGTTCAATGTTGGTTCAGCTATGAAAATTTGTCCATGCTAGTTCACAAATATATTATTGAATGTTAGCCAGCTATTATTCAAAATCTTTTCATCATGATATATCCTTAATTTATTAAACTTAAACTTGCTGAGAAAACTTATTGCTCACCCTTGCTATATCATGATAAACATTGCAGATTAAGGCGAATACGTCGGATACAAAAAAAAAAAGTTAAAGCCAAGTTCAGCTTAGGACTATGTGTGCAGCTAGATTTGTAAAACTAATTTATTATAATAACATTGTATGTTAGATAGGGTATTGAATTGTGTATAAGTTATGTTTACTCGACCTTGGGGATAGTGTATAATGTTTAATGTATAAACAATTTATGTTTATATCTTCCGCAATAGTTAGAACTAGTGTACCAGATCCGTGGTGATTTAGGACCCGGATTTGGGGGCACTACAATTATAATTGATAAAATATTAATGGTTATTTTTTAAAAAAATTTGGAGAGTATAGTAGATATGATGATCTATTTTACTCTTCTAGTGGATTGTTCTTTCCGCTGCAGTTGTTTGTTGAAAACTTATGTTGCCTATCATTATCTAAATATCTGATTTATCACTGTTGAAAATTAAAAATAATTTATTCTTCGTTATCTTAGTTCTGATATTATTTTTTTGGCTATTTGATTTAACCCTTTTATTTTATAATTTTTTCAAGAAATAAGAGTGTAGATGTGGTTACTTGTGACGCCCCCAAAATAGGTATACATTACTCATTCTGAATTGTCAATACATGGTACAGAAACAACTACAACTTTATTATTACAATAGTAAAACTGTGAGTTTGAATACAAATATTATCTTCTAGACAATATCTATACTCAAATAAATCCTCATCACATTTATTGATACATTATTTTACAAAAATGGTGAGGACTACTAAACAACTCTCTCTAGAACCTTCATTCCATACCCCAGAGCTACGTGCTTCGCTTATATTCTCGCCTCCCGAGAAGAAAATGGAAAAAAAGGAAAAAGGGTGAGCTCAACTAGCCCGAAGAAGAATATTATGACTAAGATAATATACAACAAATTATCATTAGTCTTCAACAGGGAAAAAAATAATAGAATAGAATACAATAGACAACAAGTTTTAAATCAATATTCGCAATGAAAATAATAATTCATTAGAAGAGTTAAGTAGAGAATGCAAACTACTATCTTCTATGTATAAATTTAAAAGTTCATCGACTATTTTTATCCCCAGTAACATCAATCAATATACATCTCGAATCAAATATTCATCTTTTGCACTACAGCCAAAGATATTCATCATTAATTCATGTTCATCTAAACACTGCTCATCTTTGCACTACGGGCCAAATATATTCATCGAAATCATTCATCTTTGCACTACAGCCAAAGATATTCCATAATATCATCATTTAAGACCGAGGATGAAGAAAATATTTTAAAAAAATGAATCCAAAGAAACAAAATGACAAGGATTAAGGATTAAGGATTCAGTACTTTGTTTTATCCACGTCCAAAATACCTCAAAAATAATCATAGTGGTGTAAAATTCAAGAATGATCAAAACATGGATACAATCAAAGCTAGTATCCACAATAGATATTTTGGGACGAAAAGGAAAATTTTCATTTTTCAGATGAATAGTCTTTGTATTATTCGTGAATAATTGTCGATATATCGTGAATAAAGGCCAGATATATCGTGAATAGTAACTCACACCAAAAGTTCCAAATTTGATAAAAACTTCAGATCAATATTTCAAAGATAATGATATTGAAGAATTAATATCATTCTGAAAAAAATAATATCCCTTACCTCGAAGATCGGATTTAAATTTGAAACACCAATATAAAGCTATGACTTGAACTTGCACCAGATAGCAATACTCAAAGTATACTCAAAATACTCACAAGAATACGCTCGATAATATAGAGAGAAAAAACTTCAGTTTTTGGTGTGATTTTCAATTCGAACCTAAGCACCCTATTTATAGGAAAATGCTTAGAACACCAAAGCATAAAATTTAATAAAATATTAATAAATTTATATAAATCATACGCAAACTTGGAAATTCTGATTTCAGCATATTTTGCAACACATGTGCCTACCAACCAATCACAAAAACGTTTTTGTTATTTTAAACAATTAAAACTTCCAAAAATCAATTATTTCGGAACTACGGAACTTCAATAATTCACAATAAATAGCCCTTTTGTCAGAAAATTTGAAACTTGCAATTTTTTATAGGAAATTCAATTCTCTACAACTTTACGTAAGAAAGTTTTTCCAAATTCCAAACAAAAATTGACCAAAAATCCACAAACCAAGGCGATTTTACAATATAATCAAATTTCAAATCGATAAATGGGGTCCACCGACATGTTTAACATGTTTTAAACATTTATTGCAACAAAAAATACTCTTCCTCCTCAGTATACTCATATATCCCACATTCGTTGTAAAAATATCACCATTATTATATTATTAAAATATAATAATATATTTAAATGAATTATTTTATCGTAAAAGATAAAATTTCAATTTTCAACAATTGTCACATTAAAATTTTCTCCATCTATATCCACATAAAATCAATATTTTCCTCATCATATGAATCAATAATTAATTATTCACAAATAATATTACGAATCACAATATTGATAACCGAGGCGGTTCAGGAAAGGGGGCTTTCGAATAAGAATTTCTCTCTTCTTGGCGGCGCAATTAGGTGACCAAACCTCTCCTTAGACAGAACTATCTAGACATTGTCAATAATGTTATCTAATAATATTATTCAGATAATGTGACGCCCCCAAAATAGGTATACACAACACCCATTCTGAGTCGCCAAATACATGGTAGAAAAAGCAAACTACAACTTCAATAATACAAATGTCGTGTGAAATACGACAATATATATTAATGAGTTTAAATATAATATTGTCTTCTAGACAATATCCACATGCAAATAAATCCCCATCATAATTATTGATTCATTATTTTACAAAATGGTGAGGACTACTAAACAACTCTCTCTAGAACCTTCATTCCATACCCCACTAAGTACTTTTCGCTACATTCTCGCCTCACGAGAAGAAAAATGGAACAACAAGGAAAAGGGTGAGCTCAACTAGCCCAAAGAAAGAATATTATGACTAAGATAATATACAACAAATTATCGTTAGTCTTCAACAGGAAAAAATACGATAGAATACAATGACATAACAAGTTTCGGATCAATATTCGCATGAAATAATAATTCATAGAAGAGTTACGTAGAGAATGAAATCTACTATAATCTATGAATTTAATACCATCATCAATATTTTATCCTCAGTAACATCAATCAATATACATCTGGAATCAAATATTCATCTTTGCACTACAGGCCAAAGATATTCATCAGTCGGTCATGTTCATCTCAACACCTGTTCATTTTGCACTACAAGGCCAAAGATATTCTTCAGAAATCATTCATCTTTGCACTACAGGCCAAAGATATTCAATAATATCATCATTTAAGACTGAGGATGATGAAAAATATTTTTTAAGAAACGAATCTAGTGAAACAAAATGACAAGGATTAAGGATTAAGGATTAAGGATTCGTACTTGGTTTTATCCACGCCCAAAAATACCTCAAAAATAATCATAGTGGTGTAAAATTCAAGAATGATCAAAACATGGATACAATCAGAGTTAGTATCCAGAATAGATATTTTGGACAAAAAGAAGAAATTTTATTTTTTGAATGAATAGTCTTGAGATATCGTGAATAAGTCCAGATAATCGTGAATAAGTAACTCTCACAATTCACCAAAGATAGAAATTTTACAAAAACATCTTCACGCTTTCATGAATAGTACTCGTGAATAAGAACTCGTGAATAAGTAACTCGTGAATAGTAACTCGTGAATAAGAACTCGTGAATAAGAACTCATGAATAGTAACCCCACATGAAAAAGTTCTAAATTTGATAAAAACTTCAGATCAATATTTCAAAGATAATGATATTGAAGAAATCATATCATTACGAGAAAAAAATATCCCTTACCTCGAAAGATCAAGATTTCTTAAATTTAAAACACCTGGATATAAAGCATGACTTGACTTGCAATCAGATAGCAATACTCAAAGTATACTCAAAATACTCACAAGAATACGCTCGATAATATAGAGAGAAAAACTTCAGTTTACGGTGTGATTTTCAATTCTAACCTAAGACCCTATTTATAGAAATTTGCTAGAACACCAAAGCAGAAAATTTAATAAATTAATAATATAATTATATTATTTTCTACACATGTCTAGAATCTGATTTCAGCCATCAAACACATGCCACCTTCTAGAAAAAATAAGAAAAAACGTTTTCTAATTTTAAATATTTTAAACTTCCAAAATCAATTATTTTGAGCTTGAACTTCAATAATTCATAATAAATAGCCCTTTCATTAGAAAATTCAAATCTCGCGAGTTTTTTATAGGAAATTCAATTCTCTACAACTTTGCAGAAAAAAGTTTTTCCAAATTCCAAACAGAAATCGACCAAAATCCACAAACGGGAAGCGATTTTATGTGCTATAATCAAATTTCAATCGATAAATGGGGTCCACCGACATGTTTAACATGTTTTAAACATTTATTGCAACAAAAATACTCTTCCTCCTCAGATACTCATATATCCCACATTCGTTGTAAAAATATCACCGTTAATATATTATTAAAATAATATATTTAAATGAATTATTTTATCGTAAAAAAGATAAAATATTAATTTTCAACAATTGTCATTTTAAAAATTTCTCCATCTATATCCACATAAAATCAATATTTTCCTCATCATATAAATCAATAATTAATTATTCACAAATAATATTACGAAATCACAATATTGACAACCAGTGCAGGTTCCCGAAAAGAGGGCTTTCCAATAAGAATTTCTTCTTCTTGGCAAGTAATTAGGTGACCAAACCTCCCTTAGATGTAACTTTCTAGACATTGCCAATAATGTTATCTAATAATATTATTCGGATAATATGAATTATTGCTTCGATAATGAAAGATACTTGTGTAATGACAATTATCAAACAACAAAGAATATAAAATATCAACGCAAAGAATTATTAACTCAATAAAATATCGAATAAGCGATAATTATCGTAACCATTATTGAGTAGTGCCTTCTTCACGTAAGAATCAATAATTGGTGCAATACCGCAGTGCTTCTTGCTCAACAACGCGTAATAGTGTGTTTTTTACCACCGTATTCCAACAAAGATAATTGTGAATAACTACGCCTGCTTATTTAAAAACAACTTATATTTATCGCGTTTCTTTCTTCATCCAATCACTTTCCAGTTATGGGGCCCACACACATGGTCATACTACTCGTCGCATTTAATATTCCCCGATCGTAGGAATATTCCACGACCAAACGAATATTCCCCACAACAATGAATATTTTATAACCACTTGCTTATTTTTTGAAATATTTGCATATTTAACCCTTAACTATCCACATTAATCAAATCAACCTTTACTATTTCAAAATAATAAATAAAGGAAATTCCTTTTATTTAGAAAAAATTTGAGGTCTTACAACCTCCCTCCTTATGAAATTTCGTCCTCGAAATTGACGTGACGATACTGGTGTTTCAAAAGGTGAGGATACCTCGCTTTCATTTCCGCTTCCAATTCCCGTGTCATTTCCTATATAGCATGATTCCTCCACAAAACTTTAACTTGTGGTATGACCTTTCTTGCGCGTAGGGACATGCTCCTTCCTATCCAAAATCTTGACAGTACCTCCTCATACGTTAAGTCTTCTACTATCTCGTCCTGGCTCTAACTCTATAACGTGGTTCTGGTCTTTCACATATTTACGAAGTACAGATATGTGAAACACATTATGAACACGAGACATACTCGGAGGTAACGCAAGTCTATAGGCTACATTTCCTACTCGGTCAAGAATTTGAAATGGACCAATAAATCATGGATTGAGCTTTCTCTCTCCCAAAATCTTGTAACACCCTTCCATGGAGCAACTTGCAACAATACATGATCCCCTACATTAAATTCCACGTCCTTTCAATGAAGATCCGCATAACTCTTTTGTCGATCTTGTGCCGTTTGTATACGTTGTCGAATCATTAGTCATACGTATTAACTCGGGTCCCAACAATGTTGCTTCACCTACCTCATCCCAACATATTGGAAACGACATTTTGTCCATATAATGCTTGAATGGAACCATGCCTATATTTGTTTAATAACTATTGTTGTATGAGAATTCCACCAATGGCAAGTACTTATCCCAACTTCCTTTGAAATCTAGGACACGAGTTTTAATATATCTTCAAGAGTTTGAGTAGTCCTTTCGATTGCCCATCCGCTTTGAGGATGGTATGCCAAATCGAATCAGAAATTCGTGCCCATAGCTTTCTACAAACTAACCCAAAATCATGAAGTGAATCTTGGGTCACGATCTAAAACTATGGATACAGGCATGCCATGCAACCTCACAATCTCATTCACGTACATACGAGAAAGACGTTCAAGGGAATAAGTCTCTCGTATAGGTAAGAAATGAGCAGACTTGGTTAATCTATCAACAATAACCCAAATAGCATTGATGCCTTGAGAAACCGTAGGAAGACCCGTAACGAAATCCATAGTAATGTGTTCCCACTTCCATTCCGGAATCTCAAGTGGTTGCAACGGACCCTTAGGTACAAGATGCTCCGCCTTTACACGTTGGCAAGTTAAACACATCGAGATAAACTTTGCGATCTCTCTCTTCATATTGTTCCACCAAAATATATGTCGAAGATCACGATACATTTTAGTACTTCCAGGATGGATTGCAAATGGCGTATTGTGTGCCTCCATCATAATCTTGTACTTCAAATCGTAGTCGTTAGGAACACAAAGTCTAGAGTGGACTCAAAGTATTCCTTCTTCATCAATTCTCGCCCCTAATAGCTCCTTCTTGTACTTTCTTCTTCATACGCATCATTTCCGGCCTGGTGGCTTGAGCAATCTTAACTTTTTCTATTAAAGTTGGCTCTGTCGCGATACTTGACATCATCGCACTTTTCGTTCCGATATGATCTTCTACTCATCGCCATACCTACCACGTTCGCTTTTCGTGGATGGTATGGTTAGAATATGTCTTTGAAATGAATCTCCTCTTGAGTTCTTGAAGCTCTTCCCACATTCCTTGCTCCATTCGAATTTTGTATCTCTACGAGTCACCGTTAATGGAATAGCGATTCGAGAATATCCTTCAACGAATCTCCGATAATAACCAACTAAGCCTGAAAGCTACGTATTTCGATTCTTGACTTAGGTTGCTCTCAACTGTGACTCATATCCCAATCTTGGATAAGACGTCACAATGACACCTATCGCTTTACTATCGCATCGAATATGACGTCCCTACAGAGAGTCTCGCTTAGGTGAATTCCACAAAGGAAGTCACAAAATAAAGGCTCAGTACCAAATTCTATAGTTGAATTTTAACTCCTGAAGTTCAATAGAGCCATTCGATATGAGATTTTAGAAATGAGTTTTGTCTGGGGTTCAAAGTCGATACAAAATTTAATATCGAGCTTTGGGAGTAAGCCAAGAAATTCTTCAGAAATACGTCAGAAAAAATCAATAACAACAGAATATTATTCAAATCGGCGTGTCTTTATTCAAATCCATAACATGGACTAAGAAAATTTGACATCCGTAATAAACGAATGACTTCATGGCTTGATATGAAAAAATGTTTGACTACAATGGTTTGATTGCTTGAATTGAATAACAGAGTTTGCTTAGGAATATGAAAACTAACAACCTTACGAAAATAATCAATTTCGGCGATGATGAGTAGTTAACCTTAAAATCACATCAAAACAAATATCTCTATAGAAATAAGGTTAACGAGTAATGTGATAGTGCCAACTGAACCAAGCAAGATTTTTAAACAACGGATGTAATGAAAGTTTCTCCTAATGGAGTCTCCACAGATAGGTCAAAGTTTAATTTCTCCGTAGTCAAGTTCAAACGTTGAGCGCAAGTAAGAGAGAGATAAAAGAATGGGTAGAACCAATATCTAGTAAGGTATATACTTCGCAAGAATTTATAATTAACTAACCTGCGTCTTAACTTCGTTCGGGTTCTCGCATTTTGACCAATCACAACAAACGCTCTTCCTAATCGTTGACTTTGACTTTTCCGGGACATCCTTTTGAGTCACCATTCCCGCTGGATCTGGTTTCGATATCGCATGATCTCGAAAGCGATATGTCCTTCTTTTCCACAATTATAGCATACCTTAAACTGTTGTGGGCGGTTTGGTGATATGTCCCTCTTTCCGCATTTGTAACATCGACCGGTGGTCGTTCTCCTCCCTTAAAACTAGTTCTTCTTGTCAAGGCCGACGTCTTCACATGGTCGCGTTGTTGAATCTCCTCTTTTTAAAATCTCCTCCCACTCGCTTTCTTCTATTTTCATGGCCACGATTACCACCAGAGTGGTTACCGCTTTGTCAGATTCTTCTTTCTCCGCCGGTTATCGTTATTCGATGACTCGCTATCTTCTAGATGATCCTCGTTATGGTCCCTCGGTTGAACGTATCTCGTTATCTCGCTTCTAACAACCGAGCCTCGCTGACAACATCTCTAATAGAGAGAAAATTTATGAGAAATGAGATATTGGCGTATGTCGTGTTTCAAACCTCTCGAAACATCCGCGCGTCATACGCTCCTCATTCTCCACCAAATGAGGTGCAAACTCGATAACTCCGCGAACTTCGCCTCGTCTTCGGGACACCGTCATGTTATTCGCTTCTAGTCTAATAAACTCCACTTCCTTCATATAGCGAATACTTTCGGGAAGTACTTATCATTGAACTGCTTCAAACGCCTCCCACGACATCTTTGAGTCGCAATTGGATGGGTACGCTTCACGATTCCCACCAATGAATGCCTCGCCACGGAACATAAAGGCGGCGAATGGAACTTTCTGTTCTCCGTGCATCCCAAGACATCGAATATCTTGGTAATTTGTTTGACCCACGCCTCTCGCTTTAATCGGATCCGGCTTTCCCCGCACTTCGTGGTCCCAACTCTTTGAACTCGCTGGCCATTGTGTGACCACCCGTGAATTGCTATCATTTCTCCTCAGATTTTGAACACGAGTCTCCTCGTCCGATTTTGCATGAAATCGCAAAAAAGCTTCTAAACATCCCTCGCTTCATCATCTCGCTTTCGGTGGTGTTGTTCACGGGAGGAACATTACCACTGTTGTTGACGCTCTCCTCGTTGGTGAGACAGCATCTCCACGGTCTCATTTACTCCATCATTAATATTCTCATCGACATTCTCAAATCATGTCATAAAATAAGGGTTAATTAAGGAAATCAATATATCACATAATATCCCTATATACTTAACTAACTAACAAATAAGCTTAGGTAGGACACACTTAGCAAGGATTTACTCGCCTCCCTCCTAGTTTTATTCCCCGATCTCCGCCAGAGATCATATCCCTAAGCTCGATACCAATCATGTGACACCCCCCAAAATAGGTATACACAACACCCATTCTGAGTCGCCAAATACATGGTACAAAAAGCAAACTACAACTTCATACAAATACAAATGTCGTGTGAAATACGACAATATATATCTTGTGAGTTTAAATATAATATTGTCTTCTAGACAATATCCACATGCAAATAAATCCCCATCATAATTATTGATTCATTATTTTACAAAATGGTGAGGACTACTAAACAACTCTCTCTCTAACCTTCATTCCATACCCCACTAGTACTCGCTACATTCTCGCCTCCCGAGAAGAAAAAAATGGAACAACAAGGAAAAGGGTGAGCTCAACTAGCCCAAGAAAAGAATATTATGACTAAGATAATATACAACAAATTATCGTTAGTCTTCAACAGGAAAAATCTGATAGAATACAATAGACAACAAGTTTCGGATCAATATTCGCGGTGAAATAATAATTCATAGAAGAGTTACGTAGAGAATGAAATCTACTATAATCTATGAATTTAATAATCCATCATCAATATTTTATCCTCGTAACATCAATCAATATACATCCGGAATCAAATATTCATCTTTGCACTACTGTGCCAAAGATATTCATCGATCATTCATGTTCATCTCAACACTGCTCATCTTTGCACTACAAAGCCAAAGATATTCTTCAGAAATCATTCATCTTTGCACTACGTGCCAAAGATATTCAATAATATCATCATTTAAGATCGAGGATGATGAAAAATATTTTTAAGAAACGAATCTAGTGAAACAAAATGACAAGGATTAAGGATTAAGGATTAAGGATTCAGTACTTGGTTTTATCCACGCCTCAAAAAATACCTCAAAAATAATCATAGTGGTGTAAAATTCAAGAATGATCAAAACATGGATACAATCGAGTTAGTATCCGAATAGATATTTTGGACAAAAAGAAAAAATTTTATTTTTCTTGAATAGTGTCAGATCGTGAATAGTCTTGAGATATCGTGAATAGTAACTCAGACACCAAAAGATAGAAATTTTACAAAAAACATCTTCACGCTCACATGAATAGTACTCGTGAATAAGAACTTGGTGAATAGTAACTCATGAATAAGAACTCGTGAATAGTAACCCCACATGAAAAAGTTCCAAATTTGATAAAAACTTCAGATCAACATTTCAGCGATAATGATATTGAAGAAATCATATCATTACTGAAAAAAAATAATATCCTTTACCTCGAAAGATCAAGATTTTAAATTAAACACCTGGATATAAAGGCTATGACTTGACTTGCACCAGTATAGCAATACTCAAAGTATACTCAAAATACTCACAAGAATACGCTCGATAATATAGAGAGAAAAACTTCAGTTTACGGTGTGATTTTCAATTCTAACCCAAGCACCTATTTATAGAAATTGCTTAGAACACCAAAAGCGAAAATTTAATAAATTAATAATATAATTATATTATTTTCTACACATGTCTAGAATCTGATTTCAGCCATCAAACACATGCCACCTTCTAGAAAAAAAATAAGAAAAAACGTTTTTCTAATTTTAAATATTTTAAACTTCCAAAAATCAATTATTTCGGAGCTTCGGAACTTCAATAATTCATAATAAATAGCCCTTTCATCAGAAAATTCGAATCTCGCGAGTTTTTATAGGAAATTCAATTCTCTACAACTTTGCAGAAAAAGTTTTTCCAAATTCCAAACAGAAATTGATCGAAATCCACAAACGAAGCGATTTTACAGCTATAATCAAATTTCAAATCGATAAATGGGGTCCAATGACATGTTTAACATGTTTTAAACATTTATTGCAACAAAAATACTCTTCCTCCTCAGTATACTCATATATCCCACATTAGATTTGTAAAAATATCACCGTTAATATATTATTAAAATAATATATTTAAATGAATTATTTTATCGAGAAAAGATAAAATATTAATTTTCAACAATTGTCATTTTAAAAATTTTCTCCATCTATATCCACATAAAATCAATATTTTCCTCATCATATAAATCAATAATTAATTATTCACAAATAATATTACGTAATCACAATATTGACAACCGAGCGCTTCCTCAGAAAGAGGGCTTTCGATAAGAATTTCTTCTTCTTGCGCCGCAATTAGGTGACCAAACCTCTCCTTAGATGTAACTTTCTAGACATTGCCAATAATGTTATCTAATAATATTATTCGAGATAATATGAATTATTGCTTCGATAATGAAAGATACTGTGTAATGACAATTATTGAAACAACAAAGAATATAAAATATCAACGCAAGAATTATTAACTCAATAAAATATCGAATAATAATTCTATCGTAACCATTATTGAGTAGTGCCTTCTTCACGTAAGAATCAATAATTGGTGCAATACCGTGTGTATTCTTCGCTTGAACAACGCGTAATAGTGTGTTTTAACCACCGGGTATTCCAACAAGATAATACTTGTGAATAACTACGCTCAATTATTTAAAAACAAACTTATATTTGTCGTTTTCTTCATCCAATCACTTTCCAAGTTATGGGGCCCACACATGGTCATTTTACATGTCATTTAAATATTCCCGATCGCATTTAATATTCCACGACCAAACGAATATTCCCCGACAACAATGAATATATTTTATAACCACTTGCTTATTTTGAAATATTTGCATATTTAACCCTTAACTATCCACATTAATCAAATCAACCCTTACTATTTCAAAATAATAAATAAAGGAAATTTCTTTTATTTAAAAAAAATTTTCGGTCTTATGAGATAATATGAATTATTGCTTCGATAATGAAAAATACTTGTGTAATGACAATTATTGAAACAACAATGAATATAAAATATCAACGCAATAATTATTAAATCAATAAAATAAAATATTGAACAATAATTATCAGAACCATTATTGAGTAGTGCCTTCTTACGTAAGAATCAATAATTGGTGCAATAATCGTCTGTGTGCTCTTGTGTTTTAACCAATTTAGTATTTTAACAAAGATAATCTGTAATAACTACGCTGTTATTTTTAAACAACTTATATTTGTCGCTTTTCTTCATCCAATCGCTTTCCTGGTTATGGGGCCCACACATTGGTCTTGCTACGTCATATTTAATATTCTCCGACGATGACGAATATTCCACGACCAAACGAATATTCCCCGACAACAATGAATATTTTATAACCACTTGCTTATTTTGAAATATTTACGTATTTTACCCCTAACTATCCACATTAATCAAATCAACCATTACTATTTCAAAATAATAAATAGAGAAAATTAAATTTCATTAATAATAAGTTGGGGTCTTACATTACTGGTAGGGGTGCTCATCAGTAAAAAACCGAACCGGTACCAATCCAAAATTACTGGAAAAAAAAACCTGAACTAGTACCGAATTACTTATTTAGGTACCGGTTGGGTATAAAATCGATACTGATTTTTTCGGTTCGATTTTCGGTTATACCATATGTATATAGTTAATATTACTTTAGCATTTTTCCATCCCTTTGGAGCTGATTTACTTTGTTAAAAAATCTGCAGTATTTTCGTATAAGTGGGTTTTCATTTAGTTTGGTGCTTTTATAGTACGTTTTGGAGCAACACATCTTATTAACCTATGGACCTTTATTATCCATACTAAAACAGTGGTTGTTGTCCTGACCACTACTAAGATTTTATTCATTGCGATTGTCCCGTGAAATGACTCTCTTAACCTAGTGCACATCATTCCTGACCTCTTAAGTGTTAAAATTAGGGAACTATTTTTGACAAATAAGGCTATAGAGCTTGATCCAGAAATGGTTCTGATCCGCACACAGGAAGAAACTGGCGCCATGTTAGAATGCTAACTCATGAAATCAGAAGTACTCTACATAGATGTTGGGTCATGAAATTTTCTCTCATTGGGCCGGGAAGATTGGGCTTACTCTTTTAATTAATCTATTGGGCCTTTATTATTGAACCATGAAAGTCTTTGAGCCCAGTTATCCTATTATTTCCATTTTGACTTATAAGACCCAAGGCTTGGTCAAAGGGTCGATCCTTTGGACATTTTAATATCTATTATTTTGACTGCAATGATGAAAAAAGCATGACGGTTGACTAGAGAACTGCCCATGCATTAATGTGGATGGGATTATAACCGGCCGGCGGTGGAAACAGTGACCAAAAAGCAGTGGATAAACTACATACAGTCGGTAGAACCCATCAGATCAAGGGGGTGTGTCAGGTAATAGTGGGTGGCACTGTAATCCAGGAAAAGAGAGTATAGCTTAGCAAGGAAGTCAACACGAAGAGGTACGTTCTCATACACTTCTTCATTCATAATCACATATACACAGATTTTTATTTTTTTTTCTCTCTCGAGACACTAGGCATTACAGCCTCCATTTTGTTAACCTTGTGAACACGCTCTTCGACTCTCACGCTTTGAAGCTATCCCCTCGGACGGAACCGCCTCGCGAAGCTTGTGGTGTTTATTATGTTTACTGTGCAGGATCAGGGGGTCTTACGTGATTGGGAAGTGGCAGAAGATCTTGGCGTTAACATTAGCGCTAGAAAGAGGGCTTTGTTCTAGTGTCATTTAAATTTTCAATCACAATTGTTTAACTTATTTCTGAAGATGATGAGGAGTAGAGATGGTACACCTAAGGAAGAGGCGATGCGATGGTCATTAGTTCATCATCGCCAGATATTTCAGTAAAGGACCGTCTGGGTCCTTCTAAAAGTGCTCATGAAAGCACGGCCTCTAAACACAACTCAGGAGAACTTCGTCCGAAGATCCACGGTGGAGCCAGACGGAAGTTGGTTTTCAACGCTGATAAGGAGCATGATCCTGATCAGGGACGGGTAGAAGGCTCACCACCGTGACTCATCACCAAGTGGTCAAGAAGACGAGCGCCAAGTTGGCAAGGATGGCAGACGAAGCAGATAAGGCTTTAGAGGTTCTGTTAAAACAAAGGGAAGATATAGCCGAACAGATGCTTCGGGTGGCTGAGTTAAGGGACGAAGCCTCTAGCCATGTTCATTCCGAAAGACGGAGTAGGCATAAGGAGATACCCCGTCGGAAGGGTAAGGAGCCGGAACATTCTATGCATATGTCCAGGGATCGTTCTCGTAGTAGGAGGAGATCGAAGAGCAGAACACCCTTGGCCTCGAAGAAGGCACTGATAGTCGTTGGATCACTGCATCGTGACGATGATAGACGAAGAAGCAGGTCGAGAGAAATCATGCCAGAAACCCGAAGAGGAGAGTATCGGCACAACCGTTCTCATCATGAGGATGAAATTATACATCCTAGTAGATCAAGAAGTCCCACAAGGGCAGTGGGATCGGCAGGAAGAGGTCGATCCATTCAAAGGCCGAACGTCGCTCAGGAGAAGGAGATCTCATCGCAACCCGAAGGTGTTGATTTTCTGGTAAAGGAGTTGAAAGAACTCCGAAAACAGTTGGCTGAGGTCCAACAGGTGAAAGACACTCCTGGAAAGAAGGCGTCCCCTTTTTCCTCCGATATTCTCAAGGAGAAGACAGATATCACCAAAAAGTTGCCTCGTATAGAGAGCTATGATGGGTCCAGAGATCCTTATGACCATAGTCAGGCGTTCGACCGGCTGATGGATTACTATGACTTCACTGATGCTGCTAAGTGTCACACTTTTGTCACGACGCTGAGAAAAGACGCAAGACAATGGATGGGAACTTTACCATCGGATTCGATTTCCTCGTGGACCGAGCTTTGTGATAAGTTCCATTCACATTTTGGAAGCAACCGAAGAAGGGGAAAGCCTACAGGCTCTTTAGCACAGATCCGGCAGTTCACCAATGAATCTTTAGGCCAATATGTAAAGAGGTTTAGGGAAGCGGTTGGTCGTGTGTCCGACCTTAATGATCTCCAAGTCATTGGCTTGTTCCGAAATGGGCTAGATCTGGTTAAGTCGGAGAAATTGGTGAAGAAGTTGATGTTTCACCATCCGAAAAGCTCGCGAAGCCTTTGACAAGGTAAAGGCTATATTGTTGTAGAAGAGGCTATGAATAGTCCGAAAAATCCTTCTCTGGGCCAATTAAAGGAGATAGAGGTTCCCAAGACTGAAGTTGATCAGAGAAGAGTGGGGGGGTACAACCAAGGGGCAGAAGGTAGTTCGAAGAAGTACAATAACTCGTGCGGCAAAGGCGTAAGTCGTGGCACTGCTTTCTACCCCGAAGGTTAATAAGGTCTACACCCAATTGAACACAGAGAGGTCGGTAATTTTGGATCAGATCAGAAACCAACCTTTCTTTGAGCCACCTCGTGATAATTACAGGACGGGACATGGCAACCCTCGTAAATATTGTGGTTATCATTAAGCTGCTGGTCATGACACTAATGAGTGTTGCAATTTAAAGGATTTCGTGGAGAAGAAGATTAAAAGCGGCTTGCTGATTCAGTATGTGGATGAGAAGGACCGCCAGGATCAGCAGATTATCAATCGTACCGTTCAGACGGTTCAAGCGCCACCCATTCAAAATGCTCTCGTACCACCGCCAAGGCAAGTCGTTGATGTAATAACTGGTGGGTCTGTAGGGAAGTTAGTAGGGAAGAAGAGAAGGGCTTATCTTGATTCGGTCATGTCAGTGACAGATGCTACCCTGAAGATTGACAGACCTTTTCCAGGAACCGTCATATCATTTACGGATGCGGATTATCCTTCAGAGCCCATCGAACCGCATGAAGGGGCATTGGTGATCACAGCACAGGTGGGTTCGGTGGATGTGAAATGCATGATGATAGATAACGGATCTTCGGTGGACATGCTTTATGCCCATGCTTATCAGAGGATGCATCTTGATGGGCACAAAATGGAGGTCGGACAGGAGGCTCCTCTATACGGTTTCTAAGAACGACCCGGTCGGGTTATGAGCACTATTGAACTTTCGGTTATCTTCGGCACGGCCCCTCAGCAGGTAGAGATAACGTGCAAATTTTATGTTGTGCATGTGGATTCGGTTTACAATGCCATACTGGGAAGACCTACGTTGACACTCTCAAGTGACCTCCATCCCACATTTCAAAATCAAATTCCCCACTACAAGATAGAGTAGGAGAGGTGGTGGGTGACTTAGACTGGCGGCGATGTTATCGAATGTCATTATTTCATCCGGAATGGGGTCAGAAATAGAAAAAAGACGATGGCAATTGAGATCGAACCTTCACCGAGAGCGCAAATTTCGAGCAGGTTGGTGATCCCCGCTTTGGAGGGACGGAGGAGATTGAGTTGGTCATCGGAAGCCGGACAAGACAAAGGTGAGGATTGGTTCGGTCTACTGTAACCTCTTCTGATCGAACCTTATGGAACTCTTATCTTCATATGCGGATATTTTTGCATAGGAGCCACAAGACATGCCAGAGTTAGTAGAAAGGTTCTTTGAGCATAAATTGAGATAGATCCTTCAAGAAGCCATTCGTCGTCAGAAGAGGCGGATATTTGCTCCAGAGCTAAGCGAAGATCATCGATGAAGAGGTTGCGAAATCGCTAGTCAACCGACTTCATCTACGAGATTGATTACCCGAATGGATAGCAAATGTGGTGTTGGTGCGTAAGCGAGAATGGAAAATGGCGGGTTTGTATCGATTACACCGATCTCAACAAAGCTTGTCCAGAAGGACTTTTATCCTCCGCCCCATATTGATCACCATCGATGCCACTTTGGGTATGCATTACTAAGTTTTATGGATGCTTTTTCAAAGTTATCATCAAATATCCATGTGCAAAGAAGACATTCCAAAGACAAATAAGTTCATTACACATCGTTCGATGTATGCCTACAAAAAAATGACTATTGGCCTCATAAATGCTGGAGCTACCTACCAAAGAATGATGAACTTCATCTTCGATAGGCAGCTGGGGAGGAACATGGAGGTTTATGTTGATGACATGATCGTGAAGAGTATGCAGATTTAGAAGCATTTGGACGACCTGGAGGAATGCTTTCAGACTGTTCGTTATCGTCAATTGAGACTCAATCCGGCCAAATGTACTTTCGGCCTCGGTGCAGAAAAGTTTCTGGGTTATCTGGTCACCGGAGGGCATCGAGGCCAATCTCGAGAAAATCCAGCCCATTCTTGACATGAAGACTCCTCGGTCATTCAAGGACGCCCAAATATCGACCGGTAGGATTGCGGCTTTGAGGAGGTTCGTCGCCAAATCATGGAGAGATGCCTTCTTTCTTTGACACATTGAAGGGACCAAAGAATGCGAAGACGCTCCAAAGGACTTCTGAGTGTGAAGACGCTTTCCAAGGCATAAAGACATATCCGTCTTCGCTCCTTTATTGGTAAAGCCCGCCCAAAGAGATACCTTATATTTGTACCTTGCGGCAAGTTCATTCATTGGCGGTTTGGAGCGGTGTTGGTTCGGAGATCGGTGGGAAGCGACATCCGGCCTATTATGTCGACCCACGCCCCACGAGATGTCAAACCCTAGATCCGAATATTGAGAAATTTGCCTTTGCTCTAATAATTGCCAGTAGAAAGCTTCGCAGATATTTTCAAGGTCGACTCGGTCGCCTACTACGGATCGACCATTCAAGAAGGTGATGGGCAAGCCGTAGGTCTCGAAGCGCAGACTAGCGGCGTGGACTATGGAGTTATCCCAATTTTTATCGAGTATCATCCCCGAATCGCCATCAAAGGCCGTGCCCGGCGATTTTATGGTGGAATGTTCATTCACCGCGAGATCTTGAGTCGCTGTGTCAATCGTTCGATAGATAAGCGATTGCCATTCTTCAAAGGTCGAGAAGGCATGGACGCCAGATGCAGATGGATCCTCTACGATGATTTAAGTAGTGGAGCAGAATCATTTTAGTAAGTCCGGAGGATTCAAGGTCCAACAGCCATCGTGTTCGGGTTTAAAGCAACGAAACAATGAAGTTTGAGTAAATGGCGGTATAGCAGTGTCCGATTGGCAAAGAGTCTCAAGTCCAATAGTTGATCATTTATAGTGATTCTCAATTGGACGTTAAACGAATTGTCGGGAGATTATGAAGCTCGTGGGATCCGGATGATCAAATATCCGCGTAATTAAGAGACCAACTTCAATATTTCGCTTCGTATGAGTTTCAGAGCATAAAGCGTAATGACAATTCTATTGTCGATGCATTGTCGAAGCTGGCCACTACAGATGCTGATGTTTTCCACGGATCGGTATATTTGGAAGTTTTGCAAGCGAGTGTTCAAAGACGACCTGACGATGATGTGTATCGAGCGATCTAACTGTTGGATGACCCCCTACATCGAGTATTTGGCAGATGGCGTCCTTCCTTCGGATCAGATGCTGGCAAAGAAGATTAAGTACAAGAGTGCCAATTTTAGTCTTATTGATGGGGATCTCTATCGATTGGCATTTTCCTCACCATTGTTGAAATGTTTGGTTCCGTCCGAAGCCGAGTATGCTCTTCGGGAGGTTCATGAAGGTATTTGCGGTGATCATATGGCTGCCAAGTCTTTGGCTCATAAAGTACTTCGACAAGGATACTATTGGCCTAAAATTTTCAAAGAAGCTACAGAGTACGTCAAGAAATGTGAAAATGTCACCAATAGTCCGATCCCACATCACCAACCTAAGAGCTATATTCGATTTTATCTCCTATACCCTTCATTTGTCTGGGGGTGGATATATTGGGACCGTTACCTAAAGCTAAAGGTCGTCACTTCACCATATAGTTGCTATTGATTATATGACTAAGTGGGTGGAAGCAAAACCACTTGATCCAATAACTAAACAAGAGTGCCTAAAGTTTATAAAGGAGTCTGTGGTGTTTCGTTTCGGGATCCCTAAGGTGTTGATATCGGACAATGAACGCCAGTTCGTGGGTTCAAAATTTGAAGAATTTATAAATGATCTGGGGATTCAACACAAGAAGACTTCTGTGGCTCATCCACAGTCAAATGGGCAAGTCGAGGTGACCAACAGGACGCTGTTGAACGGAATCAAGCGTAGACTAGATGAAGCTAAGGGGAGATGGCCAGAAGAATTGTTGAGCGTGCTGTGGGCATACCGAACTACACCGAGGACTACTACGGGGGATTCGCCCTTTCGATTGACATATGGTACTGATGCCTTAGTCCCAGTCGAAATCGGATCTCCAAGTCTTCGGGTAAGTCAATTCAAAGAAATCTACAATGACGAAGGACTGAAAGCTAACTTGGACCTGCTAGAAGAAGTCATAGAAGAAGCTTTGCTCAAATTGGCTGCTTATCAACGAAGGGTGGCCAAACATTACAACAAAGGGGTCAAACTTCAGATTCAAGTAGGAGACTTCGATCCTTAGAAGCCGAAAACCTCTACGCCTCAAAACACGGAAAGCTAATGCTTAAATCGGGAAGGCTCAGATGAAGTAATCAAGTACCAAAGCCAGGTACTTATCGATTAAAGGCACTAGATGGTTCTGAGATCAAGAATACTTGGCATGCTGGAAGGCTTCGAAAATATTTTCAATAAAGATTAAGTCAATTTACTACTCTAAGTCCGTACCGATTGTTCATTATTAATAAGAAGTCACTTTTTCATAATTGATCCCGGTCCTATTTGTCCCTAAGGTCACTATGGTGTAAGGAGGTATGGTAGGACTCATTTGCCCATTCGATGGTAGCCCAAGGTCCATATGATCCTATATTGATCTTATCGGGTGATAAGTCAATGGTCACTATTGATCCTGGTCCTATTTGTCCTAAGGTCACTATGGTGTAAGGAGGTATGGTAGGACTCGCTGGCCATTCGATGGTAGCCCAAGGTCCTTATGATCCTATATTGATCTTATCAGGGTGATAAGTCAATGGTCACTATTGATCCTGGTCCTATTTGTCCTAAGGTCACTATGGTGTAAGGAGGTATGGTAGGACTCGCTGGCCATTCGATGGTAGCCCAAGGTCCTTATGATCCTATATTGATCTTATCAGGGTGGTAAGTCAATGGTCACTATTGATCCTTATATCTTGATCCTTATATCTTGGCCCTTATATATTTGTTCTATCCCGAGAGGTAAGCAAGATTTTGATGGTGCGAGGAGGATCGACTAAGTTCACCTCACACGTGACTGATCTCATACTTCGGTATCGATGAGCATATATTACTTTATTTTGTTTAAATATTGAGTTCAGTTCATTCAATTCAGTTAAGATTGAATCCTGTCCGGAAAATTCACTTTATTTCATTTCATAAATTAACTGTTATCTGCCATATCTGATTCACTAGTCGGGATTAGCTTATTAATACTGAATTATTGACAAGAAATTAATCAAAATAGAAGTCATGATCAAGACAGTTAAAGATTCACTCATTCATAAAATAAAAACAGTCCCATAATTACAGAAACTTTAAAGTAGTTAATTTTTTACATAAGATAAAAACAGGACGAACATTCAGGCCCCACCTTCATCATCGGAGTTGAGCAATGCCGGGTCCAACCGAGCAGCCGATAGCTTCTCTTTTCCTCGTTCCCGGCAATCTTCGTACCCCTCCGAATATACCTTTAAGATTTCGGCATTAAGTTCGTCCGAATTCCTGTAGTCTGTCTGAATTTGCTCCCGGATCTCGTCAGTCAGGAGAGGGCCCCGTTCTTCAAGATCTTTTATTTTGTGGCGAAGCTTGTGACGTTTGGCCTTATGCCTTCAAGGCTTCGCTTGAGCCTTCGTCTCACCTCACCAAGTTGTATAACTGAAGCTTCGGTTGGTGAAGAAAACTCCTCATTTTTGCCTTCGAGAGTAAGTTTTCTTCAACCAAACCAAAGATTCATGTCGACCAAAGCTTGTTGGGCGGGCTTTGACGCAGACCAACCCATCCTCGTGGGTCTTTAACTCATCATCGATGTCTTCAAATCCATCCTAGCTTTGATCTAATTTCGTTTGAAGACCGTTGATGGTATGAAAAGCATCTTCACGACCGGCTCTCTCTCGATCCAAGGTTGATTTCAACATGTTTATCTCTTGTCTCATGAAATCTTCCTCGGCCTCTCCATTTATGTGTCTCGAACGCAGTCGTCCGAAGACAGCATTAGCCTGCATATTTTCAAAATATTCAAGTCAAACGTCCAAATATTCAAAGGAGAACAGAGATATAGAGGAAAAAGAGATTGTTATTTACCTTAGCCAAATAGCTCATCCCTCATCGAAAGCGATTTATGTCTCAGATGATCAACGAACCGGTGGTCGCCGTTGTTCAACAAAAGCTCAAGAAGAGGTCGAAGGGAAATTGCATCAACCTTGGCCATAAGGTCGGAGATCCCACAAAGAGGTACGTAATCCAGGAAAAGAGAGTATAGCTTAGCAAGGAAGTCATCACGAAGAGGTACGTTCTCATACACTTCTTCATTCATAATCACATATACACGATTTTTATTTTTTTTCTCTCGAGACACTAGGCATTCTGACCCTCCATTTTGTTAACCTTGTGAACACGCTTCTCGACTCTCACGCTGAAGCTATCCCCTCACGGAACCGGCCACAAACTTGTGGTGTTTATTGTGTTTACTGTGCAGGATCAGGGCGTCTTACGTAATTGGGACGTGGCAGAAGATCTTGGCGTTAACAATAGACATACTATATTAAAAACCACGCTCGTTGAGTTGGGAAGAACATTGGCAGTTTGGCACTGGAAGAGTGTGCGTTATGGATGCCAACACGAACTGGGCTAGAGCTTCAACTTTCATACACTCTTCGTCATCAAAATTCTGTTGAATTTATTGTACCCATACAACTTCCTGTGATCAATCAAGTATTCAGTACCAATCGTAACGTTAATTACTTGCGAGACTAAAAATAAATAAAAAATGCCAAAGCAATAAATTTCATTTTTTCGATATTTCAGTTTTTACCGAATTCAAAAAGTTTCTTACCGGTACCGAAAAGTATAAAAAAAGTCGAAAAACCGGTTCCGCCAATTTCGGTATCAACCGGTTCGATAAAAAATCAAAAACCAAATTTTTTGAGCATTTCTAGTTAGTGGGAAGAATAAGAGGATGAAATGATGGTCAAAATTAGTAGCTTTAGTAGTTATCACCGAGTTATAAAATAGTATAATAATAATTATAGTGAATACTTAATATATGCGTCTTACCGTACTATACATAATATTATAATAATTATAAATAAGAGAATTTATGTACGTTGTTTGTATTTTGAATACTTAAATCGAGTTGTGTAAGCTCAAATTTGGAGGCGTCGCAATAAAAAAGGAGTAGAGGGAAGAGTGGGGAGAGATATAAATAGGGAAATTAGATGTAATTCGAAGGTAAAATAGTCATTATATTTGGTCAATTTAACTTATTTAAAATAATTTATAAACTATTTTTTGCGAAATAAAAAAAATATAACTTGTCAAAAGTAATTTTTAAATTAAAAATTACTTTATACACAAATATGTAAATAATAAAAAATAACTTATACGGCGGAACAAACACAATTATGTCTCTCTGTAAAAAAGAAGAAGAAGCTGCACGCGCAGGAAAACAGTCAAAATGACAAAAAAGTTGTTTGGGAGTAAAGTCCCTTCCGATTTGATCACTAAAACGTACAATTATTTATTTCATTCCATTCGGTTTCTTTTCTTTTGTTCGGTTCAGTCGGCCGTACGTGAATGGGTCACATCACATCAACAGCAATCGCTCTCCTACTTATTGGGCCCATTAACCGACCAACATCCCCGTCAAGCTCGGGTGACCCATCACTACAGTGAGCCCAATCAATCAATAATAATACCACCAGTGGCCATTTGTAATTTGATCCACTTTGATTGGGGCCTGTTCGGCAATGAGTGATTTTAAAATAACTTATAACTTAAAATATAAGTTCATTCATAACTTGTTTTAAGTTAAGGTAAATGCAAAAATTACTAAAAAAGACAATAATAAAAAATGGGATAAAATAGGCATTATATTTGGTCAAACTAACTTATTTTAAAATGTCTTATAAGTTATTTTTAAATAAGTCACAAATAGTTACTTAATTTTTTTAACTTAAAAACTAAACTTATAATAAGTTTTTTAAGTGGTTGTCCAATACCTTAATAGTAAAAAATAAGTTATAAATTAATTTGACCAACTTATAAGTTATTCGCAAACAGGGCATGGATAACTTCAAGGAAAAAAGTTCATAAGACAGTTATATCTTAACTCACTTTTATTAATATAGAGTTTGAATTTTTAGTGCTAAAAAACCGCGGATGAAGATTGAAAACAATAAGTTATCTCACCTCCTATCTTGATCATTTCCTCTTAGATTAAGATAAATTATTGTAATAAATTAGGACATTAAAACAAAAAAAAAAATCTCATCAAAAACCATAAAAAGTATGTGAATTTAATTTATTCTTTTGTGTAATATATATATATATATATATATATATATATATATATATAGGATCATGTAAGGACTTCCGTATTTTCTTAAAATGCGGGATTTTTTTATTTTATTTTTTTGCTATTTTTTTAAAACAACTAAATTTTTTTTTAATATTTTATGGAACTGAAATTTTTCCATAATACAGTATTTTGGGTGTGATTTGGATACATATAACAATACAGGTAGTCCACAGGTCTGTACTGACCTGTATTGTTATATGTATCCAAATCACATCCAAATTACTGTATTATGAAAAAATTTCAGTTCCATAAAATATTAAACTTTTTTTAGTTGTTTTAAAAAAAAAAATTCCACATTTTAGTACAGTGCAGGAGTTCTTACCAGAACCGGACTCCGTATATATATATATTATGTGAGAGTAATATTTGTGCTTAGATGAATTTAGGGGAAAAAATGATGACGGGATAGAATGAAGCAGATGAATTCTAGCACATTCTACTTTCCTTATTCAATGGATTTTCTTTTACTTTGGAAAACGATCGCCATTTTTGTTTGATAGACTCGTAGGTAGGTCTCACTTCCCATGATATGCTAATGCTAATGCTAATGCTAATGCTAATGCTAATGCTAATGCTACCCCAATTAGAAATTTAGAATATCACCATTCACCACCCGTGAATGTGTTATCCATATTGGATGCAATAGTTGATATGTCTTTATACAATCAACATATTTAAATTAATTTCATCACTCATTAATATTTTTCCCTACTACTCATTAATATTTTTTTACTTTCAATGTGTTCTAAAGAAACTTTAAATTCTCTCTATGTAGAAAATTATTTTTCTTTTCACTAATGACGAATGCAAATATGCAAATTAAATGCGGGAATTGGTATGTCTCTGACGATTATCTCTTGATTATTTTATTTTTCTGCTTATATCATGAAAGTTTGTAATTCAAATTTTATTTTCAGATAGAATAATTATCTCTTCAACTCATATATATAATTCGTATATATGAATGAATTTATATTCTCTAGTACTATTTTCAGGTTTTGTTTTTTCAAAAAAAAAACAGAAAAATTATAAAATCTAACGAGACTCGTTACGAATTAAAATTAGCTGGAAGAAACCATAAAATAAAAGCCTCCATATGAACTGATAACTGTGAGATTTGTATAATTTGGGCCTTTATAATTCGAACACACGGAAACACCAAAATAGACTAAATATGGGCCCAAGTAGAAAATTATAATGTGAAACACCAGTTTGTTTGACGGGTTGGCCTGCAATAAACAGCTTAATACAACGTAATGATCCACGCTAATCACCATGGTTAACCGATTCAATATGATTTTTGATCAAACTGGTTTAGGCTTAACCCATCTATACTCTTTATTTATTTATTTATTTTTATTATTTTTTGACTAATTTAAGGACGAGAGTTGAACCCAAGACCAATTGAGCCAAAATTAATTAATAACCTATCTATACTCTAGAATTTCTCAATTATTATTGGTTCCCAAAAGTTCAACTCGCGATCTCGATTTGATTTTCAAAAAATAGTTAATACTCCCTCCGTTCCTTAATATAAATCATTTTGGAGAAATATTTTTATTCTAAAATATAAGTCGTTTGAGAATTTCAAATAAACATTAATTATTTTATTTCTAATATTACCCCAAGTAATAAATATAACTTTGGTTCTCTCACTACTTTTTATCTAATAAATAATATTTTCTTTTTCTAATACAAAAATAATATAGACAATTAATAATATATTTAATATTTTACAATCATTTCCTTAATTATTTTCTTAATACTAGGGCAGTACTAATTGATGATATATTACAAATTGAGTTGCGTTCACAATTTAATTTTGTGCCTTTTAAATTAAATCTTCTTTTTCAGTTCCACCCTGATGAGTAGATTTTAAAGCGTTTGTTTTTTACTTTTAATTATATGTAATGTAATGCAAATACTTTATTGAGGATTGGCGTTTAGCCTAAATAAATTAATAAGTGCATGTCATCAAACTCAAACTGGAAGAAAGCACCAAAAAATTGAAAAACAAGAGAGACATGTATGTGGCAGGGAAAGTTTGAAACTTGTTACTCATGCAAGGCCTAAGCTGACATGTCACCATCTCCACGTGTCACCACCATGCATTCATCCCTCATCTTTATAACTCCACCCCCATCAACTCTCCCCTTCACATCTCTCTCTTTCTCTCTAAAATTCATTCATTCATACATACCGAAACTCATTAGCAGCATCAATGGCTGACCGTTCGCCACCACGCCAGCAGATCCAAGTTCAACCTCCACAGTACAGCCGCGATGCTGCAGGTGAGTACCGCACTAGCAAAACTGGGCCTTCAGCATCCCAAATCCTAGCTGTTGTCGCCCTCCTTCCAGTTGGCGGAACCCTTCTCGCCTTTGCCGGCATCATTTTTGTCGGCTCCATGATCGGCCTCGTCGTCGCCACCCCGCTTTTTGTCATCTGCAGTCCGGTTATCGTCCCCGCCATCGCCACCATCGGCTTCGCCGTCACCGGATTCCTTAGCTCCGGAGCTTTCGGGCTCACCGGACTTTCATCGCTCTCTTGGTTGCTCAATTACTTCAAGCAGGCCAAGGAGTCCATCCCCGAGCAGATGGAACAGGCAAAGAAGCGGGCCCTGTAGCTAGCTGGTTATGCCGGCCGAAAGACTTAAGGCCCAAAAAGCTGGAAGAACTTGAAAAGGCAGGCCCAGAGGATGAAGGCCATATGTGGGCCTTGAAATAAAATGGGCTTTCAATGAGTTATTTAGCTTAGTGTCTTGGATTTTACGGCTGTGTAATTTAGCGTCTGTTGTATTTTGGAGTTAATTGTGTTTAATTTGGTGTCTGTTGTATTTTGGAGTTAATTGTTGTGTCACTCTCTGTTTAATAATTAATCCGTATGTGTATTATGTTAATACTATTGTTGAATATTTGGGTCATATATGATTAATCTATTAGGTGATTGGTTTTGGATTGTAGAAAAATGGTTATGAATCAAAATCATAAAACCCATTTAAAATAGTTTAAGCCCATGTGTTGAATCTAGTTAAATCACTTTTTGGGCTTTCTGCTGGAATATTAAAGCTTTTGGGCCCGGCCTTCTGCGTACATTAGAAAGTATTAAATCTTCAAAATGATTTATTCATTATATTTTCATAATTTTTTTATAAAGAAAAAGAAAATAGAATGAATTTTTTTTTATAAATAGAATGTAGAAAAGACTTTATTGATTAAATTTAAGTAACAAAGTATTTTACACAATTAAATCATTCAAAATTTGAAACAGAAGATTTTACACTAATTCTAAATTAAAATACGTAATTATACATATTTTACCACAATTTTCATATTTTTAAGAAGCAAAATATGCAAATTTTAATAAGTTTGTTCAAATTGATCAAAATAATTGCGAAATCTCAACTACACTGCGAGGCTTAATTATTCTATTTTGATTGTACAGATAAAAAATGCAAGACAAATATATAGGTGGGAGAAAAATATATATTAATCTTATATATTGAAATGGATAGCCTAAAATGTAATTAGGATTGCTTTATACCTAATTTATAATTGTATTATGAAAACAAAATCATACTAATTTTTAATTTCAAAATGAATTTAAAAAAGTAATATTAATCTTCTATTTTGAAACTGAAGAACTATGTAAAAAGATTATATAGGTTTAATAGTTTTATTCCATCTGTTTTAAAATATAGGATCAAATTTAATTTTTAAAATAAATTTAAATTATTTATAAATTTAAAATTTTGATGTTATTTATTTATCTCTTATATAAAATTTCCTAATAATAATTATTACAATGTTGTGTACAATACAATATCAGACACACTAAGTCCTTATTAAAATTATTTACACATTATTTTACAACTTAGTGAAGATTACTACAACTGCTAAATTCGGTTGTCACTCTATTCTCATACTCTCCCAGTTAGCCCCAATTACATTCACATTTCTTGAAAGGAATTAAAAACAAAAAAGGCTAACTAAAATAGCCCAACAAGGAATATTGTGATTAGAATAACAAAAGAATAAAGTTATCTTTAGTCTTCAATAGTGATATATCAGATATTTAAAAAATGTTAAGCAACATAAATTTTTAACAAATAACTGCAACGGTATAAGCAATCCATTAAATGAGTCAAGTAGACAATAATGTCTACTATTTTCTCCAATTTAAAACTCGTCATCAAGATTTCATCAACTGTAACACAAATAGTCATGATCATGTCAATCAACCATTCTTTTGTACACCAAGGTCAAAGAAAAATTTCACCGCGTGTTTTTGCCACGCAAGCTAAAAACACTCAACAACCATATTATCTTTGCACCCGGGCCAAAGACATTCAAAATAACTTGAGTCCTGATTGTTAGTATAAACAACAAAGAATAAACAAAAATAATATAAATAATAAAAAAATGAATGAATATTAAAGATCTAAAATTTATTTATGTTTAAGGAATAATTTACTTTGTTCACAGTTTAATAATGTCTAAATTATCAAAATGATGACCAAAATATCACAATGAGTTTTGGATCAAGGGTACTATCCAAGATTTATAGATAAAAAGTTCAATAGTAAAGTTTACGGTACAAAGAATATTTAAGAGTCTAAAATGTTCACAGTTGAAATAGAAAGTTCAAGTCAAAATATACATAGTCCAAATGTAAAGTTCAAAGTTCAAAATGTTCACAGTCCGAAAGTTCACAATTTAAATATAACAATTAGAATTTAACAAGAAAGTTTATGTCAAAAGATATTAGATGAAGCGTAAACTATTAAATAAATTTGACTAAAAGACAATGTGCACGCCAAACTTTATACCACTGTTGATTTTTGCACTCCAAACCGAAAAAGGTGTCTTAGTACACCCCAAACTTCAATTTATTTAACAAAAGGCACACTTGAATCACTTAACCGGTCAAAAATGACCTACTAAAAGGTCAGAATGTTTATAACAGAGGGGTAAAGTTGGTAGTTCTCCATTTCCAACCAAAGACCTTCCTCTCTACACCAAACAAACAATGTCTTGAAGTATACTGTAAGTTACCAAAATTAACAACTCCCTCTTTCTCTCTCCAAATCTGAAAACTGCCCTGAACTGCAAACTTCATCATCAATGGCGTAAAGCAAAACCTATAATCACTAAAATCTTTATGCGTGCTAAAACAATCAATCATTTGGGTTGCCTCAAAATCTAAATTCTTCATATCTTATATCAACTTTTTTAAGAATTTTGATTTAAAGAGTGAAGAAGAGTGAGAGTGATTTTGGAGAGAGAAAATAGAAAGAGTGGTATGTGTATGAAGACAAAGAGAAGGAGAGAGTGGTGTGTTCTGTTTTTGTTCCTAAATTAATATCTTTTGAGTAGCCCAGAAAATAAGAATTTTGAGTAACCTCGATGCTAAATTGTCTCTCCTAAGTATGGAACCGCATCGTCCCCTCGTAGTAGCTCTCAGAGCGGGGTTTTGATCTGAGAATCGCTAGTTGCAAACCCCGTGGAGTTACTGCATCTGCACCTTCATCGTCTGACAAGAGGCGCCTCCCCATTTACTAAATATAATTGTGGGGTATGTATAGTGAAAGAGCCGAAAGCTACCGTGGCAAGTTAAATACCAACTTTAGCAAAAGCAGACTAACCTTCTCTCCAAAAAGATTTTGGGCCATCTCCAACTCACCTTCTCTCTGCAAATAAGCAAAGAACACAAATGAGATAACTAACACTGCTTGGAACCACACCCCCAGACCCATTCGCTCAAAAAGTTCAAGTGCTTTAACTCCATCTCCTCAGCATTACCAATGCCATAATCATAGTGTTCCATGTGACAAGACTCTTTTTACAACTCATATTACTAAAAACCCAAAAGCTTTATCCACAAGCCCACATTTGCATACATATCTATAACAAAGACTACACACTTGGACATTATAATTTAGTTTCTCACATATTATATAATTATAAACTTTTTCTCCTCTTGTCCAAAGACCTAATCATGAAAGCAAAGTGCACAGAGCTCCAAGCAAAGTAACCTCATTCTACTTCAAATTCATTAAGCATTACAAATGATCAGAAACTCATCAATTTCAAATTTTCATCTCTCATCGGGTCGCATTTCAAGAAACAATTTAACCACCCCACTCTCACACCAATCGTAATTTACATACCCGATAACATTGAATTGTAGGTGGTGATCAATCTTTAACCGAGTTTGCATTAAAGAGAGCTTGTGCTTGTGTAAAATTTTGATCTTTAATGTATGCCAAAATAATGGTATTCCAAGTGAATACATTTCGCTTCGAGCATTTCATCGAACATGCATGATATAGCTGCTTCATTTGGGCAAATTGATCACTTGCTTTTCTGTGCCGGCAATTGCGAACATTTCCTTCAAACTCATTAAATCGGAGATCTAAGAACTTTAATTTGGGTAATTCAAGTAAGGGAATTTACCGCAATCATTATTCTTGACGTCCGGTTCAGATAAAATTCTCAAGTCCTCGAACTTCCGGGAATAGTACCACGTAACCTATTGGAATTGATATGAAACAATGCGAAATCCGTGAAAAGCCCAAGTTCCTCTGACAAATACCCAGTAATGTCATCGTGATTGAGGTCGATATCTACACAAAGATAATCGGAAGATTGTATTTGTAATACAAAAGCCGCCACCGCTTGATGTAAAGGGTTTCTTGCGTCGGTGAGGGGCCATGGGTAATGCTTTCACTTGAAGGAAGAAGAAGCAAAACAAAGTGAAGTTGGTAAGGAGAGAGAATGAGAAGAAACCCTCTCTCGAATCGCTTCTTCTTCTTCATCTCACACTAGTTAGGACTTAAAAGACTTAAACACCCCTCCGGATCCACATCGTGTGCCTTAAATTTAGGTCACTTTTGAATTGCTAAGTGTAAAGTGTGCAATCATTATCAATAAGTAAAGTATGGGGTGTACTTAGACACCTTTTTCATTTTGGGGTGCAAATATCAACACCGGAGTAAAGTTTAGGGTGCAATTTGTCTTTTAGTCAATAAATTTTAACGAATTGTTATTTCAGAAATTTTTATCGTTTAATGTTAAGGACTGTAGAAATGAATAATAATTTCTTATCATAGTATGTTTAAATTTAAAAATATAAAAAAGATGATATCACTTATCTTACCACGTAACTAGATTTTACTTCCTATATAAGAGATCAACTTGAGTAATCCGTGAACTCTTATTGATATTACCAACACTCAAGAATTTTTAACACACTCAAAGAAGTACTCACATTAAGAAATATTTATAAAGGGAGAGGGGGAGGGGGAGGGGGGGGGGGGGGGGGGCAAACATGTAAGAAGGTTATACCAACTCCTTGTGCCAATTCCTCTTTTATAGTCAAAACTTAACCAACATCTATCGCACATCAACTTTAGCACACTTTTTACATTTCAATATTATATTTAATCTACCACACATTATTTTTACATTTCAAAATTACCTTTAATCTACCACATAAATTTTGACACAACTTTCACATTTCAAAGTTACCTTCAACCTATCACATAATTTTGGCACAACTTTTTTCATTTCAATATTACTTTTTCTTTACTATTCATAATTATTACTCCCTCTGTTTCTAAAAGATTGTCGTTTAAAATTAATGCACACAAATTAAAAAATACTCCCTCCATCCCAAAATATTTGACGTTTTAAGAATTATTTTTTTCCCAAAATATTTGACGTTTTACACTCCCAAAAATATTTTGCCATTTATTTTTCTTCTTTGCCCTTCCTTCTCCACCACTATTAATGCCTATTTTCCTAAAACTCAGTCACCGTTTCTTCTTCTTCTTCTTCAAAACTCACAAGGAATAAACTCTTTTTTCCTCTACAAGATTCACTTTAATGAAGAAGATCTGAGAATCTATCTCCGGCGATCGGACTGGATATAGCGATAGTATAAACAGAGAAAAGAGGGAGTCACATACCAAATGAAGCTGGACTCTTATGAAATAGACTCCACTTGCATCTTCAACCCAAAACCCATATTTCAAAATCTGATAATACCAATAAAAAAACTAATGAAATCAGTGGACCAAAAGATTGTTCCGATTGTGAAGTATTGAAGACCCAGATCAGAAATATAAATAAACTAAGATGAAAAAAAAAATTAGGATTTGAAGAAACTAATTTCTGTCATTAGAGGTTGAAAGTGCTAGCCAATAAGCAGAGGCAGAGGCAGGGGGGAACTGAATAGAAGAATTGAGGAGCAGGAAGAAATATTATGAAGTACTCCTAGAAAGCGGAGGACTAGTATTTATTTTAATGGGGCGTTTGGGAAATTAGGGAAAAATGTGTATAAAATGAAGGTAGAGGGGATAGGAGAGGGGATAAGAGAAGAGATGAAGAGAGTTGAATCCGGCGGAGATGGAGAAGAAGAGGTGAGAAGAAGAAGCTGAATGGACAGATTTGGCTGGGTAAGATAAAGTATTAATTAAGGGTAAAATAGGAAAATTGCATCTATTCTTAATCTATGTGAAAATACTTAGAACGTCAAATATTTTGGGATGGAGGGAGTATAATTAATACCTAGCAAAAATATCATACTACCCTTATTAATTGTCTCAACCAATTATTCCCCTCCCAATGTTTCTTATTCAATTCAACCAATTACTTCTTATTCAACCAATTACTACTTGGATTATAGCATTAAATAGAATAAGAATCATTGGGAAGGGAAGAAAATTTTAAATAGAAAAAAGCTTTAAATAAGGGTAAAGTAGGAAAAAAATAGTTAATGTGTATTGATAAACTCAAAACGACAATCTTTTTGGAACAAAAATTATTTTCTAAAACGACAATCTTTTAAGAACGAAGGGAGTATTATATTTGTCCATCTTTTATTATTTATTTAATGTATTAATATCACAGATATTTATGTATACATAATTCTTTATCTAACGCATTAATGAGTCTTTTAACTTTTCAGTACCACTTTTAAATACGAATTTTTCATTATTACCTTTACTACTATGATAATTATTGGGTCAATACTGTGAAATACTATAGTGACACTATGTGTTACTGTTCATTTATTGCCCAATATTGTAACAGTTCCGCCGTTAACTTTTATTAACAATTATTTTGTCGTTTTCTATATCAGAAAATTATTCTATCATTGGGTCCACCAATGATTGGTTGTTACGACGTTGTTGTACTTTAACAAATATTCTTTGGCGTCTCCGCCAACATTCTTTTTGTTTTTTATAATTTACATATATCATCCTTAACTTCAACTTTTTATCAATTTAACACCTTACTATTTCATAAACACATAAAAATAATAATTAAGTTTCATTAATTAAAAGTCGAGATCTTACATATTAAATTTCGATGTGATGCTCTGTCAAGTTCATCAAGCCTCTCTACCTGATGACAAGCTTATTTCTCAATATAACTACCTATCTGACGACGAGCTTATCTTTCAATATCTCTTGTTTGATCTATCAAAAACCTCTCTTAAGAAGAGTTCATCATTTGCTCGTACCTAATCGAACAAGCATCTATAACTTATTGAGTCTAGCCCATCATGTCTCTCCCTAATGACGAGCCAACTAAAAACCTCTACGAGAATACCATATTCATGACCGAAACCTACAACTCTGACACTGATATCAATTGTTGACTCATTTATGCTCATGTGAAATCATGTCTTGACCCAAAAAATTAACCTATCTTGACCCAAAAATATTAACCCAAAAATATAGTTAAAGTATATAAATTCTCGATCTTTCTCCTCGAGTTCCAATATTGACTATCACGCGATACCTCAACAAATATATTTTGAAATTAATATTTCCACAAAAAAATTTAATATTTCATCATTAAAAGTGTCGCTATAGATGTATAACAACAACAAAAAACCGTCGTTATATGATCTATAACGACAATTTTCAAATGAAAATATCATTTTCATTTTTTATGTTCATAAATTTTATAAATGAAACCTTTATTTTTTATGAAACCTTATTTATTTATTTTAATTAAACTCTTTTTTTATACGAATGGAATATATAAGAGGATGTTTAAATACATAAAAACCAAGACAGATCGAGTGAAATTTACTTAAATACCATAATGCCATTCATCCTAATTCCTAGCTCTAGATTACTTTTTCTTCCAAACTCAATCTGGTATACCTAAAAAATATGGGGTGGTTGTAGGCCTCGAGCTTCAGAATCAAGGGTTTCAGTCTTGGAATGGGTCGGTATCCAGAATGTGAGAACTGAAGAAGCTGCAGCAGCGAACATGATCCTCCGAGGTGCCCATTTCAAGCATGATACCACTCCTATGTTGCTGTCCCAGGATCCCACCTGTGTATGGATCATTAAGTTGAGCACAGGTAAAAATAAAATAAAAGAAGATTGAATCACATAACAAATATCTATTAAACTCGTCGCATCATCAGTTAATTGGGTTGCCAATAAAAATAAATAATCAGTCAATTGGGTCCACAAGAAAGATCCACATTCATGAGTAACCTTAGCTTTACCTATTTGGTAGTGCTTAATTAGTGACCACATAACTTGAGCACAATAAACAATAATCACTTAACAGAACCTAAAAAGGCATTCTTACATGCTACTCTGTAAAATATGAAGAAGCCAAATAGCTAGTCAGCAAAGTTCCTGGGTAATAACGCTGGATAGTCTTTGCCTTTATTAGCTAGAGGATATATGTTTTTAAGGTTAAGGAGGGTTTCACTCTTGTCTAATCTACATTTGTACCCACGTCATGAAACCTTTATCACTATGGTGGCAGGTAATGCTCAGATTATTAATAATTTATTAAAACCTGTATCACAAGAATGGTTTTTTTTAATTATTTTTTGTGTGGCATGTATTGGGCTATTGGCAGAAAGCACCAGTGGTTACTTGGTAAGAAAAGATTCCATCAAAAACATGATTGAAAGAGATAGTACCTTACTGCCGCTGGTAATGCTCCAAGCATGCAAAGTTCCATCCCCTGAACCTTTAAGATGGAGATGAACAAACCTCAGTTTTTTTGTTGTCAACGGGATAAGCAATGTCACAATAGCATTCAAATTAGTACATGGTGGAGAATGTTTGAAACTGAAGATACAAAAATAGGCTAACTAGGGCCAAAAGATAAAAATCATGATTTCTCTGTTGAAAACTGTTTACTATTCACACAAAATAGATTCACAAGTTGAGCTTGAAAAGGGGTAATGAAGTGATCAGGGGTAATGACATGGTGGTTGTCTAATAATATTTCATCAAAATATATTACAACTTACCAGTACAGTTTTAGATCATCTAATGAACTGCATTTCTGATGAAATGGACTCATCCCAGTAAAGGAATCAATTATTATCATAAATTCAATGTCAACTATGTGTCTATTTTTATTGAGAGAAGTTAACCTCTCTGAACTTGCGGGGACATTATAACTAATGTTACAATCAGCCCATGAAGCCAGTCTGCATCTTGGATAAATGACAACTCTATTTAGAGAAAACACTCCCAACAAAGATCACAGTTAAAGAGTAATCAAAACTTTGTTTAAAACTAGCAGTACCTTATAGTAGAGAGAACAAACAGATATTAAAGAATGAATTTCAAAAATACTACCCAAATAATGGTTTAAGTACAAGTGTGACACTTTTTCCGCAAATTTATGAAAGTCAAATTAGAGGAGAGTATGAAAGTAGAACCAAATTTACCCATATGGTAGGCTTAAATACAATATTAGTGAACCCATAAAATTATGAAAAAAATACGAAGTAGTATAGTCTTTTCCCCACATCATACTTTTTACTTTTGTACTTGAAACAAATTATTTTGAGGACAAATATTTTTTTGTTCTTGTCGGAGGGATTATAAGGAAATGTGACGAATAATGAAAAAGATAATCAACATAAACTTCATGCTACTCTTTATTGTCAGTAAAGTAATAGCTACCTGAAACCACATATTGACCATCTGGGGTAAATGTTGCCTCTATTTCTGTATCTGGAGATGGATCCAAACTGAAACCGCCCCGCTGAAACCATGAATATTTTACATTTATTAACTTTAGATCTATATCACAGAGATCAAAGTGCATCCAAAAAATAATGTAAACAAAAGATATATCTTCATAATGAAAATAACCAAACCTTCTCCCCGCAATACGCATCAAGAATATATGTGTTATTCTTTCTGGTGGTCAGAAGCATTGATTTACCATCATTACTAAATTTAATATCACAGACCTCAGCCATGTCTCCACCAACTAAAAATGTCTCAAATGGTCCCTGCAAATGGTCAGTAGAATCAAACTCAGGCCCGAACTAGTTCCAAAGCATTTAGTGTGTTTTAAATGTAAGAACCTTGTCATATGATCGTGAATCAAACAATTTAATAGCGCCACCTTCCATTGCTACAGCAAAGACAAGTCCTTGTTGGTCATAAGCAACAGCAGGCCTACCCCGCAGCCGTAAAATTCCCTGTAAACTACATCAGTAAGCATAAATCATAATTATGCATCTGCTTTCAGAAGACACAAGAACTTGTTAGAACTAAAAAATTGCCTAAACTAAATTTTAAATATTTTTTGCCCAAACTACAAGTCTTAGTTTACTGTTCATTTCAGTTTAGTAATTATTTGCACGGTTATGATAATGGGTATGATATATGCTGCCTGTTTTGAACTTTGACCAGTCCACTAAATAATATATATCAATCAATTTCAAATTCTTCTTCAAACTGATATACAGAGAAGGTAAAAAGAGTTCCAGCCAAACTCACTAGGAGGAAAGAAATGCTCAGTCCATTCGAATCCTAAAACCACATCTGTTTTCAATTAATGTTCTCATCTACCATTTTCAGTTACGGTGTCTAAATCAAAGAATACCGAGCTTAGCTAAATATTTCGCAGCCTATAATTGCACTTGATTTGTGAGAAACTGTAAACCACTAACCTGGCAGGCATTCACACGAAGATCCCATATTCTGACACTGTGGTCAAGTGAACCAGACATGAAGCTGTCATTAACTGGAGACATACAAAGGGACACAACCCTACAGTAAACAAAAAATTGTTAACAACTTAATGAACAAGATCTTTTATTAACAATATTTGCCATATCATTCAGCACCCTGAGCTCAGAAATCAGTAAGAAAAAAGTAGTGAGAAGGAATCATCAATGGCACATCATGTTTTGATTCCGAATTCCAAAAACTTGCAAATTTGTTATAGAGAGTATTAAAATGTTAAAGGTATGTCCACTCAAAGTGAAGGAGTATATTCTGTGGGAAGTACATAGATAAATGATACCACCAATTATGGAGCAGATAAATGACACTGCCAATTATGAAGCTCTTTCTGTGTACGAGCATCTGTCTGTGTCTTCTACGTGGTTAATGTTGGTGAAGCAACACTTTCTCCCTAAGAGACGGGAGGATCAAAAGCCATGGCTGGGCTTTTGATTTTCTTTTCTTTTTTCATAAATATTATATATATATATATATATATTATTTCCACACAAAAAATGAAGATTATAATGTTTGATATCTTAAATATTTTAGTTTATTTGGTTCCATGCATGATTTGAAGAATCATTGAGATTGAAATCAATTACTTAGCTTATATTTAGAACTCCAAAACAATCATTTCATTAAATTAGCAATCATGTTTATTTCCTTGTAATATATATATATATATATATATATATATATATATATATATATACTAAATCATTTGGAAATATTCTAATCTATGACATTGATGAATACTAATACGCAACATGTATTGATTAATAAACAATAACACAATAAATGAATATATACACATATATATTCATATATATTTGTACACAATAAATATATATACACATATATATTTGTACATATTGCAAATGAATTATTTGATACAATTACACATGATATTATTTAATATTTTTTTCAAAGGAAAATAATTTATATGTCGCCTAATTTTTTCTCGCATATGGATTGCAACTAACGTGAAACTGTACGGGATAAAATAGAACTCTTATATGTGCCTCCCTTCTTTACACCCTCCTATTCCATCTATCCACATAAGTCGGTATTTAACATCGACACGAATTGTCGTCATATATAACAACACTCTCTTTTAAAAAAGAAAACATAACATATATACATATATATATAAGGATAATCCTTTCACATTAATTATTTTTTTTAAAAGAAAAATTATGTTGCCATAGCTGAACAAATTTCTTGGATACGCTTCTGCTACCAGAACTTCTCAACAAAATGTACATATCCATCCAAATAAACATCTTATTATTAAAGTAAGAGATTCAAACCTCTCCTTGTGCCCTTTAAAGTAACGAAGGCACCGATTGTCATACATAGATAGATACCGCAAGGATTCTGGAAATGAAAGAAAATTGTTTGTAGTTGCTAATGTCAATTAATCAACGTAGCTGGAGTATTACAATGTGATGCTTACCCCAAGTTGAATCCAAATTATATCTTGACGAGCATATAACAGAACTTGGGTGATGGGTAAAGCATATCCGATCAGCACCATGATTCTTATGATATGTGGTTTTTAGCAACCTGAAACTCACAGAAAAATTGTTAAGGGAAAAGTTGTATATAGTCAAGTATCAAACTCTCAGATTCTCCCACAGGCTGCATCCTCAGCCTCTGCAAGTCCCATGCTCAGAAAACTAGCTAGATATATTGCCTACCCAATTCAATCATTCTCACTAAATATGAATATCATCATCCAATGCAAGATCCCTAATATACTATCTTCTAGTATTTCAATAAGATCACTCACTTGGCATTTGCAATGTCATATAGGCGCACAGAGTCATCCTCACTGGCTGTTACCAATAAATCCGCAGAGCGATGAAAATCAAGTGAATTTATCTTTCCAACCTGAGAAGATTATTGTCATAATAAGAAGCAAGTTTTATAATTCAATATATACAATTACAAAAAATTTAGACCAAAATACATAAATACTTGGATTTCTTCAAATGAACAGACTTGTCGATGACAACTATTAGTATATACTCCCTCCGTCGCATAAATATTGCAACACATACCTTTTTAGGAAATCCCAAAAGAACTGCAATATTTCCTTTCGAAGTAACTTTTGTGAAGTCAGATGACTAGTTTACCCATAATCATATCAACTTTACAATTTAAATATATAATGGGTCCCTCCGGTAACTAAAGATTTTTTGCCTCATATTCTTGGAACACTTTCAACCACACATGTAATAGTGATCAATTAGGAAATCAAGATGAGATTTTGAAAGTTTCCTAAAATTTATGGAAAAAGGTGTGTTTTTATAATTATGGGACGGAGGGAGTATGAAAGAAAATCCAAATAGACGCGGTGAATGTCAGACAACTGCATTTCACGGTTTTCTAAATCTGTTGAAATTACCTCATACAGTTTTGATTTAGTGGTGCATCCCTTAAACTCAGGTTAACAAAAGTAAAGTTCTATGTTCAGAGCGGTAATCCGCAAATATCATTTGTACCTTTTTTCCTTACCCCTACTAGTAGTTCGAAACATGTCAAGCTAAATCAGCTAATTATCCTACCTAAATCGTGACACTACCTTCCCTCTGTCCGCTTCTTTTTCTCAGTTTTTCGTCTTTTCTCAATAGCTGAAGTCACTATAGATTCAATTATATATGATATTTCCACACCAACCCCCTAAATCTTAGGGTGTGGATATTTTAAAAAATTTCAATTTAACTTTAAAGAAGAGCTTCACAACATGCAAGTCAATAATAACAAAAAGTGAAGGGAAGTCACCAAATTTTTAAAAAAAAATCCAAAAGAAGGCTTCAAAATTAGTCAATTGCTTAATGTTTTCAGAAGTCATTTATCTATAAAATTAAAAAAATAACAAACAATACATCACGATTGGTGAAATTACAACTTACAGTTAGTTATACGTATAATAAATTTTGGATTTTTACAACAATTAGTCGTCAGCATGTTTTAGCTATCTATGCAAACAAAACAGCTAAAACAAACTTCCAAAAACATAGTGTTCGTGGAAACAGTGAATGAGGTTGAAATCAAAGTTAAGCTCACATAATCTGAAAAAACAGCTCCAATGGACATGTTGCGGACGGTGTCGTCATTGAGTTCAGTCAGCACCTTCATATTCGTTGATGATTCTAATACAAAGACACGGATGGGGATTGGACGAGTGAATTGAAAAGCTCAGTAATTTATAAATTAAATGTGCAACACAACCGATTGGATGGAATGTGTAACTGGGATTGGACTTCTTGGGCTCAATTTTCTTCTACTGCTCTAGATTTAGGTTTACGGATTGAATGAACGATGATTATACGAATTCAGGACTATTATGGTTTTAGCGGTTGAACCTAGGGTCAAATAGAGGTGTGTTTGGGTATCGGGTCGGATCCTTTCCATGTATATATATTGATACATTTTAAGCTTACAATTGCATCGCATATTCATACTTCCAACTTGACGGGTAGGTTGTCAATCCGGCAATGTGAGTCGTGCTTATGGTTATCTAAGTTCAGTTTATTTTAAAATTATTTAATTCGGGTTCGAATATGACTCATTCGAACTCAAGTTATGCCTAAATTAAACCACGAGATTTAGATTTTTTTTTCCAGTCAAGTCTGTATTAAAATATAATATTATTAAGATTGACTTATAAATTTAAAAAATATATTTTAAAATAATTAATTTAAAATATTTGACACACATTATTCTTTTTACTAATCGAATTGTAGTTTAAATTAATATAAACGAGTTAGTTTATAATTAAATATTCTAGTATTTATTATTTAATTTCAATTTTTTTTATATAATTACTAGATTTTATTATGAAAATGATAGAATTAACTACTTTAAAGGAAACTTCGTACTTAATTTGTAATTGAAGATACTATATATAAATATAAATTGAAAGGATAAATATGTAACAATTAATATAAATAGTTTATATATTTTACATATTTTTAATATTATAATTTCGATCATGCCTATAATGGGCCGAACAATTTAATGAGCAAGTTCGTCTTGAATTTCACTTCGAGTTTGAATTTTTGTCTAAGTTCGGCTCGACTCACTTCTAAATAAAATTCAAATAAATTTTTAATTGACTGAACGACTGGATTTCGAACTTCATCTACCCAATTGACACTCCTTTTGAGGAGAGAAGTCTATGTATACATGAAATGTGACGCCCCAAAATAGGTATACATCACCCATCTTGAGTCGCCAAATACATGGTACTAAATTCAAATACAACTTGATTATACAACAGTCGTATAAAATACGACAAAATACATCTTGTGAGTTTTAATACAAATATTGTCATCTGATAATATCCACACTCAATTTAGTCATCATTACATTTATTATCACACTATTTAATGTATAGTGAGGACTACTAAGACACCATCTCGGACCATCACTCCGATCCCCGATTAGTCCCCGACTACGCTCTCATTTCTCAAGAGAATAATGAAAGAAAGAAAGGGTGAGCTCAACTAGCCCAAGAAGAAATATTATGACTAAGATAATGCGAATAAATTATTATTAGTCCTCAACAATTAAAACCGATAAAATCTGATAGACATCAAGTTTAATTGCGTGAACATGCAATCCATTAAAAGAGTCAAATAGAGAATAAAATTTACTATCTTTTATGATTTAAAAAGGTTTTTTATCACTTTTATCACGAGACTCGACTTAATAAATAATCCACATCATCCCCGCACTTTTCTGGCCAAGGATATTCATTAGGGTCACGACCATAAATTATCCACGCACTACGCCAAGGATATTTGTGTATTCATCAATGATCATGATCATGCCAACAACTCGTCCATCAATGCAATTCGGGCCAACGAGGACTTTTACCACATCATTTGTAACATTACGGCCATGATTACAATCAATAATCCTCAATCATAATCATACCAAGTCCATCTACGCACTACAGCCACATATGACTTTCAAAAATAATATAAACATGAGGATAATGACAATGATATAAGAATTCAATAAAACAAGTTCAAGAATTAATTTATTCGAACTAATAACGTCCCAAATTGTCAACACGATACTTCTTTGTAAATTAAAATTCAAGAATGCTCAGAAGAATATTTCCATGAAAATATACTGGATGAAGCGCAAATATCAAGAATATTCCACTAATTTCATGGAGTGTAGATGTAAGACCCCAGCTTTTATAAATAAAGATGAATTTTCTATAAATATTATTTTTGAATATTATGGAATAAATTTGATATAATGTTATAGTTGTGGGTAATATTTATAAATTTTGCAAAGTAAGCAAGTTGTTATAAAATATTCGTTTGGTCGGAGAATATTCTTTTTGTGGAGAATATTCCTACGACCGTCCTCAATCATTGGTGGACCCACAACGGAAGTATTGTCCTAGTTAGAAAACGACAAAATTATCTTTCTATAAAAATAACTTGGCGGAGGTGTTACCGTTAAAACCGCTGAACTACTACCGTGGTAAAGCATACAATGTCTGGCGTAGTTGCGATAAGTAGCACACCAGTATTGATTATTGATGCTTACGTGAGAAGTCACTTAGCTATACTCAATTATTGCTACAAGAATTGCCGATCATATCTCTTATATTATCGATTCAATTATTGTCACAAGATCATCATCGTATAATATGTTATATTATTAATTGAGACGACAAGTTATAAATGATTAATAATTGTTGAAAGATTAAAAATGTGTTAATTAAAAATAAAATGATTTGTGGTAATATTTATTCAATCCTTGATGTATATAAAGAGTCCATTATGAGACGTTTGTGGTAAGTTTGATTATTTTATGGGGGCCCATATGTCATCATCTAAGAGTCTCTTCATTCATAGTAATTACCTTTGTGAATAGTAATTACCTTCGTCAATAGTATTTACCTTCGTCGATAGTATTTACCTTCGTCAATAGTAATTACCTTCTTCAATAGTAATTACCTTCACAATAGTAATTACCCATTCGCAAATAGTAGTTGTCCCTTCAATATTACCAAGAGTTAACTCCTCTTCTTGTTCCCAAAGGTTAATTACCCCTTCATGAATAGTAGTTGTCTCTTCAATATTACTAAGAGTCATTTTGACCTTTCGTTAAGACCAAGTGCCACCCTCGCTTTTTCTATAAATAAAAAGCTCATTCCTTCATTATTTCTTACGAATTCATCAAACTCTGTAGAGAAAACTAGAGAGAAAGAAGAAAAGTATTCTCGCTACTTCACTTTTCCAATATTCGGTTCTTCTAAGGTAGGGAATATTATTTGTTGTACCGTAAGGGTGTTATTCTTTCTTAATTCATGAAGAAGACCGTTGTTATTCCATTGCTTATTATTCTCATTGAATAACTCAGTATACGCCGCCTACCCTATACTTGGTGACATTCTTCTATTATTCATTGGAACATCCTCATGCATCAGTGTTTTACACCTAACCGGTTCCGCTTTTTATTATTATTCTGCATTGGAATATCCTGCATCTGTGTTTTACACCCACACGGTTCCGCTCTTTATTATTATTATTCATGGAACATCCTGTCATGTGTTTTTTACGCCGACCGGTTCCATTCTTTATTATTACATTTGAATATCCTGCTGCATGCGTTTCTGCCGGACCGTTTCCGTTATTTATTATTCATTGGAATAACTCACTTTTATGCGCCATCGCATGCATGGTGATTTCTTTTGTTATTCCATTCTTTATTATACCCAAATAAGTTAAAACTTTGACTTCTATACTCCATGAAATTAGTGGAATATTCTTGATATTTGCACTTCATCCAAAGATCCTTTCATAAAAATATTCTTCTCAAAGATTCTTGAATTTTTACTCTACAAAGCAAAGATCATGTTGATAGTTTGATGTTATTGGTTCCTAGATAAAATAATTCTTGAATTTGTTTTATTGAATTCTTATATCATTGTCATCATCCTCATGTTTATATTATGTTGAAAGTCATCTACATGTATTTGAAGTGCATAGATGGACTTGGTATGATTATGACCGAGAGACTATTCGGTGTAATAATCATGACCGTAATGTTACAAATGATGTGGTAAAAATCCTCGCCAAGTAGTAGTACATCGATGGATGATTGTTGGCATGATCATGACCATTAATGAATACACAACTATTCTCGCCCGTAGTGCATGAATAATTGTGGTCGTGATACTAAAGAATATCCTCGTCAGTAGTGCGTAGGTAATTCGATGATGTGGAATATTTATTAAAGTCGAGTCTCAAATTATAACAAAGATGAAAAACCTTTTAAATCATAAAAGATAGTAGATTTTATTTTCTACTTGACTTTTTTAATGGATTCATTGGTTCCATTGTAGTTAAACTTGATGTTCATTATATTTTATCGCTTTAACATCATTGTAAGCTAATGATAATTTATTCTCGCATTATCTTAGTCATAATATTTCTTCGAGCTAGTTGAGCTCACCCTTTCTTTCACCGTTCTCTTGAGAAATGAGAATATAGGCGGGACGAGTCGGGGAACTGAGTAATGGTCCGAGGATAACATTAGTAGTCCTCACTATTCGTGAAATAGTGTGATAATAATTGTAATGAGGACTCCTTTTGAGTTTGTATAATATCTAGTAGACAATATTTGTATTCACACTCACGCTTTATGTCGTATTGTACATACCACGCTATATTAGTAAGTTGTATTTATATTACATGACTATGTATCCGACTACCCAAGATGGGTGATGTATACCTAATTTTGGGGCGCCACAACAGGTATCGTAGCTTAGGGATATGATCCTGGCTAAGATGTGAGAATAGTACTAGGAGGGAGAGACGGGAATACCTTCGCTAAGTATTTGACTACCTAAGTTTATGTCTATTTTATTGGCTCACGAATATAGAGATAATTTGTTACATGTCAATTAACCTTTTATTTTGTGGCGATTCAAAATGACATCCGAGAATGTTGAGAATAAGAATGGAGCACACGCGATCGTTGATTCACCACATATTAATAATCGTGATAATGTGCATCGAAGGCGACAATCCTCATGCAAACAACAACAACACCGACCAAATGATGAATGATCAAATGTTCGAAAACTTGATGCAATTTATGCAACAAAGCAAAGACGAGCGACTCTCGCCCAAAACGTAGGTGGAAACACGGAAAACTCTCAAGCACACCGCTAAACAATTCAAGGAGCTGGGACCAACGGAGTTTAAGGGAGAGCTAAAACCACTTCGCGGGAAGCATGGATAAAGCAGATTACCAAGATATTTGATGTCTGGGATGCTCCGAGGAGCAAAAGGTTCCTTCACGCTTTTATGTCAGGCGAGAGAGGCATTCATCGGTGGGAATCGGTAAAACGTACTCAACCTCGTTGTCTCAAGATATCTTTGGAGAAGTTCCAGAGTCGCTCAACGACAAATACTTCCCTAAAAGTATTCGCCACATGAAGGAGGTGGAGTTTATCAAGTTGAACAAAACAATATGACCGTGTCGCAATACGAGGCAAAATTTGCGGAGTTATCACTTTTCGCGTCCCACTGGTGGATAATGAAGAGAGAATGGCGCGAATGTTTTTAAGAGGTTCGAAGCGGAGATACGTTAACATCTTATTTCTCATAAACCGTATTTGTATTCAGATGTTGTAAATAGGGCTCGCTTAGTGGAGTCACGATAACGAGTCAACGCAACTAAAAGAGAGTAAATTAAGAAAAATTATAATACCAATGAGAGTAGTCATCAAAGCGATGACAACAAGCGTGGGGAATCAACAAAGCGATATGGTAACCACTTTGCGTGGTAATCGTACAAAACAATAAGAATGGACATTTCAAGAAAAGGAGATTCAACAATGATGGAAAGACGCCAAAGACCAAAGACCCATTGTTAAGGAAGGAGAAAGACCACCTATCATATGCTTCAAATGCGAGGAGAGGGACACATCGATCCGAATGCTACGCCGTCATTCAAAGCATGTTATAATTGTGGAAGAGAAGGTCACTTAGCTCGATTTTGTTGCCATCAAGACAAATTCAACTAGGATGGAGGCACCAAAGGTCATCCCGAAAAGTCAAAACCAAGAAGGTGCAGGGAGGCGTTTGTTGTGACCTCCCGGAGAGCAAGGAACCCGAATGAGGTCATCACGAGTAAGCTTATCATAAACTCTAATGAAGTCTATACTTTATTTGATACCGGTTTCTACCCATTCTTTTATTTCTCCTACTTGCGCTCATCGATTAAATTTGACTCGGAGAAATTAGACTTTGACTTATCTCATTGAAACTCCGCTGGGAGAAACCTTCATTACATCCACTATTTATAAGTCTTGTTTGGTTCAAATCGGTACCCTCACATTACCCGTCGATCTTATTTCATTAAAAATACTTGCATTTGACGTGATTCTGTGGATTGATCGGTTAACTACTTATCATGCAAAATTGATTGTTTTCGTAAGGTTGTTAGCTTTCATATTCCTAATCAACCTATTATGCGAATTCAAACGACCAAACCATTAAAATCAATCACGGTCATCTCAAGCCATAAAGCTATTCGTTTATTGAAAAGCGGATGTCAAGCTTTCTTAGCTCATGTCACGATTTAAACAAAAATACGCCGGTTTTGAACGATATTTCTATTGTTAATAAATTTCCGACGATTCCCAAGAACTTCCCCTGCCTACCCCGGCGTGAAATTGAATTTTGTATCGACCTTGAACCCAAAGACAAAACCTATTTCCAAAGCCCCATATCGAATGGCTCTATTGAACTTCGTGAGTTAAAGACCCAACCGCAGAATTGTTAGACATCGGCTTTATTCGTCCTAGTACTTCTCCTTGGGGTGCTCTGCTTACTCGTCGTGAAGAAGAAAGATGGGAGTATGCGACTTTGTATTGATTATCGGAGTTGAATCATGTCACCATCAAAATAGGTATCCATTGCCACGTATTGATGACTGTTTTGACCAACAGCAAGAAGCCAAATTCTTTTCAAAGATTGATCTTCGTTCCGGATATCATCAATTGAAGATTAGAATCGCCGACATTCCAAAGACGGCTTTAACTCCTCGATGCGGGCATTATGAATTCCTAGTCATGTCCTTTGGATTGACTAATGCTCCTCTTTGCCTTCATGGATATGATGAACAGTAGTATTCAAGGAATATTTAGATCACTTTGTGGTCGCCTTTATTGATGACATCCTTATTTATTCCAAAAGCCGTGAAGATCATGAAAGCAACACTTGAGGTCGACACTCCAAAAACTTCGTGAATATAAGCTTTATGCCAAGTTGAAGAAATGCGAGTTCGTCAAGAAGTAGCATTCCTTGGGCACGCGGTATCAAGTCATGGAATATCTGTTGACCCAAAGAAAGATTGAAGCTATTCAAAGTCGGGAACAACCTAAATCGATGGATCAAGTCGTAGCTTTCTCGGTTTAATGGTTATTATCGGAGATTCGTGGAAGGATTTTCTCGAATCGCTACTCCATCGACTCGGTGACTCGAAAAGATACAAAGTTCGGTTGGAGCGAAGAATATGAGAAGAGTTTTCAAGAACTCAAGAGAGACTTATTTCAAAGACTGCTTACGACAATACCATCCGCTCGGAGGATTTGTCATCTACATGATGCTTCGAGCAAAGGGTTTAGATGTGTTCTCATGCAACATGGAAAAGTTATAGCTTATGCCTCGCGACAACTCAAAGAATATGAGAGGAATTATCCTACTCATGATCTAGAGTTGGCAGCTGTTGTCTTTGCACTTAAAATTTGGAGGCATTACTTGTATGGGGAGAAAGTGGAGATCTTTACTGGATCATAAAAGCCTCAAATATTTCTTCACTCAAAAGGAACTTAACATGCGACAACGACGTTGGCTTGAACTGCATTGAAAGATTATGATCATACCATCCAATACCATCCTCGAAAAGCGAACGTGGTAGGCGACGCATTGAGTAGAAGATCATATGCAAGTACGAAAAGTGCGTTATTGTCAACGCAAAGGCCCATTTTGTGTGACTTTCAAAGGATGGAGATAGAGTTAAAGACTCGTGGACGCGTGTGATGATAAGCGAGTATCTGAAGTAGAACCGACTTTAATCGATAAAGTTAAAGTCGCTTTCAAGCTACTGCACACGGAGGCGATGCGATGAGGAAGAAAGTGCAAGAAGGTGCTATCCGGGCAGCAAGAATCGATGAGGAAGGAATACTTGAGTCAACTCCGGACTTTGTGTTCCCTAACAACCCCGATTTAAAGTATAATATCATGATGGAGGCGCCTAACACACCATTTGCAATCCATCTGGAGTACCAAAATGTATCATGATATTCGTCTATACATTTTGGTGGAGCAATATGAAGAGAGAGATAGCGTTGTTTATCTCAAGGTGTCTAACTTGTCAACGAGTTAAAGCGAGCATCAAGTACCAAAAGGTCCATCAGAACCACTTGAAATTCTAGAATGGAAGTGGGAGCACATTACCATGGATTTCAAGCTGGGGCCTTCCTAAGGTTTCTCAAGGCATTGATGCGATTTGGGTCATTGTTGATAGATTGACTAAGTCTCCGCTCATTTCTTACCGATACGAAAACTTATACACTTGAACGTCTTGCTCAGATGTACATAAACGAGATTGTAAGATCGCATGGTATGCCGCGGATCCATAGTTTCCGATCGAGACCCAAGATTCACTTCACGATTTTGGGTTAGTTTGCAAAAAGCTATGGGTACAGACTTACGATTTAGCTTCGGCATATCATCCTCGATTGATGAGACGGACAATGGAGAGGACTATTCAAACTCTTGAAGATCTATTAAGACTCAGTGTCCTTGATTTCAAGGGAGTTGGGACAAGTTCTTACCATTGGTGGAGTTTTCCTACAACAACAGCTTATCAAGCAAGTATCGGCATGGCTCCATTCGAGCGTTGTATGGAAGAAAGTGTCGCTTCTCGAAGATCTTTGGGATGAGGTGGGTGAAGCAACGTTGTTGGGACCGGAGTTGGTACGTATGACTACGAAAAAGATTCAAACGATCCGACAACGTATAAAAACCTCACAAAATCAACAAAAGAGTTATGCTGATCTTCATTGAAAGGACGTGGAATTCAATATAGGAGATCATGTGTTGTTAAGAGTTGCTCCATGGAAAGGAGTTACAAGATTTGGAAAGAGAAGAAAACTTAATCCTCGATTCATTGGTCCATTTTTAATCCTCGATCGAGTAGGAACTGTGGCCTATAGACTCGCTTTACCGCCAAATATATCTCGTGTTCATAACGTTTTTCACATATCCATGTTACGTAAATATGTGAAAGACCCGAACCATATTATTGAGTTAGAACCGGATGAAATAACGGAAGATTTGACGTATGAAGAGGTTCCTGTTCAAATTTTGGATAAGAAGGAACATATTCTACGCTCCAAGGTTATACCTCAAGTCAAAGTTTTGTGGAGGAACCACGATGTTGAGGAAATGACTTGGGAGTTAGAATTTGAAATGAAATCAAGGTATCCTTACCTCTTCGACATACCAGGTACGTACCCTAATTTCGAGGGCTAAATTTCATAAGAAGGGAGGTTGTAAGACCCCACTTTTATAAATAAAGATGAATTTTCTATAAATATTATTTTTGAATATTATGGAATAAATTTGATATAATGTTATAGTTGTGGGTAATATTTATAAATTTTGCAAAAGTAAGCAAGTTGTTATAAAATATTCGTTTGGTGGGGAATATTCTTTTTATTTGGGAATATTCGTGACGACGGACTCAATCATTAAGTGGACCCCATAAACTAAGTATTGTCGTAGTTAGAAACGACAAAATTATCTTTTATAAAAATAACTACGGAGGTGTTACCGTTAAAACTGTTGAACTACCCTTGGTAAAAAATACGAATACGCGTGGTTGCATAATAAATACACGGTATTGATTATTGATGCTTACGTGAGAAGTCACTTAGCTATACTCAATTATTACTACAAAGAATTGCTTGATCATATCTCTTATATTATTGATTTAATTATTGTCACAATATCATCTCATATAATATGTTATATTATTAATTGAGACGACAAGTTATAAATGATTAATAATTGTTGAAAGATTAAAAATGTGTTGATTAAAAATAAAATGATTTATGGTAATATTTATTCAATCCTTGATGTATATAAAGAGTCTGTTATGAGACGTTTGTGGTAAGTTTGATTATTTTATAGGGGCCCATATGTCATCATCTAAGAGTCTCTTCACGATAGTAATTACCTTTGTGAATAAGTAATTACCTTTGTGAATAGTAATTACCTTCGTCAATAGTATTTACCTTCGTCAATAGTATTTACTTTCGTCAATAGTAATTACCTTCTTCAATAGTAATTACCTTCGTCAATAGTAATTACCTTCGTCAATAGTAATTACCCCTTCGCAAATAGTAGTTTTCCCTTCAATATTACCAAGAGTTAACTGCCTCTTCGGTGTTCCAAAGGTTAATTACCCCTTCACAAATAGTAGTTGTCTCTTCAATATTACCAAGAGTCATTTTGACCCTTCGTTAAGACCAAGAGCCACCCTCAGTTTTTCTATAAATAGAAAGCTCATTCCTTTATTATTTCTTACGAATTCAATTTGAAACTCTGTAGAGAGAAACTATAGAGAGAAGAAGAAAAGTATTCTCGCTACTTCACTTTTCCAATATTCAGGTTCTTCTAAGGTAGAGAATATTATTTGTTGTACCTGTAAGTGGGTGTTATTCTTTCTTAATTCATGAAGAGAATCGTTGTTATTCCATTGCTTATTATTCTGCTTGGAATAACCTGCTTTCGCTGATTCTACCCTATACTTGGTGACATTCTTCTATTATTCTCGCTGGAACATCCTGTCATGTGTTTTACACCGGACTGGTTCCGCTTTTTATTATTATTATTCGCTGAATATCCTATCTGTGTGTTTTACACCGACCGGTTCCGCTCTTTATTATTATTACATTGGAACATCCTGTCATGTGTTTTTATGCCGACCGGTTCCATTCTTTATTATTCTGTTGGAATATCTTGTCTGCATGCGTTTTACTGCCGGGACTGGTTCCGTTATTTATTATTCATTGGAATAACCTCGCTCATGCGATCTATCGCATGCATGGTGATTTCTTTTGTTATTCCATTCTTTATTATACCCAAATTGGTTAAAACTTTGACTTCTATACTCCATGAAATTAGTGGAATATTCTTGATATTTGCGCTTCATCCAAAGATCCTTTCATGGAAATATTCTTCTCAAAGATTCTTGAATTTTTACTCTACAAAGCAAGATTGTTGTCGACAGTTTGGATGTTATTGGTTCCTAGATAAAATAATTCTTGAACTTGTTTTATTGAATTCTTATATCATTGTCATCATCCTCATGTTTATATTATGTAGAAAGTCATCTGTGGCCTATAGTGCATAGATGGACTTGGTATGATTATGACTAGAGATTATTCTTGTAATCACGAAGTAATGTTACAAATGATGTGGTAAAATCCTCGATTAGTAGTAGTGCATTGATGGACAGTTGTTGGCATGATCATGACCATTAATGAATACACAACTATTCTTGGCCCGTTGTAAGACCCCAGCTTTTATAAATAAAGATCAATTTTCTATAAATATTATTTTTGAATATTATGAAATAAATTTGATATAATGTTATAGTTGTGGGTAATATTTATAAATTTTGCAAAGTAAGCAAGTTGTTATAAAATATTCGTTTGGTTCGGGAATATTCTTTTGTTTGGAAATATTCGTATGACTACTCAATCATTAGTGGACCCCATTAACGGAAGTATTGTCGTAGTTAAAACGACAAAATTATCTTTCTATAAAAATAACTATGGAGGTGTTATCGTTAAAACTGCTTGAACTACCCGGTTGGTAAAAGTACGATGAATACGCGTGGTTGCATAATAAAGACACTTGGCAGGTATTGATTATTGATGCTTACGTGAGAAGTCACTTAGCTATACTCAATTATTGCTACTGATGATTCTTTGTATCATATCTCTTATATTATTGATTCAATTATTGTCACAATATCATCTCAGATAATATGTTATATTATTAATTGAGACGACAAGTTATAAATGATTAATAATTGTTGAAAAGAATAAAATGTGTTGATTAAAAATAAAATGATTTGTGGTAATATTTATTCAATCCTCGATGTATATAAAGAGTCTTATGAGAGACGTTTGTGGTAAGTTTGATTATTTTATGGGGGGCCCATATGTCATCATCTAAGAGTCTCTTCGTCAATAGTAATTACCTTTGTGAATAGTAATTACCTTTGTGAATAGTAATTACCTTCGTCAATAGTATTTACCTTCGTCAATAGTATTTACTTTCGTCAATAGTAATTACCTTCTTCAATAGTAATTACCTTCGTCAATAGTAATTACCTTCGTCAATAGTAATTACCCCTTCGCAAATAGTAGTTGTCCCTTCAATATTACCAAGAGTTAACTGCCTCTTCGGTGTTCCAAAGGTTAATTACCCCTTCACAAATAGTAGTTGTCTCTTCAATATTACCAAGAGTCATTTTGACCCTTCATAAGACTCAAGAGCCACCCTCGCTTTTTCTATAAATAGAAAGCTCATTCCTTTATTATTTCTTACGAATTCATCAAACTCTAGAGAGAAACTATAGAGAGAAAGAAGAAAAGTATTCTCGCTACTTCACTTTTCCAATATTCATTCTTCTAAGGTAGAGAATATTATTTGTTGTACCCGTAAGGGAGTGTTATTCTTTCTTAATTCATGAAGAGAACTGTTGTTATTCCATTGCTTATTATTCTGCTGGAATAACTCAGATACTGTGATCACCCTATACTTGGTGACATTCTTCTATTATTCTCATTGGAACATCCTCATACATGTGTTTTACACCGACTCGGTTCCGCTCTTTTATTATTATTCTCGCTGAATATCCTATCTGTGTTTTACACCCACTGGTTCCGCTTTATTATTATTATTCGTTGGAACATCCTGTCTGTGTGTTTTTACGCCGGACTTTGTTCCATTCTTTATTATTCTTTGGAATATCTTTATGCATGCGTTTCTACGGGACACCGGTTCCGTTATTTATTATTCATTGGAATAACTCATCGTCTGTGCGGCCTATCGCATGCACGGTGATTTCTTTTGTTATTCCATTCTTTATTATACCCAAATGGTTAAAACTTTGACTTCTATACTCCATGAAATTAGTGGAATTATTCTTGATATTTGCTTTCATCCAAGATCCTTTCATGGAAATATTCTTCTCAAAGATTCTTGAATTTTTACTCTACAAAGCAAGATCATGTTGACATTTGGATGTTATTGTTCCTAGATAAAATAATTCTTGAACTTGTTTTATTGAATTCTTATATCATTGTCATCATCCTCATGTTTATATTATGTAGAAAGTCATCCATGGCCTATAGTGCATAGATGGACTTGGTATGATTATGACACGAGATTATTCTTATGTAATCATAATCGTAATGTTACAAATGATGTGGTAAAAATCCTCGATTAGCGTAGTAGTGCATTGATGGACAGATTGTTGGCATGATCATGACCATTAATGAATACACAACTATTCTTGCCCGTTGTAAGACCCCAAATTTTTATAAATAAAGATGAATTTTCTATAAATATTATTTTTGAATATTATGGAATAAATTTGATATAATGTTATAGTTGTGGGTAATATTTATAAATTTTGCAAAGTAAGTTGAGTTGTTATAAAATATTCGTTTGGTGGGGAATATTCTTTTGTCGTGGAATATTCGTATGCGACTACTCAATCATTAGTGGACCCCATTAACGGAAGTAGTATGGTCGTAGTTAGAAAACGACAAAATTATCTTTCTATAAAAATAACTACGAGGTGTTACCGCTAAAATTGTTGAACTACCCGTTGGTAAAAGTACGATGAATACGCGTGGTTGCATAGTAGCATGCGGTATTGATTATTGATCTTACGTGCTTGCCACTTAGCTATACTCAATTTTTGCTACAAGAATTGCTACATCATATCTCTTATATTATTGATTCAATTATTGTCACAATATCATCTCATATAATATGTTATATTATTAATTGAGACGACAAGTTATATAAATTGTTGAAAGATTAAAATGATTAATAATTAATTTGTTGAAAGATTAATTCAAATGTGTATAAAGATTAAAAATGAGACGTAAAAGTTTGATTATTTTATGTCATATGTCATCATCTAAGAGTCTCTTCAAATCGATAGTAATTATCTTTGTGAATAGTAATTACCTTCACAATAGTAGTATTTACCTCATCGATAGTATTTACCTTCATCGATAATAATTACCTTCTTCAATAGTAATTACCTTTGTGAATAAGAATTACCTTCGTCAATAGTATTTACCTTCGTCGATAGTATTTACCTTCGTCAATAGTAATTACCTTCTTCAATAGTAATTACCTTCGTCAATAGTAATTACCTTCGTCAATAGTAATTACCCCTTCAAAAATAGTAGTTGTCCTTCAATATTACCAAGAGTTAACTCGCCTCTTCGATTGTTCCAAAGGTTAATTACCCTTCATTAAATAGTAGTTGTCTCTTCAATATTACCAAGAGTCATTTTGACCTTCATTAAGACCAAGAGCCACCCTCGCTTTTCTATAAATAAAGCTCATTCCTTCATTATTTCTTACGAATTCATTGAAACTCTGAGAGAGAGAAACTATAGAGAGAAAGAAGAAAAGTATTCGCTACTTCACTTTTCCAATATTCAGTTCTTCTAAGGTAAGGGATATTATTTGTTGTACAGTAAGGGTGTTATTCTTTCTTATTCATGAAGAGAACTTCATTATTCCATTCATTATTATTCATTAGAATAACTCCGTAAAAGTGGCATACCCTATACATAACTTCAGATATCACGCAGATACCCTATACTTGGTGAAATCATTATATTATTCCATTCTTATTTATTCTTTGGAATAACTCAGTATGCGTGAATCCCTATACTTGGTGATCTTCTTCATTATTCCATTCTTTATTATTCTGCTTGGAATATCCTCGTGCATGTGTTTTACACCGACCGGTTCCATTGTTTATTATTCCGCATTTATTATTCTCGTTGGAATATCCTCGTGCGTGTGTTTTACACCTGACCGTTCCATTGTTTATTATTCAAAGATTTATTATTCATTGGATCATCCTGTGGTGTGAATTTCACCTCGACTCGGTTCCGTTATTATTATTACATTGGAATAACTTGTCTATGCCAAGCACCGCATGCACGGTGATTTCTTTTGTTATTCCATTCTTTATTATACCCAAATTGGTTAAAACTTTGACTTTTATACTCCATGAAATTAGTAAAATATCCTTGATATTTGCGTTTCATCCAAAGATCTTTCATGGAAATATTCTTCCGATCATTCTTGAATTTTACTCTACAAAACAAAGATCATGTTGACAATTTGGACGTTAATAATTCTGGATAAAATAATTCTTGAACTTGTTTTATTGAATTCTTATATCATTGTCATCATCCTCATGTTTATATTATGTTGAAAGTCATCTGCATGGCACAGAGTGCATAGATGGACTTGGTATGATTATGACGAGTAGAGACTATTCGGTGTAATCATGGTCGTAATGTTACAAATGATGTGGTAAAAATCCTCGATTAAGGCAAGTAGTGCATTGATGGACGCTTGTTGGCATGATCATGACCATTAATGAATACACAACTATTCTCGCCCGTAGTGCGTGAATAATTGTGGTCGTGATACTAAAGAATATCCTCGGCCAGTAGTGCGGGGTGATTCGATGATGTGAAATATTTATTAAAGTTGAGTCTCAAATATAACAAATGATGAAAACCTTTTAAATCATAAAAGATAGTAGATTTTATTTTCTACTTGACTCTTTTATTGGATTGTTGGTTCATTGTAGTTAAACTTGATGTTCATTATATTTTATCGGTTTAACATTGTTGTAGGCTAATGATAATTTATTCGCATTATCTTAGTCATAATATTTCTTCTTGAGCTAGTTGAGCTCACCCTTTCTTTCACCGCTCTCTTCGTGAAATGAGAATATAAATTTGGGACGAGTCGGGAACGAGTAATGGTCCGAAGGATAACATTAGTAGTCCCTCACTATTCGTGAAATAGTGTGATAATAATTGTAATGAGGACTCCTTTTGAGTTTGTATAATATCTAGTAGACAATATTTGTATTCAAACTCACGCTTTATGTCGTATTATACCTACGTTATATTAGTAAGTTGTATTTATATTACGTACCATGTATTTGACTACCCAAGATGGGTGATGTATACCTAATTTTGGGGCGTCACGGATTTGGTATCGAGCTTAGGATATGATCCTCGCTAAGATGTGAGAATAGTACTAGGAGGCGAGAGACGGGGAATACCTTCTTCGCTAGTATGACCTACCTAAGTTTATGTGCTATATTTATTGGTCTCATTAGAATATAGGGATAATATGTTACATGTCAATTAACCTTTTGTTTTGTGGCGATGTCTGAAAATGACATCCGAGAATGTTGAGAATAGAATGGAGCACAAAGCGATCGTTGATTCACCACATATTAATAATCGGGATAATGTGCATCGTGAAGGCGACAATCCTCATGCAAACAACAACACCGACCAAAACGATAATTTATGCAACAAAGAAAGCGGAGCGAGGCTCTGTCCAAAACGTAGGTGGAAACACGGAAAACTCTCGGGCGGTCACCGCTAAATAATTCAAGGAGCTGGGACCACCGGAGTTTAAGGGAGAGCCAAAACCACTTCTGGCTGAAGCATGGATAAAGCAGATTACCAAGATATTTGATGTCTTGGGATGCTCCGAGGAGCAAAGGTTCCTTTCACGCTTTTATGTTGGCGGAGGCTGATTCTTTCGTGGGAATCGGTAGAAACGTACTCAACCTCATTGTCTCAAGATATCTTGGGAGAAGTTCCAGAGTCGTTCAACGACAAATACTTTCTCGAAAGTATTCGCCACATGAAGGAGGTGGAGTTTATCAAGTTGGAACAAAACAATATGGCCGTGTCACAACACGAGGCAAAATTTACGAGTTATCACGGTTTTCGTCCCCACTGGTGGATAATGAAGAGAAATGGCGCGAATATTTTTAAGAGGTTTGAAGCGGAGATAAATCGACATCTTATTTCTCATAAACCGTGTTTGTATTCGGATGTTGTAAATAGGGCTCGCTTAGTGGAGCGCGATAACGAGTCAACGCAACTAAAAAGAGCAAGCGTAAAATTATAATTCCGGTGAGTAGTCATCGAAGCGGTGACAACAAGCGTGGAGGGAATCAACAGGGCGGATATGGTAACCACTTCTTGGTAATCGTACAAAACAATAAGAATGGACATTTCAAGAAAAGGAGATTCAACAATGATGGAAAGACGTCGTACCAAGATGCGTTGTTAAGGAAGGAGAAAGCACTTTGTCATATGCTTCAAATGCGTAAGAGAGGGACACATCATCCAAACCGCCCATGCCGTCCCAAAAAAGCATGTTATAATTGTGGAAGAGAAGGTCACTTAGCTCGATTTTTGTCGTTTCATCAAGATAAATTCAATTAGGATGGAGGCACCAAAGGTCATCCCGAAAAAGTCAAAACCGTAGTAGTCTGAGGAGAGCGTTTGTTGTGACCTCCCAGAGAGCAAGCGAACCCGAATGAGGTCATCACGGGTAAGCTTATCATAAACTCTAATGAAGTCTATACTTTATTTGATACCGGTTCTACCCATTCTTTTATTTCTCCTACTACTTGCGCCATCGATTAAATTTGACTCAGGAGAAATTAGACTTTGACTTATCTGTGGAAACTCCGTTAGAGAAACCTTCATTACATCCACTGCTTTATAAGTCTTGTTTGGTTCAAATCGGTAACCTCACATTACCTCGTCGATCTTATTTCATTAAAAATACTTGCATTTGACGTGATTCTAAGGATTGATTGGTTAACTACTTATCATGCAAAAATTGATTATTTTCGTAAGGTTGTTAGCTTTCATATTCCTAATCAACCTATTATGCTTAATTCAAACGACCAAACCATTAAAATCAATCACGGTCATCTCAAGCCATAAAGCTATTCGCTTATTGAAAAAAGCGGATGTCAAGCTTTCTTAGCTCATATCACGATTTAAACAAAAATACGCCGCTTTTGAACGATAGTTCTATTGTTAATAAATTTCTGACGTATTCTCAAGAAGAACTTCCTCGCCCTACCCCAGAGGCGTGAAATTAAATTTGTGTATCGACCTTAAACTCGCAGTACAAAACCTATTTCCAAAGCCCCATATCGAATGACTCTATTGAACTTCGTGAGTTAAAGACCCAACTGCAGGAATTGTTAGACATTAGCTTTATTCGTCCTAGTACTTTTCCTCGGGGTGCTCCTATTCGTCTGCGTGAAGAAAAAAAGATGGGAGTATGCGACTTTGTATTGGTTATCGGGAGTTGAATCATGTCACCATCAAAATAGGTATCCATTGCCACGTATTGATGACCTGTTTGACCCGCTTGCAAGGAGCCAAATTCTTTTCAAAGATTGATCTTCGTTCCGGATATCACCAATTGAAGATTAGAATCACGACATTCCAAAGACGGCTTTCAAAACTTCTGCATGACGCATTATAAATTCCTAGTCATGTCACGTGGATTAACTAATGCCCTCCTTTGCGCCTTCATGGATATAATGAACCGAGTATTCAAGGAATATTTAGATCACTTTACGTCGTCTTTATTGATGACATTCTTATTTATTCCAAAACCGTGAAGATCATGAGCAACACTTGAGGTCGACACTCCAAAAGCTTCGTGAATATAAGCTTTATGCCAAGTTGAAGAAATGCGAGTTACGTCAAAGAAGTAGCATTCCTTGGGCACGTGGTATCAAGTTATGGAATATCTCATGACCCAAAGAAAGATTGAAGCTATTCAAAGCTGGGAACAACTTAAATCGTTGATCAAATACGTAGCTTTCTCGGTTTAATTGGTTATTATCGGAGATTCGTGGAAGGATTTTCTCGAATCGCTACTCCATCGACTTCGAAAAGATACAAAGTTCGGTTGGAGCGAAGAATGTGAGAAGAGTTTTCAAGAACTCAAGAGGAGACTTATTTCAAAGACTGCTCGACAATACCATCCTGCCTCGAGGGATTTGTCATCTACAAGATGCTTCGGGCAAAGGGTTGGGATGTGTTCTCATGCAACATGGAAAAGTTATAGCCTATATGCCTCGCGACAACTCAAAGAATATGAGAGGAATTATCCTACTCACGATCTAGAGTTGGCATAATGTTGTCTTTGCACTTAAAATTTGGTGGCATTACTTGTATGGGGAGAAAGTGGAGATCTTTACGGATCATAAAAGCCTCAAATATTTCTTCACTCAAAAGGAACTCAACATGCGACAACGACGTTGGCTTGAATCATTGAAAGATTATGATCATACCATCCAATACCATCCTGAAAAGCGAGCGTGGTAGCTAACGCATTGAGTAGAAGATCATATGCAAGCACGAGTGCGTTATTGTCAACGCAGAGCCCATTTTGTGTGACTTGCAAATGATGGAGATAGAGTTAAAGACTCTGGGGACGCATGTGATGTTAAGCGAGTATACGAGTAGTGTGGACGCCCCAAAATTAGGTATACGTCACCCATCTTGGGTCGCCACTTACATGGTACATAAATTCAAATACAACTTATTAACCTAACTGTAGGTATAATACGACATAAACCGTGAGTTTGAATACAAATATTGTCTACTAGATATTATACAAACTCAAAAGGAGTCCTCATTACAACTATTATCACACTATTTCACGTAATAGTGAGGACTACTAATGCTATCCTCCGGACCATTACTCCGCTTCCCGACTCGTCCCAAATATGTTCTCATTTCAAGAAGAGAATGGTGAAAGAAAGGGTGAGCTCAACTAGCCCAAAGAAGAAATATTATGACTAAGATAATGCGTAATAAATTATCATTAGCCTTCAACAAAGTTAAACCGATAAAATACAATAGACAACCACCGGTTTAATCATAGCGGAATATGCAATCCATTAAAAGAGTCAAGTAGAGAATAAAATCTACTATCTTTTAGGTTTTAAAAGGTTTTCATCAATTTTTTATCGCCGAGACTCGACTTTAAATAAATAAACCACCACATCTAATCATCCCCTGCATTACACGGTCAAGGATTTTCATCAAATTATCAATGGTCATGACTATACCGAATCACCCCGTCATAATCATACCAAAACTATCCATCAACGCATTACGGTGCCACCGAGGACTTTTATCACATCATTTATAACAAGCCACGATTATACCGAATGATCCTCGGTTATAATCATACTAAGTTCATCTATGCACGTAAGCGAAGATAACATAATATATCATGAGGATGATGACAATGACATAATAATTCAATAAAACAAGTTCAAGAATTATTTTATCCGAGAATTAATAACGTCCCAAATTGTCAACAAGATATCTTGTTTTGTAAAGTAAAATTCAAGAATGATCGTAAGAATATTTCCATGAAAAGATATCGATGAAACGCAAATATCAAGGATATTCTACTAATTTCATGGAGTATAGAAGTCAAAGTTTTAACCAACCGGGTATAATAAAGAATGGAATAACAAAAGAAATCACCATGCATGCGGTTGCTTGATGTATGTGTTATTCCAATGTAATAATAATAACGGAACCAAAAGTCATGGAAATTCACAATCGACAGGATGATCCAATGTAATAATAAATGCTGAATAATAAACAATGGAACCGTGTCCTGTAAAACACAGCAGGATATTCCAATGTAATAATAAATGCGAAATAATAAACAATGGAACTGTGTCCCAGTGTAAAACACACGATGTGATATTCCAACGTAATAATAAAGAATGGAATAATGTAAGAAGATCACCAAGTATAGGGGATTCCACAGATACACGTTATTCCAATGTAATAAATAAGAATGGAATAACATAAGATTTCACCAAGTATAGGGTATCTTGCATATACAAAGTTATGTATAGGGTATACCACTTTTACAAAAGTTATTCCAATGTAATAATAATGAATGGAATAATGTAAGTTCTCTTCATGAATAAGAAAGAATAACACCCCTGGACGGGTACAACAAATAATACCCTTACCTGTAAAGAACCGAATATTGGCAAAGTGAAGTAGCGAATACTTTTCTTCTTTCTCTATAGATTTTCTCTCTATAAGCTTCTCTCTCATAATTTCTCTCTCTAGAGTTTCAAAGAATTCGTAAGAAAATAATGAAGGAATGAGCTTCTATTTATAGGAAAATAGAATGCATAGTAATTAATCCATGAAACGGTCCGCATTGATTTACTTTAATCTGACGGTCCATATTTAAAGCAAAATCTTTTAAATAAAATATAATATATTCTATTTATATAAAAACATTTTACTATGCAAAACACTACTACGCAACACTATACGCAAAACTATACGCAACACTATGCATAATAAAATATAATATATTCTATTTATAGAATAACTTTAATAAAGTATTCATTTTATATAAAAGATGTTTCGCTTTTATTACGTTAATAATACTGAATAAAACAAAACGTCATTATTAATATAATAATTCATATTATTAATCGACAATAATGGAATCAAACCGAGTGACTTCTCACATAAGCATCAATAATCAATACCGGTATGTTACTATGCAACCACATTCGACATCGCATTTTTACTACCGAGTAGTTCAACAAGATCAACGGTAAAACTTCCGTCGTTATTTCAATAAAATATTTTTGTCGTTTTTCTCAATCCGACAATAATTTCATTGTGGGTCCACTAATGATTGAGTCGTTGTACGAATATTCCCTGCTAAACCGAATATTCCACGACCAATCGAATATAATATAACCACTTGCATACTTTGCAAAATTTATAAATACTACCCACAACTATAATATTATCTCAAATTCACACCATAATATTAAAAATTATTTCGACAAAATTTAAATCTTTATTGATAAAATCTGGGGTCTCACAAGTAGAATCGAATTTAATCGATAAAGTTAAAGCTGCTCAAGCTACAGACCTGGAGCTGATGCGTATGAGGAAGAAAGTGCAAGAAGGTGCTATACCTAAGAAGCAAGAATCGATGAAGAAGAATACTTTGAGTCAACTCCGGACTTTGTGTTCCTAACGACCCTCGATTTAAAGTATAATATCATGATGGAGGCGCACAACACACCATTTGCAATCCATCTCAGGAGTACCAAAATGTATTATGATATTCGGTCATACATTTTGGTGGAGTAATACGAAGAGAGAGATAAATTTGTTTATCTCAAGGTGTCTAACTTGTCAACGAGTTAAAGCGGAGCATCAAGTACCAAAAGGTCCATTGCAACCACTTGAAATTCCGAATGGAAGTGGGAGCACATTACCATGGATTTCATTCACGGGTCTTCCTAAGGTTTCTCAAGGCATTGATGCGATTTGGGTCATTGTTGATAGATTGACCAAGTCTGCTCATTTTTACCGATACGAGAAACTTATACACTTGAACGTCTTGCTCAGACGATGTACATAAACGAGATTGTAAGACCGCATGGTATCTTTGGTATCCATAGTTTCGATCGAGACCCAAGATTCACTTCACGATTTTGGGTTAGTTTGTAAAAAGCTATGGGCACAGACTTACAATTTAGCTTCGGCGATATCATCCTCGCATCTTGACGGACGATGGGAGAGGACTATTCAAACTCTTGAAGATCTATTAAGACTCGTGTCCTTGATTTCAAGGGAGTTGGGACAAGTTCTTACCATTGGTGGAGTTTTCCTACAACAACAGCTTATCAAGTTAAAATCTTCGCACGGCTCCATTCAAGCGTTGTATGGAAGAAAGTGTCGTTCTCCAAAGATGTTGGGATGAGGTGGGTGAAGCAACGTTATTGAGACCGGAGTTGGTACGTATGACTACGGAAAAGATTCAAACGATCCGACAACGTATAAAACCTCACAAAATCGACAAAAGAGTTATGTTGATCTTCATCGAAAGGACGTGGAATTCGATATAGGAGATCATGTGTTGTTAAGAGTCGCTCCATGGAAAGGAGTTACAAGATTTGGAAAGAGAGAAAACTTAATCCTCGATTCATCTGGTCCATTTTTAATCCTCGATCGAGTAGGAACTGTGGCCTATAGACTCGCTATACCGCCAAATATATCTCGTGTTCATAACGTTTTTCACATATCCATGTTACGTAAATATGTGAAAGACCCGAACCATATTATTGAGTTAGAACCCATTTAAATAGCGGAAGATTTGACGTATGAAGAGGTTCCTGCTCAAATTTTGGATAAGAAGGAATATATTCTACGCTCCAAGGTTATACCTCAAGTCAAAGTTTTATGGAGGAACCACGATGTTGAGGAAATGACTTGGGAGTTAGAATCAAATGAAATCAAGGTATCCTTACCTCTTCGACATACCAGTGTATCGTACTCTAATTTCGAGGGCTTAAATTTCATAAGAAGGGAGGTTGTAAGACCCCAACTTTTATAAATAAAGATGAATTTTCTATAAATATTATTTTTGAATATTATGGAATAAATTTGATATAATGTTATAGTTGTGGGTAATATTTATAAATTTTGCAAAAGTAAGCAAGTTGTTATAAAATATTCGTTTGGTGGGGAATATTCTTTTTGTTCGGAGAATATTCGTAATGCGACGGCTCAATCATTAATGGACCCCACAACGGAAGTATTATCGTAGTTAAAAAAAACACAAAATTATCTTTCTATAAAAATAATTGGTGGAGGTGTTACTGTTAAAAGCGTGAACTACCCGTATGGTAAAAGTACAATGTCTACGCTGGTTGCATAGTAGACACACGGTATTGATTATTGATGCTTACGTGAGAAGTCACTTAGCTATACTCAATTATTACTACAAAGAATTCTTTGCGTCATATCTCTTATATTATTGATTCAATTATTGTCACAATATCATCTCGTATAATATGTTATATTATTAATTGAGACGACAAGTTATAAATGATTAATAATTATTGAAAGATTAAAATGTGTTGATTAAAAAATAAAATGATTTGTGATAATATTTATTCAATCCTTGATGTATATAAAGAATCTACATTATGAGGCGTTTGTGGTAAGTTTGATTATTTTATGGGGGGCCCATATGTCATCATCTAAGAGTCTCTTCAATAATAGTATTTACCTTCGTCAATAGTATTTACCTTCGTCGATAGTAATTACCTTTGTGAATAGTAATTACCTTCGTCGATAGTAATTACCTTCGCTCGATAGTAATTACCCCTTCGCAAATAGTAGTTGTCCCTTCAATATTACTAAGAGTTAATCGCCTCTTGATTGTTCCAAAGGTTAATTACCCTTTATGAAATAGTAGTTGTCTCTTCAATATTACGAAGAGTCATTTTGACCCTTCGTTAAGACCAAGAGCCACCCTCGGTTTTTCTATAAATAGAAAGCTCATTCCTTCATTATTTCTTACTTAATTCATTGAAACTCTGAGAGAAAACTATAGAGAGAAAGAAAAAAAGTATTCTCGCTACTTCACTTTTCCAATATTCAGTTCTTCTAAGGTAGGGAATATTATTTGTTGTACTCGTAAAGGGTGTTATTCTTTCTTATTCATGAAGAGAACTCTGTTGTTATTCCATTGCTTATTATTCTATTGGAATAACTCAGTATACGCTGCAGTTTACCCTATACTTGGTGACATTCTTCTATTATTCTCGCTGGAACATCCTCGCTCACAGTGTTTTACAATCGACATGGTTCCGCTTTTTTATTATTACATTGGAACATCCATGCGTGTGTTTTACACCGACACAGTTCTCGCTCTTTATTATTATTACTTCGCTGGAACATCCGCATGCATGCGCTTTTGTGCGGACTGGTTCCGTTATTTATTATTCTCGTTGGAATAACTTTGATTGTAAGGGTTATCGCATGCACGGTGATTTCTTTTGTTATTCCATTCTTTATTATACCCAAATTGGTTAAAACTTTGACTTCTATACTCCATGAAATTAGTAGAATATCCTTGATATTTGCATTTCATCCAATATCTTTTCATGGAAATATTCTTCCGATCATTCTTGAATTTTACTCTACAAAACAAAGATCATGTTGACAATTTGGACGTTAATAATTCTGGATAAAATAATTCTTGAACTTGTTTTATTGAATTCTTATATCATTGTCATCATCCTCATGTTTATATTATGTTGAAAGTCATCTCGTGGCACAGTAGTGCATAGATGGACTTGGTATGATTATGACCGTGAGACTATTCTTGTGTAATCATGACCGTAATGTTACAAATGATGTGATAAAAATCCTCGATGGGTCAGAGTGCATTGATGGACGCTTGTTGGCATGATCATGACCATTAATGAATACACAACTATTCTTGGCCGTGAGTGCATGAATAATTGTGGTCGTGATACTAAAGAATATCCTCGTCAGTAGTAGTAGTGCGGGGTGATTCGATGATGTGGAATATTTATTAAAGCTTAGTCTCATTATATAACAATGATGAAAAACCTTTTAAAATCATAAAAGATAGTAGATTTTATTTTCTACTGACTCTTTTAATGGATTCTTTGGTTCACAGTAGTTAAACTTGATGTTCATTATATTTTATCGCTTTAACATCATTGAGGGCTAATGATAATTTATTCTGCATTATCTTAGTCTTAATATTTCTTACTAAGCTAGTTGAGCTCACCCTTTCTTTCAATCGTTCTCTTGAAATGAGAATATAATTTGACGACTAGCCGAGAAACGGAGTAATGGTCCGAGAGGATAGCATTAGTAGTCCTCTCACTATTCTATGAAATAGTGTGATAATAATTGTAATGAGGACTCCTTTTGAGTTTGTATAATATCTAAGAGAGACAATATTTGTATTCAAACTCACGCTTTATGTCGATTGCATACCTACGCTTATATTAAGAAGTTGTATTTAAATTACATACCATGTATCGACTACCCAAGAGGGAGGTTGTAAGACCCCACTTATTATTAATGAAATTTAATTTTCTCTATTTATTATTTTGAAATATTAAGGGTTGATTTGATTAATGTGGATAGTTATGGGTAAAATACATAAATATTTCAAAATAAGCTAGTGGTTATAAAATATTCATTGTTGTCGGGAATATTCGTTTGGTCGTGGAATATTCGTGACTTCCTTGGGAATATTAAATGCATTTACTGCGAAAACGCCATGTGTGGGGCCCCATAACTTGAAAAGCGATTGGATGAAGAAAACGACAAATATAAGTTGTTTAAAAATAACTTGGCGTAGTTATTATCAATTAATATTGTTAAAATACTCTTTGGGTTAAAACACAAGAAGCTTACAGGTATTGCACCAATTATTGATTCTTAAGTACGAAGGCACTTTACTCAATAATGGTTACGATAATTACTGCTTCGGATTTTATTGATTTAATAATTCTTTGCGTTGATATTTTATATTCATTGTTTTTGATAATTGTCATTACACAAGATTTTTTCCTTATCGAAGCAATAATTCATATTATCTCGAATAATATTATTAGATAACATTATTGGCAATGTCTAGAAAGTTCGCTTCTAAGGAGAGGTTTGGTCACCTAATTGCGTGTCGATGGAGAAATTCTTATTGGAAAATCCCCTTTTCCCGGGAACCTGCCTCGGTTGTCGATATTGTGATTCTCAGTAATATTATTTGTGAATAATTAATTATTGATTCATATGATGAGGAAAATATTAATTTTATGTGGATATAGATGGAGAAATTTTTAATGTGACAATTGTTGAAAATTGAAATATTATCTTTTCTCGATAAAATAATTCATTTAAATATATTATTATATTTTAATAATATAATAATGGTGATATTTTTACAACGAATGTGGGATATATGAGTATACGAGGAGGAAGAGTATTTTTGTTGCAATAAATGTTTAAAACATGTTAAACATGTCTAAATGGGACCCCATTTATTGATCGAAATTTGATTATAAGTAAAAAATCGCCTGGTTTGTGGATTTCGGTCAATTTCATTTGGAATTCGGAAAACTTTCTTCTCAAAGTTGTAGAGAATTGAATTTCCTATAAAAAAATCGCGAGATTCAATTTTCTGATAAAAGGCTATTTATTATGAATTATTAAAGTTCAAGTTCAAAATAATTGATTTTTGAAAGTTTTAATTATTTATTTTATGAAAAACGTTTTTAAAAGTTTTGTGAGGTGGGCTACTTGTGTTTAATGCTGAATTCAGTTGATAAAAAGTGTAATAAGTAAGAATTTAATAAATATATATTAATATTTTATTAAAATTTTCGCTTTGTGTTCTAAAGCATTTTCCTATAAATAGGGTGCTTAGGTTAAATTGAAAATCACACCGAAACTAAAGTTTTCTCTCTATATTATCGAGCGTATTCGTGTGAGTATTTTGAGTATACTTTGAGTATTGCTATACTCTTGCAAGTTCAAGTATCCTGTTTCAACTAAAGATCTTGTCTTTCGAGGTAAGGGATATTATTTTTTTCGTAATGATATTATTTCTTCAATATCATTATATTGAAATATTGATCTGAAGTTTTTTATCAAATTTGGAACTTTTGGTGTCTGAGTTACTATTCACGATACGACACTTATTCACGATACTCTGATCTTATTCACAAATACTGACTATTCATCAAAAATGAAAAATTTTCTTTTCGTCAAAATATCTATTCGGATACTAGCTTTGATTGTATCCATGTTTTGATCATTCTTGAATTTTACACCACTATAATTATTTTTGAGGTATTTTTGGACATGGATAAAACAAAGTACGAATCCTTAATCCTTAATCCTTGTCATTTTGTTTCTTTGGATTCGCTTTTTTAAAAATATTTTTCATCATCCTCAAATATTAAATGATGATATTATTAAATATCTTTGGCACAGTAGTGCAAAGATGAATGATTTCGAAGAATATCTTTGGCCCGTAGTGCAAAGATGAGCGGTGTTTAGATGAACATGACCAATCGATGAATATCTTTGGCTCAGTAGTGCAAAGATGAATATTAGATTCGGATATATATTGATTGATGTTACAGGATAAAAGATGAGACGATGAACTTTTAAATTCATACATAGAAGATAGTAGTTTGCATTCTCTACTTAACTCTTCTAATGAATTATTATTTCCCTCGAATATTGATTTAAAATTTGTTGTCTATTGTATTCTATTAGATTTTTCCTGTTGAAGACTAACGGTAATTTGTTGTATATTATCTTAGTCATAATATTCTTTATTGGCTAGTTGAGCTCACCCTTTTCCTTTTTGTTCCATTTTTTCTTCTCGTGGAGGCGAGAATATAGCGAGTATGAAGCTCTGGGTATGGAATGAAGGTCTAGAGAGTTGTTTAGTAGTCCTCACCATTTTTGTAAAATAATGTATCAATAAATGTGATGAGGATTTATTTGAGTATAGATATTGTCTAGAAGATAATATTTGTATTCAAACTCACAGTTTTACTGTTGTAATAATAAAGTTGTAGTTGTTTCTGTACCATGTATTGATAACTCAGAATGGATGATGTATACCTATTTTGGGGGCGTCACAGCTAGGACCACCGAAGTTTTTTGGAGAGCCAAAACCACTTAAGGCGGAGACGTGGATAAAGCAGATCAACAAGATATTTGATATCTTGGGTTGCTCCGAGGAGCAAAAGGTTCCCTTTGCCACTTTTATATTGCGGACAGAGACAGATTACTGGTGAGAATTTGTAAAGCGTACTCAACCTGCCGCACTGAAGATGTCTTAGGAGAAGTTCCAAGAACTGTTCAACGACATGTACTTTCCCGAAAATATTCGTCACATGAAAGAGGTAGAGTTCATTAAACTGGAACAAAACAACATGACTGTGTCATAGTACGAAGCCAAGTTTGCCGAGCTGTCCCGATTTACGTCCCATTTGGTTGATAATAAGGAGAGAATGACGCGAATATTTCTAAGAGGTTTGAAACCAGAGATACGTTAATATCTTATCTCTCATAAACTGTGTTTGTATTCAGATGTTGTTAATAGGCTCTCGCTTATTGGAGCGCGATAATGAGTCAACCCAACCAAAAGAGAGCAAAAACAAAATGATAATACCGAAGGATAGCGAATCATCGAGCGGTGACAATAAGCGTGGAGGAATCAACATGCGAAATGGTAACCACATCGGTGGTAATCATGGCCAAAATAATAAGAATGGACATTTCAAGAAAAGAAGATTCAACAATGATGGAAAGACGTCAAAGATCAAAGACCTTTCGTTTAGGAAGGAGAACGACCACCTATCATATGCTTCAAATGTGGAGGGAGGAGGACACATCGGTCAAAACTGCAGTGATGCCCTCCAAAGCATGTTACAATTGTGGAAGAGAAGGACACCGACCCGATTTTATCGTGCAATCAAGACAAGTCCAAATTTGGGATGGAGGCAAAGAAAGGCCGTCCCGCATAAGACAAAATCGGTTGTTCAAGGGAGAAGCGTTTGTCGTGACCTCCCGAAGCGCAAGGAACCCGAACGAGGTCATCACGGGTAAGCTTATCATAAATTCTAGTGAAGTATATACCTTATTTGATACCGGTTTTTACCCATTCTTTTATTTCTCCTACTTGCGCTCAACGCTTAAATTTGACTCGAGAAATTAGACTTTGACTTATCTGTTGAAACTCCGTTGGGAGAAACCTTCATTACATCCACTCGCTTATAAGTCTTGTTTGGTTCAAATCGGTGCCCTCACATTACCTCGTCGATCTTATTTCATTAAAAATACTTGCATTTGACGTGATTCTAGGGATTGATTGGTTAACTACTCATCATGCAAAATTGATTGTTTTCGTAAGGTTGTTAGCTTTCATATTCCTAATCAACCTATTATGCGAATTCAAACGACCAAACCATTAAAATCAATCACGGTCATCTCAAGCCATAAAGCTATTCGCTTATTGAAAAATGGATGTCAAGCTTTCTTAGCTCATGTCACGATTTAAACAAAAATACGCCGGTTTTGAATGATATTTCTATTGTTAATAAATTTCCGACGTATTCCCCGAAGAACTTCCGCCTACCCCCTCAGAAATAGCGTGAAATTGAATTTTGTATCGACCTTGAACCCGTGACAAAACCTATTTCCAAAGCCCCATATCGAATGGCTCTATTGAACTTCGAGGAGTTAAAGACCCAACTGCAGGAATTGTTAGACATTGGCTTTATTCGGTCTAAAGACTTCTCCTTGGGGTGCTCCTGCTCTATTCGTGAAGAAGAAAGATGGGAGTATGCGACTTTCAGTATTGATTATCTGGAGTTGAATCATGTCACCATCAAAATAGGTATCCATTGCCACGTATTGATGACCTGTTTGACCAACCAAGAAGGAGCCAAATTCTTTTCAAAGATTGATCTTCGTTCCGGATATCACCAATTGAAGATTAGAACCACCGACATTCCAAAGACGGCTTTTCGATTTCTCGATGACGGGCATTATGAATTCCTAGTCACGCCCTTTGGATTGACTAATGCTCTGTTGCCTTCATAGATATGATGAACCGAGTATTCAAGGAATATTTAGATCACTTTGTGGTCGTCTTTATTGATGACATCCTTATTTATTCCAAAAGCCGTAAAGATCATGAGCAACACTTGAGGCTGATACTCCAAAAGCTTCGTGAATATAAGCTTTATGCCAAGTTGAAGAAATGCGAGTTCTGGCTTGAGGAAGTAGCATTCCTTAGGCACGTGGTATCAAGTCATGGAATATCTGTTGACCCGACAAAGATTGAAACCATTCAAAGCTGGGAACAACCTAAATCGATGGATCAAGTATCGTAGCTTTCTCAAATTTTAGTTGGTTATTATCGAGATTCATAGAAGGGTTTTCTCGAATCGCTACTCCTTTAACTCAGCTGACTCAAAAAGATACAAAATTCAGTTGGAACGAGGAATGTGAGAAGAGTTTTCAAGAACTCAAAAGAAGACTTATTTCAAAGACCGCTCGACAATACCATCTGGCTCGGAGGGATTTGTCATCTACAGTGATGCTTCAGGCAAGGGGTTAGGATGTGTTCTCATGCAACATGGGAAAGTCATAGCCTATGCCTCTCGACAACTCAAAGAATATGAGAGGAATTATCTTACTCATGATCTAGAGTTGACAGCTGTTGTCTTCACACTTAAAATTTGGAGACATTACTTGTATGGGGAGAAAGTGGAGATCTTTACGGATCATAAAAGCCTCAAATATTTCTTCACTCAAAAGGAACTCAACATGCGATAGTGATGTTGGCTTGAACTGTTGAAAGATTATGATCATACCATCCAATACCATCTTGGAATAGCAAACGAGGTAGTTGACACATTGAGTAGAAGATAATATGCGGATACAAGTGCGATATTGTCAACGCAAAGGCCCATCTTGTATGACTTGCAAAGGATGAAGATAGAATTAAAGACTCCATGGATCCATGTGATGATGACGAATATACGAGTAGAACTGACTTTAATCGATAAAGTTAAAGCTGCTCAAGCTACAGACCTGGAGTTGATGCATATGAGGAAGAAAGTATAAGAAGGTGCTATGACGGAAGCAAGAATCACTGAAGAAGGAATACTTCAAGTCAACTCCAGACTTTGTGTTCCTAACGACCCTGATTTAAAGTATAAAATCATGATGGAGGCGCACAACACACCGTTTACAATCCATCCTGGGAGTACCAAAATGTATCGTGATCTTCGTCATACATTTTGGTGGAGCAATATGAAGAGAGAGATAACGTTGTTTATCTCAAGGTGTCTAACTTGTCAACGAGTCAAAGCGGAGCATCAAGTACCAAAAGGTCCATTGAAACCACTTGAAATTCCGAATGGAAGTGGGAGCACATTACTATGGATTTCAAGATTCGGGTCTTCCCAAGGTTTCTCAAGGCATAGATGCAATTTGGGTCATTGTTGATAGATTGACCAAGTCCGCTCATTTCTTACCAATACGAAAAACTTATACACTTGAACGTCTTGCTCGTATGTACATAAACGAGATTGTAAGACTGCATGGTATGCCAGTATCCATAGTTTCTGATATAGACCCAAGATTCACTTCACGATTTTGGGTTAGGTTGCAAAAATCTATGGGCACAGATTTACGATTTAGTTCGGCTTATCATCCTCAGACGGACGGATAATCAGAGAGGACTATTCAAACTCTTGAAGATTTATTAAGACTATGTGTCCTTGACTTCAAGGGAAGTTGGGACAAGTTCTTACCATTGGTGGAGTTTTCTTACAACAACAGTTATAAAGCAAGTATTGGCATGGCTCCATTCGAGGCGTTGTATGGAAGAAAGTGTTATTCTCCAGTATGCTGGGATGAGGTGGGTGAAGCAACATTGTTGGGACTGGAGTTGGTACGTATGACTACGAAAAAGATTCAAACGATCCGACAACGTATAAAAACCTCACAAGACCGACAAAAGAGTTATGCTGATCTTCATCGAAAGGATGTGGAATTCGATATTGGAGATCATGTGTTGTTACGTGTTGCTCCATGGAAAGGAGTTACGAGATTTTGAAAGAAAGGAAAGCTCAATCCTCGATTCATTGGCCCATTTTTAATCCTTGATCGAGTAGGGACTATAGCCTATAGACTTGCTTTACCGCCAAGTATGTCTCGTGTTCATAACGTTTTTCATATATCCATGTTATGTAAATATGTGAAAGACCCGAACCATATTATTGAGTTAGAACCGACGAAATAGCGAAAAGATTTAACGTATGAAGAGGTTCCTGTTCAAATCTTGGATAAGAAGGAACATATTCTACGCTCCAAGGTTATACCTCAAGTCAAAGTGTTATGAGAACCACCACGATGTTGAGGAAATGACACGGAGTTAGAATCAAATGAAATCAAGGTATCCTTACCTCTTCGACATACCGTAAAGTACCCTAATTTCGAGGTGAAATTTCATAAGAAGGGGAGATTGTAAGACCCGACTTTTATAAATAAAATGAATTTTCTATAAATATCATTTTTGAATATTATGGAATAAATTTGATATAATGTTATAGTTGTGGATAATATTTATAAATTTTGCAAAATACGCAAAGTTGTTATATAATATTCGATTGGTCGGGAATATTCATATGACGACGACACAATCATTGGTGGACCCCTAGCAAATTATTATCGGATTAAAGAAAACGACAAAAATATTTTTATGAAAATAACTTGGCGGAAGTTTTACCGTTGATCTTGTTAAACTACTTTCGGTAGTAAAAAATGCAATGAATACGGCGTGGTTGCGATAAGTAGACTTTGTATTGATTATTAATGCTTATGTGAGAAGTCACTCGGTTTGATTCAATTATTGTCGATAGTTTATATGTTATTAAATCAATAATTGAGATGACGAAGTTGTTAATATTATTATTTGCATTATTAACGATGTCTAGAAGTTCACAAATGAGAGGTTTGGTTACCTAATTCAAGCTTCCCAATAGGGAAAATCCTTATTGAAAAGCCCCTCTTTCCTGGGAACGACACGGTAGATTAATAGTGTGAATAATAATAATGATGATGACGTTTTGTTTTATTACAGTATTATTAACGTAATAAAATGAAAAAAACTTTTTATATAAAATGAATACTTTTATAAAGTTATTCATTTTATTAAAGTTAATAGTAAAATCTTTTTATATAAAAATGTAATACTTTTATAAAGTTATCTGCTTTTATTAGATAATAATTAGAATATATTATATTTTATTATGCATAGTGTTTGCATAGTAAAATCTTTTTAAAAGTTATTCGTTTTATTAGATTATAAATAGAATATATTATATTTTATTTAAAAGATTTTTCTTTAAATATGGACCGTCCGATTAAAGTAAATCAATCTGGACTGTTCATGGATTGGTTACTATTCATTCCATAAATAGAAGCTCATTCCTTCATTATTTCTTACGAATTCACTAAAACTCTAGAGAGAAACTATAGAGAGAAAGAAGAAAAGTATTCTGCTACTTCACTACTCTCGAGATATCAAGTTTTTTTTTTAGTGAGGGTATTATTTCTTTTGTATCCATGAAGAAAACTTATATTATTCCATCTTTATTATTCTGTTGGAATAACTCAGATATGCGGCTACCCTATACTTGGTGAAATTCTTCAGATTCCATTCTTTATTATTCATTGGAATATCTTGTATGCAGGCTTTTTGTGGGACCGTTCCGCTTTTTATTATTCATTGGAATATCCCGGAAATGCGTGCTTTTACGGGACACCGGTTCATTTTTTATTATTCTGTTGGAACATCCTGTTGGTGTGAATTTCACCCGACACGGTTCCGCCATTTAGTATTCATTGGAATAACTCGTCTATGCAAGTACCGCATGCATGGTGATTTCATTGTATTTCATTCTTTATTATTCTATTGAATATTCTGTTCGGTCGTATTACGCTTTGACCGGTTCCGTTATTTATTATTTTGATGGAATAACTTCACTATGTGAAGTACCGCATGCACGGTGATTTCTTTTGTTATTCCATTCTTTATTATACTCAATTGGTTAAAGTTTTGACTTCTACGCCACTACAACAAAAAGGCTTATCAAATGACCGATTATCAATGATCAGTACTTCGGTCAGCAGATAGCTATTCTGCGATCGCATGCGGTCGCCGATAATCGTCAGATAAAATCTGGTCATTGGGATGCATCAACAACACCACTTAGCGACAAGAGATATTCATGACCGCTATGAAATGAATCGAAATGACAAATACGGTCATTTGAAGTCGAGTCGAAGATGGTCCAGGGCCAAAGCTGACGTGGTCCACGTGTCAGCGACCATTATTATCGCCGACGCACTTTCGGTCATTGATTACAGATGCCGTCACTATTAACGCTCAAATGATCGCGACGCGTCACCGATATGAAAAAAATTACAAATGACCAGATTTTTGCTGTTTTGCAGAATTCCCAAAAACCTGTACCTGTTTTCTACCTGCTTTATCCCAACACACATACACACCAAGATAAACAACATACAAAACAATATAAACATCCATCGTCCACCAACACATACACCAAACTAGTATATAAACCTTTAAAAACCAATATGATTTGAATAAATATAATAACATTTCAAAACTTGTTTAAGTAATATATATACAAACATCCAAATAATGAATATACAAGTACAAGGTTATGTCAAGCGTCATCCCCTCCTTGATCACCCTGTAATTAACAAAATAATAAAACAAGTTACAAATATAATAAATATGTTGATACTGGTATATATTACAACAATACATACAACAAATTGATTTTATACCTCGTCGCCATCCCCATGCTGTCCTGCTGCTGCCGCCATTCTCGCTTCACTTAACTCCTCGAGATCAAGAGCCCCTGTGTGCCCGCCCAAAGATATTCGTAAGATTTCGATCTTGACATATAGCTCTCACACAATCAAATAGGAGTATGAACAAATTGGATGACTCGATGACTATGAAGACTGGGTAGCAGAGTCGCTGAGCTGAATGAAGGATGGGCGCGTCGTTGTTGTCCTCGACCTTTAATGTAGTTCTTCTTCACAACAGACGCCTCTCCCACAAACTCTTGATCAATAAAGGCGACGTGGAGTGCCTTCAGATAATACTTTCATTCAATAAACGCTTTATAAGTATCCTCATCATCATGTTAACACTTAAATAGTTAAAATAATATTTTATAAGTATTAATAAACAAGATCAAAGTTGTTAAAACTTATTACCGCTTATCCGGATAGCCTCAGTGCACTATCACTGTAATACGCATACATCCAAACCAATGGATAGGTCGACCTTGAGATCGAGACTCCTATACAAAAACAAAGACAATATTACTAAGTAAAATGGGATATTTTCTACAATTCATGATTGTAAACATATTAAAACTTGTAAATACGCATCTGGCAAAGGATATGTTGCAATCAGAAATATTGCCGCCTGCTTGATGTTCCTTTTAGCCTTTTTCGCCATCTGGATACACCCGAGGCTCTGTTGGTGGCGGCAGCGATTTCGCCTTTTCACCCAGCTCTCGGTTCTCCATCACACACATCTCAAATTTATATGGACTGGGTGCACCACCGGGCTATGCTCAGGCATATAATCCTCTCCCCGGCCCGGATGGTCGATCTCTAATTGTGAATAGCTTTTGTCGTTCTTTATTCAAGTTATCCTTGAAGTGCGGACCGCCAAGACTTTTGCCGTAATAATGTCCTCAATCACTCAAGCCCCATGTGTCCTCCCATCTATACCGCTTCGCAAATAAAAAAATAATAATAACATAATATATTAAAGAAATTTATATCTAAGTTATAATATTTGTGAACATTTTTCAAAATTATACTTATAATACTTAAAAAAATTCGCCATAGTCTCCCTATAATATAGACTAGCCACATGCACGCATTTACATGCATATATGGACATTTCTAGGCACCCAAGACACAAACCAAGAGAAATATACAAATTTTCAATACAATAAGACCAAAACAAAACATTACCAATATAATATCAATCAAAACATTACCAATATACAATAAATGGAATCTTAAATGCTTTTATATAAATGATATATACGGACGTACGTCTTTATTCGCAGAGGGCTTAATCAATAAGAATCCGATCATCGGGATTAGTAGGGCCTTGGGCACATTATTAGGCCCCCACCCAAGCCACCGCTTTTTCTCATACTGCTGTAAGCCATCTCAGATATTACAAATTTCAAGATGTTATTAGAGTCATATTTGATTACATGTATATATGACAATAAACATGACAATGATATAAACATGTATATATATGAATATAAAATGACAATAAACAAAAGTTGCATTTAAATAGTTTAGTACATAAACACGACAAAGATATAAACATGTATATATATGAATATAAAATGACAATAAACAAAAGTTAAATTTAAATAGTTTAGTACATAAACATGATAATGATATAAAAACATGTATTGCTAAACATACATTTCATGAGTTCAAGTGTCAATGTCTCGATTCGTAATCATCTTGATACGTGTTGCAGATTCATAACCATCATCTCGCTTCAGATTATGTGGTCGATTCATCAATAACTCTTCCTCCTCAAAGATCAATGTCATCCGACACAAGTATTGACTCAGATCTAATTGATGTGGTTCATCTCCACCATCTAACCGGATTACTTCATTGTCGTCCTCCACATTTATTATAGTCCCACTACGAAGCATCTCGCTTCGTAAATCTCCCCATCAACTAATTCTACACGACTACGCCACGGAGTATAAATTACAACTTGCCAATCAGAAGCGGCCTATCCCTTTTCCTAACAGGACTAGGAGTGTAGTATACTTGTATCGCTTGAGTTGGTAAAACAAACGGTTCGTTGAGTACGCAGACTTATGGAGGTCAATATCGACGATTCCATGTCCGCCAACACGTATCCCTTTTTCCTCAATCAAACCAACGGACTTCGAACAAGTGAATACGACCCCGACGCGTCTCCTTGTGCACGACAACTCTACGATTTCCTCCAACTCCCCATAAAAAGGCACGACCAAGCTCATCAGAATAATCTCCTCGACACACACTCCGAGTTCGTTGTTCTTTTACCGCGCCATATGCCTTTGTGTGAAATTCACAACCATTTATTTTGTAACTATCATGCACCGACTTGATCCTTGTCTCGGTCCCATAGCTAGGACTTGTAGACATTAAATTTTAATCGTTGATCCTCACCAAAGCCTACAAAACTCCATCTTATTAAATGAAGTCATAGTTAACATATGAAGTATATATATTATATATATATACACTACGTGCTTAAAATTGAACTTACTTTGTCCTTTAGCCAAAGTGCAAAGTTTTTATCCCGATTGATTTGAATATCTTTATCGCTTATGCTTGCATGCTTCACTTTTAACTCACATCGTCGTAATCTATACCATGTTATAAACATTAACATATTAGAATAAATTTTAACTTAAAAGATAAAATATCAAGTTTACATGTGTACCTCACAAATTGGCCAATCTCCTCACAATCGAGAAGAATGTAAGTATGCATGCGGCATGTAATTCTTGCTCAGAGAGGAATATGGGCTTCCCTTTTCCATAAGCGCTACCGAGGGACCAAATACGAGAGCCACCATTTAGTTCAACATTTCCCCATCATCATGTCTCGATACTCGATTAGCCTTTGTCAAGACTTCATCCTAAAAATAGTCCGAGACAAACGAGATATCTCATCAAAACTCAGATATGCCTCGCATATCGACCCCTCGACATAAGCTCTATTCTTCACCTTCCTCTTAAGGTTTCCCATCACCCTCTCGAAAGGGTACATCCATCTATATTGAATCGACCCCCAACACGAGCTTCATAGGGAAGATGGATTTGCAAATGCTCCATGGAGTCAAAAAACCAGTGGGGAATATTTTTTCCAGCTTTACACGTGATCTCTATGATGTTCTTCTCAAGTACAAACATGTCCTTCTCATTCAATGATTTTGAACACAAGTCTTTGAAGAAACGACTAAGATCCGCCAAAGCATCCCATATTGGTTTATCAAGCGATCCCGAAATGCTATAGTATGAGTCTCTCCATGAACACACGACACCATGACTCTTCATCCCTTGCAATTTCCCACCCGTAACACACCTTGCAATGTTCGACGATATCCATCCGGTAGTTTCGTAGACTTAACCCATGTGCACACATCTTCAACTTTCTTTTTGGACAATGTGTACCTCAGATGCGGTTTGACAATCTTACCATTAGAGATTCATAAAGTTCTAATCCAGACGCTTATAAATATCTTTCATGTCCAAACGTGCCTTATCGTTATCTTTTGTCTTCCCCAGAACATTCATCACAAAGTGTTAAACACATTGTCAAACACATTCTTCTCAATATGCATCACATCTAGATTACGATTTAATCAAATTTGTAGACCAATAAGGCAATTCCCAAAAGATGCTTCTTCTTCGAACCCAAAGCATGAGATTCACCAAACCCATTGATTATGTTTGTCGATCAACCTTACTAAATGGGATAACCGCAATCTCATCACACGATCTCGCATCTCCGTTCCCGACAATCGCGGCAAGTGTATATCATTATCTACTTTCCTTTCCTCAAGTGTTCTCTATTTCTTCAAACAGTGATCTACCGGTAAGAACCGATGACGACAAATAAACCAACAAGGCTTTCGACCTTTTGATAGATTAAACGACTTTGTATGCTCCATACAATACGGACAAGCCAACTTCCCGTAGTACTCCATCCAACTAACATACCATAAGTCGGGAAGTCACTTATAGTCCACATAACCGCCGCCTTCTAAGGTTGAAATTTATTTTCGTTGCAACATCCCAAGTCTCAGACTCCATCCTCCCACAATACCTTTAACTCGCCTATAAGAGGTCTCAAGTAAACATCTAAGTTCTTTCCAGACTCTTAGGACCAGAATCACGAGTGAAAGAAATAAGTATGGCCGTTTCATACACATCCAAGGAGGCAAGTCATGACGGAGTAACAATCACAAAGCCAACATGAGTACTTTTAATAAATGAGTGGCCAAACTGATTGAAACCATCGGTGGACAATCCAAGCCTCACATTTCTAGGTTCCAATGCAAATTCGTGGATGTGCTAAGTTGAAATCTTTCCAAGCCCCGCCCATCTCATGGATGATTTAGTTCTCCATCTTTAGTGGAGATTTCGCATGCCAACTCATATGTTCAAATGATCTTGAAGACATGTACAATCTTTTTAGTCGATGTGTTATTGGAAAATACCTTAGAATCTTAAATTGGTATACTTGATTTTTTGTAGTCACACCCTCTTTATTAGGCCTAAACCGATCATGACCGCAAAACGCACACTTATCATCTTGTCATTTTCCTTATAAAACAACATGCAATGTTGGGACATGCATCGATCTTTTGGTATCCAAGACCCAACTTCTTCACCATTTTCTTACAAAAGTAATAGTTACTGTAATTTCTCACCGTCAGCAACATACTCTTAATTGCTTTCAAGAGCTCACTCAAAACACTCATGGCTCTCATGTTGTGATCACCTTTTGATGTTAAGTAATGTCGCCATCGCAGACAATGTAGTGTGTTTGGTGCAACCATGCCACAATAGGCTTGCTACCCCCTCGCCTAACAACTTAAAGAAGTCGTTGGCATCGAATTCATAGGTTGCTCTCTCTTTTGCCCAATCAAAATCGCCCCTGCAATATCATGGACCATTTCATTCATACGATGAGTACTACTTGCTCGAATTGTGTACTTGTGTGATGCCACCATCTCTTCTCTCTCGCCCATGTGCCCACCAAAGATTCTTCGTAATTTCTCATGAACCCGTAAAACAAGTAAATGATAGTTTACCATGTCTCCGCCCATATAATTTACATTTTACACTTTAAACATGGACATCAGATTCATGACTTACCATTCATACATTCTGGGTGACTATATGCATACTCCAAAAACACTTGGCAACCAAATTTAAATTCAACTCAGTAGGACCTATCTCGGGTACTTGACTTTCGTCGTGCCATCCAACTACTTGGCCTCAATAGAGGTCCATGATTCCACTAAGACCTATACTACGTATTAACATTATAAATGTTAACATACGACTTGAGCATACTTATAACCATATAACTTGAGCATACTTGTAAGCATGCATATGATTAACATTTAAGCATACTTCTAAGTATATGACTTAAGCATACTTGTAACCATATGACTTGAGCATACTTGTAAGCATATGATTAACATGTTTGAGTATCTTGAGATTCATTCATATCAACTAGTGTGCTAAGGCGCGCCTAACATGTTTTAAGATTATACCCCTCACTATTCCTTTCTATAATCTTTTATGTTTTGGGATAGTCACAACATGATTGAGCAATTTATAGCTTTTATAACATTTTATAGCTTTATTCTTGTATACATACGTGTTAAATACCCTTGTTTTTTCTCGTTATAGCCAAAACAGGTCTCTTTATTGACTAAGTGTGTCTAGTTACCTTCTCTCATTGCACTAACAGTTCCTTAAAGATCGCTCTATTTTGGCTTAATGTTCTCTAATAGCTTAAAGATGCTAACAACCAAGCTTGGCTTGCCCTCATGAGGCTTGGCTAAGCTCATGTAGCCTCTTTATACCGCAAATTATATCACATAAATCATATTGACGTTATAATGCAATTGACTCAACTAAATCGCAATGAACACATAATGATAATATCGTAAATGATAACAATTGAAAAGTTTCATCAACAATACCCTAAGATTCCTAATCGCTAAAATATTCCCAATGCTTCCTTCCAATATCTATTTGAACAATACCACTCAAATCAAACTATTCCAATCTAGCATACATATCAATCAAAACATTACCAATAAGCTAATTTCTATATATAGAACAAATAACACAATCAATGTAACCAATTCCATAACAACCAAGCTTGGTTTGGCCTCATGAGGCTTAATTAAGCTTAAGCGTAGCCTCGTGTGGCCTCGCTGCCCCAAGCCCAAATTTTCATCCGCCTAACATCCCCTTAATAGGCTCTAGTGGATCACCAATAGGCTCGTTAATAGTATAAATGTTCGCAAATAACCCGACCAATAAAAAAATTTCGCCAGAGTCTCCCCGTAATATGGATAACCACACGCATTTACTTTACGTATATATAAGGTCATTTCTAGAACACAAGACATAAACCAACAAATTCCATATGAGATACCATAGAATTGGATGGAAATTATGAACTTATCGAATCCCTATGCTCATAAAAAGAATTACTATCCGCAAAACAGTTTTAATCTGAGATTTACTACAAAAGAGTTTTGCGGTATCCACAAAGACGAGAGATCAAACTTGTAAACTTTGAAACCCAATCATTTTTCGTGGGAGCAATTATTCACGCTTTGATTCACATTATGATGTCAATGTCAAGTTCTCGCCCACAAATGATTTTTTCACAATGACCAATATAATTGGTTAAACTACAAACATAAACATGGGATTCACGAGTCTATATCACGTGTAATGACTTCTTCTATAATAACCAAACTGTTATTACCTCTATCAGACAAAAAGAATCCCAAAATATAAATTTTATACTAACTACAATCTAATACATTCATCCTATTACCCAAATCAAGTTACCCAAAATATAAATTTTATACTAACTCCATCCTATCACTAATCAAGTTACCCAAACTGACATAAATTAACAAAATCAAATTACCCAAAGTATCACAGATACCCAAATAAATTTTACTCTAATCAAAACTTATAAACCAATCATAATCATATTACCCAAAATATAATTTAAGCATGATAGCCATATTCATTCATTCATTCAACTCTTTGCAATAAATTAACTCTTAAAACACAAATTCGTAGCAAACATACTGATTTGGAGAAGAACGAACAAAAATAAAAAAACAACAAAAAAAAATTAATGAAGAAGAACTTAAAAAGTAGCTCTTACCTCTACAATTAGTCTCTAATTTGAAGAAGAATGAACGAAAATTGCTTCTCCTTCTTCTCTTCTCCCCTTTCTCCTCTTCTCTCTATTTCGGTGACCTCCTCCTTTTTTTCTCTTCCGAGTTCTCGTAATCGAGCTTAACCGTTATCAATTCATTTAGTTTGATCAATGATCATATCTGCGATCGCATGCGCGGTCACGACTTTTAATGACATGGATTTATCAATCATCGACGCGGTCAATTATCACGATTTCAAGTGGTCGCACAAAAATTGGCGCCAACATTTCCAAATTTCCAAAATTTTGGTGGGAAATTTATATTTTATGATCGATCAAATGATCGCGACGCGTCACGATAAAGCATTAGTTTAGTTTACGGTTTGCCGCAGATGATTTGGTCATTGTGACTAATATCGTCGACCGATGGTGCGGTGGTCACGATATCGCTGGGTCGCCGATAGACCTTTTTCAGAAGTGTCGCCCCAAAATTAGGTATACATCACCCATCTTGGGTAGTCGGATACATAGGTACGTAATATAAATATAACTTACTTAATATAACGTGCTGTACAATACGACATAAATCGTGAGTTTGAATACAAATATTGTCTACTAGATATTATACAAACTCAAAAGGAGTCCTCATTACAATTATTATCACACTATTTCATAGAATAGTGAGGACTACTAATGCTATCCTCTCGACTCGTCCCGCCTATATTCTCTCATTCACGAAGAGAAACGGTGAAAGAAAGGGTGAGCTCAACTAGCTCAAGAAGAAATATTATGACTAAGATAATGCGAATAAATTATCATTAGCCTCTGACAAAGTTAAACCGATAAAATATAATGAACATCAAGTTTAACTACGGTGGAACCAAAGAATCCATTAAAAGAGTCAAGTAGAAAATAAAATCTACTATCTTTTATGATTTAAAAGGTTTTTCATCATCGTTATAGTGCGAGACTCGGCTTTAATAAATATTCCACATCATCGAATCACCCCCGCACTACTACCAAGATATTCTTTAAGTATCACGACCACAATTATTCATGCACTACGGGCCAAGAATAGTTGTGTATTCATTAATGGTCATGATCATGCCAACAATCGTCCATCAATGCACTACTACCACTTTGAGGATTTTTATCACATCATTTGTAACATTACGGGCCATGATTACACCGAATAGTCTCTCGGTCATAATCATACCAAGTCCATCTATGCACTTCACAGGCCACGAGATGACTTTCAACATAATATAAACATGAGGATGATGACAATGATATAAGAATTCAATAAAACAAGTTCAAGAATTATTTTATCCAGAATTATTAACGTCCAAATTGTCAACACGATCTTTGTTTTGTAGAGTAAAATTCAAGAATGATCGTAAGAATATTTCCATGAAAAGATCTTTGGATGAAATGCAAATATCAAGGATATTCTACTAATTTCATGGAGTATAGAAGTCAAAGTTTTAACCAATCGGGTATAATAAAGAATGGAATAACAAAAGAAATCACCATACATGCGATAGGCCAGCACAATGCAAGTTATTCCAATGTATAATAAATAACGGAACCGTCCCCATGTAAACGCATGCATGTGATGTTCCAACGAATAATAACAAAGATGTAACCGTGTCCTGTAAAACACACGTATGAGATGTTCCAATGTAATAATAATAAAGATTTTAACCCGGTCCCTGTAAAACACATGATGTGGATGTTCCAACAGAATAATAGAAGAATGTCACCAAGTATAGGGTATGCCACTTTTACAGGTTATTCTAACAGAATAATAATGAATGGAATAATAGAAGTTCTCTTCATGAATAAGAAAGAATAACACCCTTTACGAGTACAACAAATAATATTCCTACCTTAGAAGAACTGAATATTGGAAAAGTGAAGTAGCGAGAATACTTTTTTTCTTTCTCTCTATAGTTTCTCTCTCTAGAGTTTCAATGAATTAAATAAGAAATAATGAAGGAATGAGCTTTCTATTTATAGAAAAAGCGAGGTGGCTCTTGGTCTTAACGAAGGGGTCAAAATGACTCTTGGTAATATCAAGAGACAACTACTATTTCATGAAGGGTAATTAACCTTTGGAACAATCAAGAGACAGTTAACTCTTGGTAATATTGAAGGGACAACTACTATTTGCGAAGGGGTAATTACTATTGACGAAGGTAATTACTATTGAAGAAGGTAATTACTATTGACGAAGGTAAATACTATTGACGAAGGTAAATACTATTGACGAAGGTAAATACTATTGACGAAGAGACTCTTAGATGATGACATATGGGCCCCCCATAAAATAATCAAACTTACCACAAACGTCTCATACAATGTACTCATATATACATCAAGGATTGAATAAATATTATCACAAATCATTTTATTTTTAATCAACACATTTTTAATCTTTCAACAATTATTAATCATTTATAACTTGTCGTCTCAATTAATAATATAACATATTATACAGATGATACTGTGACAATAATTGAATCAATAATATAAGAGATATGATGCAAATTCTTATCAGTAGAATAATTGAGTATAATAGCTAAGTGACTTCTCACGTAAGCATCAATAATCAATACCGTGTGTTACTATGCAACCACGCGTATTACTGTACTTTTACCACCGGGTAGTTCAACAGTTTTAACGGTAACACCTCCGCCGTTATTTTTATAGAAAGATAATTTTGTCGTTTTCTAACTACGACAATACTTCCGTTGTGGGGTCCACCAATGATTGAGCCGTCGTACGAATATTCTCCGACAAAAAGAATATTCCCCGACCAAACGAATATTTTATAACAACTTGCTTACTTTGCAAAATTTATAAATATTACCCACAACTATAACATTATATCAAATTTATTCCATAATATTCAAAAATAATATTTATAGAAAATTCATCTTTATTTATAAAAGCTGGGGTCTTACAACCTCCCCTTCTTATGAAATTTCGCCCTCGAAATTAGGTACGATGCCTGGTATGTCGAAGAGGTAAGGATACCTTGATTTCATTTCAGATTCTAACTCCCAAGTCATTTCCTCAACATCGTGGTTCCTCCATAAAACTTTGACTTGAGGTATAACCTTGGAGCGTAGAATATGTTCCTTCTTATCCAAAATTTGAACAGGAACCTCTTCATACGTCAAATCTTCCGCTATTTCGTCCGGTTCTAACTCAATAATATGGTTCGGGTCTTTCACATATTTACGTAACATGGATATGTGAAAAACGTTATGAACACGAGACATATTTGGTGGTAAAGCGAGTCTATAGGCCACGCCTTCCTACTCGATCGAGGATTAAAAATGGACCGATGAATCGAGGATTAAGTTTTCCTCTCTTTCCAAATCTTGTAACTCCTTTCCATGGAGCAACTCTTAACAACACATGATCTCCTATATCGAATTCCACGTCCTTTCGATGAAGATCAGCATAACTCTTTTGTCGATTTTGTGAGGTTTTATACGTTGTCGGATCGTTTGAATCTTTTAAAGTAGTCATACGTATCCAACTCCGGCCTCAACAACGTTGCTTCACCCACCATCCCAACATACCGGAGAACGACACTTTCTTCCATACAACGCTCGAATGGAGCCATACACATGCATTTCTTCTTGATAACCATTTGTTGTAGAAAAACTCCACCAATGGTAAGAACTTGTCCCAACTCCCCTTGAAATCAAGGACACAGAGTCTTAATAGATCTTCAGTGTTTGAATAGTCCTCTCCGATTGTCCGTCCGTCGAGGATGATATGCCGAAAGCTAAATTGTAAGTCTGTGCCCATAGCTTTTTACAAACTAACCCAAAATCGTGAAGTGAATCTTGGGTCTCGATCGAAACTATGGATACCAAAGATACCATGCGATCTTACAATCTCGCTTATGTACATCTGAGCAAGATGTTCAAGTGTATAAGTTTCTCGTATCGGTAAAAATGAGCAGACTTGGTCAATCTATCAACAATGACCCAAATCGTATCAATGCCTTGAGAAACCTTAGGAAGACCGTGAATCGAAATCCATGGTAATGTGCTCCCACTTCCATTCTGGAATTTCAAGTGGTTGCAATGGACCTTTTGGTACTTGATGCTCCGCTTTAACTCGTTGACAAGTTAGACACCTTGAGATAAACAAATATTATCTCTCTCTTCATATTACTCCACCAAAATGTATGACGAATATCATGATACATTTTGGTACTCCCAGATGGATTGCAAATGGTGTGTTGTGCGCCCATCATGATATTATACTTTAAATCGTGGTCGTTAGAACACAAAGTCCGGAGTTGACTCAAAGTATTCCTTCTTCATCGATTCTTGCTTCCTAGTATAGCACCTTCTTGCACTTTCTTCCTCATACGCATCGGCTCCCAGTGTCCAGAAGCTTGAAAGCGACTTTAACTTTATCGATTAAAGTCGGTTCTACTCAGTATACTCGCTAACATCACATCGTCCTCGAGTCTTTAACTCTATCTCCATCCTTTGCAAGTCACACAAAATGGGCCTTTGCGTTGACAATAACGCACTCGTGCTTGCATATATGATCTTCTACTCAATCGCTAGCTACCACGTTCGCTTTTCGGGATGGTATTGGATGGTATGATCATAATCTTTCAACAGCTTCAAGTCAACGTCGTTGTCGCATGTTGAGTTCTTTTGAATGAAGAAATATTTGAAGCTTTTATGATCCGTAAAGATCTCCACTTTCTCCCCATACAAGTAATGCCTCCAAATTTTAAGTGAAAAGATAATACCGCCAACTCTAGATCATGAGTAGGATAATTCCTCTCATATTCTTTGAGTTGTCGCGAGGCATAAAGTATAACTTTTCCATGTTGCATGAGAACACATCCCAACCTTTGCTCAAGCATCACTTTGTAGATGACAAATCCTCCGAGCCGGATGGTATTGTCGTAACAGTCTTTGAAATAAGTCTCTCTTGAGTTCTTGAAAACTCTTTTCACATTCTTCGCTCCAACCGAACTTTGTATCTTTTCGAGTCACCGAGTCAATGGAGTAGCAATTCGAGAAAATCCTTCCACGAATCTCCGATAATAACCAAATAAACCGAGAAAGCTACGTGACTTGGTCAATCGATTTAGGTTGTTCCCGAGTTTGAATAGCTTCAATCTTTCTTTGGGTCAATGATATTCCATGACTTGATACCACGTGCCCAAGGAATGCTACTTCTTCAAGCCGAACTCGCATTTCTTCAACTTGGCATAAAGCTTATATTCACGAAGCTTTTGGAGTGTCGACCTCAAGTGTTGCTCATGATCTTCACGGCTTTTGGAATAAATAAGGATGTCATCAATAAAGACGACCACAAAGTGATCTAAATATTCCTTGAATACTCGGTTCATCATATCCATGAAGGCAACAGAGCATTAGTCAATCCAAAGGACATGACTAGAATTCATAATGCCCGCATCTGAGTAATCTTGGCCGTCTTTGGAATGTCACGGTTCTAATCTTCAATTGGTGATATCCTAACTAAGATCAATCTTTGAAAAGAATTTGGCTCCTTGCTGTCGGTCAAACAGTCATCAATACGTGGCAATGGATACCTATTTTTGATGGTGACATGATTCAACTCCAGATAATCAATACAAAGTCGCATACTCCCATCTTTCTTCTTCACGAATAGAACAGAGCACCCCAAGGAGAAGTACTAGGGCGAATAAAGCCAATGTCTAACAATTCCTGCAGTTGGGTCTTTAACTCCTCGAAGTTCAATAGAGCCATTCGATATGGGCTTTGGAAATAGGTTTTGTCTGGGGTTCAAGGTCGATACAAAATTCAATTTCACGCCTGGGGTAGGCCAGGAAGTTCTTGAGAATACGTCAGAAATTTATTAACAATAGAAATATCGTTCAAAACCGGCGTATTTTGTTTAAATCGTGACATGAGCTAAGAAAGCTTGACATCCATTTTTCAATAAACGAATAGCTTTATGGCTTGAGATGATCGTGATTGATTTTAATGGTTTGGTCGTTTGAATTCGCATAATAGGTTGATTAGGAATATGAAAGCTAACAACCTTACGAAAACAATCAATTTTTTGCATGATAAGTAGTTAACCAATCAATCCTTGTAATCACGTCGAAATGCAAGTATTTTTAATGAAATAAGATCGACAGGTAATGTGAGGGTACCGATTTGAACCAAACAAGACTTATAAACAGTGGATGTAATGAAGGTTTCTCCCAATGGAGTTTCCACAGATAAGTCAAAGTCTAATTTCTCCGGAGTCAAATTTAATCGATGAGCGCAAGTAGGAGAAATAAAAGAATGGGTAGAACCGGTATCAAATAAAGTATAGACTTCATTAGAGTTTTTGATAAGCTTACCCGTGATGACCTCATTCGGGCTCCTTGCTCTCTGAGAGGTCACAACAAACGCTCTCCCTTGCACTACCGATTTTGACTTTTCTGGAACGGCCTTTGGTGCCTCCATCCTAGTTGAATTTGTCTTCGGTAAACGACAAAATCGAGCTAAGTGACCTTCTCTTCCACAATTATAACATGCTTTAGATTGACATGGCGCCAGTTCGGACCGATGTGTCCCTCTCTTCCGCATTTGAAGCATATGATAGGTGGTCTTTCTCCTTCCTTAACAACGGTCTTTGGTCTTGACGTCTTTCTATCATTGTTGAATCTCCTTTTCTTGAAATGTCCATTCTTATTATTTTGGCCCGACATTACCACCAAAGTGGTTACCATATCCGCCTATTGATTCCCTCCACGCTTGTTGTCACCGCTTGATGACTACTCTCATTTGGTATTATAATTTTGCCGGCCACTCTTTTTAGTTACGCGTGATTCGTTATCGCTCTCCACTAATCGAGCCCTATTTACAACATCTCGAATACAAACACGCTTTATGAAAATAAGATGTTAATGTATCTCGCGCTCTTCAAACCTCTTAAAAACATTCGCGTCATTCTCTTTCATTATCCACCAAGTGGGATGTAAACCGTGATAACTCATAAATTTTGCCTCGTATTGTGACACGGTCATATTATTTTGTTCTAACTTGATAAACTCCACCTCCTTCATGTGGAGAATACTTTCGGAAAGTATTTGTCGTTGAATGACTCCTGGAACTTCTCCCAAGATATCTTCATCTGATAAAGAGTTGAGTACGCTTTCTGGATTCCCACCACTAATCAGCCTCTCGCATGCAACATAAAGGCGGAAAAGGGAACCTTTTGCTCCTCGGAGCATCCCAAGACATCAAATATCTTGGTAATCTGCTTTATCCATGCTTCCGCCAGTGGGTTTTGCTCTCCTTAAACTCCCGGTGGTCCCAACTCCTTGAATTATTTAGCGGTGACCGCCGAGAGTTTTCCGTGTTTCCACCTACGTTTTGGACAGAGTCGCCTCTACTTCTCAAGGCATAAATTGCATAAAGCCTCTAAACATTTGATCATTCATCATTTGGTCGGTGTTGTTGTTTGTATGAGGATTGTCGCCTTCACGATGCACATTATCCCGATTATTGATATGTGGTGAATCAACGATCGCTCATGCTCCATTGTTATTCTTAACATTCTCGGATGTCATTTTCGACATCGCCACAAAACAAAAGGTTAATTGACATGTAACAAATTATCCCTATATTCTTCTGACCAATAAAATATAGCACATAAACTTAGGTAGGTCATACTAATGAAGGTATTCCCGTCTCTCCCCTCCTAGTACTATTCTCACATCTTAGCCAGGATCTTATCCTAAGCTCGATACTGTTGTGGCCGCCCCCAAAATTAGGTATACATCACCCATCTTGGGTAGTCGATACATGGTACGTAATTTAAATACAACTTACTAATATAATCGTGTATATGCAATACGACATAAACCGTGAGTTTGAATACAAATATTTTCTACTAGATATTATACAAACTCAAAAGGAGTCCTCATTACAATTATTATCACACTATTTCACGTAATAGTGAGGACTACTAATGTTATCCTCTCGGACCATTACTCTGCTCCCCGACTGGAGTCCCCTCGCTATATTCTCATTTCACGAGAGAAAAGGTGAAAGAAAGGGTGAGCTCAACTAGCTTCGAAGAAATATTATGACTAAGATAATGCAGAATAAATTATCATTAGACTACAACAGTGTTAAACTGATAAAATATAATGAACATCAAGTTTAACAACAACGGAACCAGCAATCCATTAAAAGAGTCAAGTAGAAAATAAAATCTACTATCTTTTATGATTTAAAAGGTTTTTCATCATTTGTTATAAATTTGAGACTCACTTTTAATAAATATTCCACATCATCGAATCACCCCTCGCACTACGACCAAGGATATTCTTTAGTATCACGACCACAATTATTCATGCACTTCTGGGCCAAGAATAGTTGTGTATTCATTAATGGTCATGATCATGCCAACAACTCATCCATCAATGCACTACTTGGTCATTTGAGGATTTTATCACATCATTTGTAACATTACGGTTGTGATTACACCGAATAGTCTCTGGTCATAATCATACCAAGTCCATCTATGCACTACAGCCACGAGATGACTTTCAACATAATATAAACATGAGGATGATGACAATGATATAAGAATTCAATAAAACAAGTTCAAGAATTATTTTATCCAGAATTATTAACGTCCAAATTGTCGACATGATCTTTGCTTTTGTAGAGTAAAATTCAAGAATGATCGTAATAATATTTACGTAAGACCCCAACTTATTATTAATGAAATTTAATTTTCTCTATTTATTATTTTGAAATAGTAAGGGTTGATGTGATTAATGTGGATAGTTAGGGTAAAATACTGCAAATATTTCAAAATAAGCAAGTGGTTATAAAATATTCATTGTTGTCGGAAATATTCGTTTGGTCGTGGAATATTAAATCTTTGTCGGGGAATATTCGTGCGACGGCCAGCAACCATGTGTGGGCCCCATAACTGAAGCGATTGGATGAAGAAAATGACAAATATAAGTTGGTTAAAAATAACTTGAGCGTAGTTGTTACCATTAATACTTGTTAAAATACTCGGTGGTTAAAACACAAGAGAAGACACCAGATTATTGCACCAATTATTGATTCTTACGTGAAGGCACTACTCAATAATGGTTACGATGAATTATTGTTCGAAGATTTTATTGATTCAATAATTGCTTTGCGTTGATATTTTATATTCTTTGTTGTTTCAATAATTGTCATTACACAATAATTTTCATTATCGAAGCAATAATTCATATTATCTGAATAATATTATTAGATAACATTATTGGCAATGTCTAGAAAGTTCTCATCAAGGAGAGGTTTGGTCACCTAATTGCGGCGCCAAAGATGGAGAAATTCTTATTGGAAAGCCCCTCTTTCTTTGAAGCGCACAGTTTATCGATATTGTGATTACGTAATATTATTTGTGAATAATTAATTATTGATTCATATGATGAGGAAAATATTGATTTTATGTGGATATAGATGGAGAAAAATTTTAATGTTACAATTGTTGAAAATTGAAATTTTATCTTTTTCTGATAAGATAATGTATTATTATATTTTAATAATAAAATAATGGTGATATTTTTACAACGAATGTGGGATATATGAGTATACGAGGAGGAAGAGTATTTTGTTGCAATAAATGTTTAAAACATGTTAAACATGTCTGTGGACCCCATTTATTGACTGAAATTTGATTATAGCATGTAAAATCGCTTGGTTTGTGGATTTCGGTCAATTTCTATTTGGAATTTGGAAAAACTTTCTTCTGCAAAGTTGTAGAGAATTGAATTTCCTATAAAAACTCGCGAGATTCGAATTTTCTGATAAAAGGGCTATTTATTATGAATTATTGATGTTCTGAAATTCCTGAATAATTGATTTTTGGAAGTTTTAATTATTTTAAATAATAAAAACGTTTTTGATTTGTTTGGTAGACTTATTTGTTGTCAAACATGGCTGAATTCAGATCATAGATTATGTGCGTAGGAATTTATATATAATATATTAATATTATATTAAATTTTCTGCTTCGGTGTTCTAAGCAATTTCCTATAAATAGGGTGCTTAGGTTAGAATTGAAAATCACACCAGAAACTGAAGTTTTCTCTCTATATTATCGGCGTATTCTTGTGAGTATTTTGAGTATAATTTGAGTATTGCTATTCTAATTAAGTTCAAGTTATAGCCTATATCCTGTTTTTAATTTAGTAAGACTTGATCTTTCGAGGTAAGGAATATTTTTTTTTTTTACAGAATGATATTATTTCTTCAATATCATTATGTTGAAATATTGATCTGAAGTTTTTATCAAATTTGGAACTTTTGGTGTCTGAGTTACTATTCACGATACTCTGACCTATTCACGATATCTGACCTTATTCACGAATCATATAAGACTATTCATCGAAAAATGAAAATTTTTCTTTTCGCCTAAAATATCTATTCGGATACTAGCTTTGATTGTATCCATGTTTTGATCATTCTTGAATTTTACACCACTGCGATTATTTTTGAGGTATTTTTGACGTGAATAAAACAAAAGTACTGAATCCTTAATCCTTAATCCTTGTCATTTTGTTTCACTTTGGATTCGTTTCTTTAAAAATATTTTTCATCATCCTCGGTCTTAAATGATGATATTATTGAATATCTTTGGCATGTAGTACAAAGATGAATGATTTCAAGAATATCTTTGGCCCGCAGCAAAAGATGAGCAGTGTTTAGATGAACATGACTAATCGATGAATATCTTTGGCTGTAGTGCAAAGATGAATATTTGATTCGGATGTATATTGATTGATGTTACAGGGGATAAAGGATAGAGCGATGAACTTTTAAATTCATACATAGAAGATAGTAGTTTGCATTCTCTACTTAACTGTTCTAATGAATTATTATTTCATTGCGAATATTGATTTAAAATTTGTTGTCTATTGTATTCTATTAGATTTTTCCTGTTGAAGACTAACGGTAATTTGTTGTATATTATCTTAGTCATAATATTCTTTCTTCGAGCTAGTTGAGCTCACCCTTTTCCTTTTTGTTCCATTTTTCTCGGGAGGCGAGAATATAGCGAGTACGAGCCTGGGTATGGAATGAAGGTTCTAGAGAGAGTTGTTTAGTAGTCCTCACCATTTTGTAAAATAATGTATCAATAAATGTGATGAGGATTTATTTGAGTATAGATATTGTCTGAAGATAATATTTGTATTTAAACTCACGCTTTCTTGTTGTAATAATAAAGTTGTAGTTGTTTCGTACCATGTATTGACAACTCGTAATGGGTGATGTATACCTATTTTGGGGGCGTCACAATTTCCATGAAAAGATACTAAATGAAACGCAAATATCAAGAATATTCTACTAATTTCATGGAGTATAGAAGTCAAAGTTTTAACCAACTGGGTATAATAAAGAATGGAATAACAAAAGAAATCACCATGCATGCGATTGATCAGACAGGCGCAGTTATTCCAACGAATAATAAATAACGGAACCAGTCCCATGAAACGCATGCATGTGATGTTCCAACGTAATAATAATAAAGATTTTAACTAGGTCCTGTGTAAAACACATGAGCATGGATGTTCCAATGAATAATAATAATAAAGACGGAACCGAGTGTCCTGTAAAACACATGATGTGGATGTTCCAATGTAATAATAGAAGAATGTCACCAAGTATAGGTAAATCACAGATACAAAGTTATTCCAATAGAATAATAAGCAATGGAATAACAACAGTTCTCTTCATGAATAAGAAAAATAACACCCTTTACTGAGTACAACAAATAATATTCCCTACCTTAGAAGAACCAATATTGGAAAAGTGAAGTAGCGAATACTTTTCTTTTTCTCTCTATAGTTTCTCTCTCTGTAGAGTTTCAATGAATTAAGTAAGAAATAATGAAGGAATGAGCTTTCTATTTATAGAAAAACTGAGGGTGGCTCTTGGCCTTAACGAAGGGTCAAAATGACTCTTGGTAATATTGAAGAGACAACTACTATTTGCGAAGGGGTAATTAACCTTTGGAACACCGAAGAGGCAGTTAACTCTTGGTAATATTGAAGGGACAACTACTATTTGCGAAGGGGTAATTACTATTGACGAAGGTAATTACTATTGACGAAGGTAATTACTATTAAAGAAGGTAATTACAATTGACGAAGTTAATTACTATTGAAGAAGGTAATTACTATTGACGAAGGTAAATACTATTGACGAAGGTAAATACTATTGACGAAGAGACTCTTAGATGATGACATATGGGCCCCCCATAAAATAATCAAACTTACCACAAACGTCTCATAACAGACTCCTTATATACATCAAGGATTGAATAAATATTACCACAAATCATTTTATTTTTTAATCAACACATTTTTAATCTTTCAACAATTATTAATCATTTATAACTTGTCGTCTCAATTAATAATATAACATATTATCTGAGATGATCTTGTGACAATAATTGAATCAATAATATAAGAGATATGATGCGGCAATTCTTCAGTGTGATAATTGAGTATAGCTAAGTGACTTCTCACGTAAGCATCAATAATCAATATCGTGTCTACTATGCAACCACGCGTATTATCTTGTACTTTTTACCACAGGGTAGTTCAACAGCTTTTAACGGTAACACCTCCGTAGTTATTTTTATAGAAGATAATTTTATCGTTTTCTAAGTACGACAATATTTCCGTTAATGGGGTCCACCAATGATTGAGACGTCGTATGAATATTCCCACAAAAAAAGAATATTCCCCACCAAACGAATATTTTATAACAACTTGCTTACTTTGCAAAATTTATAAATATTACCCACAACTATAACATTATATCAAATTTATTCCATAATATTCAAAAATAATATTTATAGAAAATTCATCTTTATTTATAAAAGCTGGGGTCTTACAAATTTCGTCCTCGAAATTGGCGCTTGCGTACACAGTGTTTCAAAAGGTGAGGATACCTCGCTTTCATTTCCGCTTCAATTCCCTGTGTCATTTCCTCTATAGCATGATTCCTCCACGTAACTTTAACTTGTGGTATGACCTTTGCGCGTAGGACATGCTCCTTCCTATCCAAGTTCTTGACAGGTACCTCCTCATACGTTAAGTCTTCGGCTATCTCGTCCGGTTCTAACTCTATAACGTGGTTCGGGTCTTTCACATATTCTGAAGTACAAATATGTGAAACACATTATGAACACGAGACATACTCGGAGGTAACGTGAGTCTATAGGCTACATTTCCTACTCGGTCAAGAATTTGAAATGGACCAATAAATCGTGGATTGAGCTTTCCTCTCTTCCCAAATCTTGTAACTCCCTTCCATGGAGCAACTCGCAACAATACATGATCCCCATACTAAATTCCACGCCCTTTCGATGAAGATCCGCATAACTCTTTTGTCGATCTTGTCTTGCCGCTTTGTATCGTTGTCGAATCATTTGGATCTTTTCCGAGTAGTCATACGTACTCAACTCGGGTCCCAACAATGTTACTTCACCCGCCTCGTCCCAACATACCGGAGAGCGACACTTTTCGTCCATATAATGCTTCAAATGGAGCCACACCTATACTTGTCGATAACCTGTTTGTTAGGAGAATTCCACCAATAGTAAATACTTATCTCAACGCCTCTTGAAGTCTAGGACACGAGTCTTAATAAATCTTCAAGAGTTTGAATAGTCCTTTCGATTGTTCGTCTGCTTTGAGGATGGTATCGGCCAATCAATAAATCCGCGCCCATAGCTTTTTGCAAGCTAACCCAAAATCTTGAAGTGAATCTTGGGTCACGATCCAAACTATGGATACAGGGCATGCCATGCAACCTCACAATCTCATTCACGCATATACTAAGCAGACGTTCAAGGAATAAGTCTCCGTGATCGGCAAGAAATGAGCGGAGACTTGGTTAATCTATCAACAATAACCCAAATAGCATTGATACCTTGAGAAACCGTAGGAAGACCCGTAATTAAAATCCATGGTAATGTGTTCCCTTCCATTTCGAATCTCAAGTGGTTGCAACGGACCCTTAGGTACTAGATGTTCCGCCTTTACACGTTGGCAAGTTAAACACATCGAGATAAACTTTGCAATCTCTCTTTCATATTGTTCCACCAAAATGTATGTCGAAGATCACGAAACATTTTAGTACTTCCGGGATGGATTTCAAATGGTGTATTGTGTGCATCCATCATAATCTTGTACTTCAAATCAGAGTCGTTAGGAACATAAAGTCTAGAGTGGACTCGAAGTATTCCTTCTTCATCAATTCTCGCCCTAATAGCTCCTTCTTGTACTTTCTTCTTCAAACGCATCGCCTCCGGATCTGGTGGCTTGAGCAACCTTAACTTTTTTTTTCTATTAAAGTTGGCTCTATCGTATACTTGACATCATCGCACTCATTCCCGTGATATGATCTTCTACTCAACGCGTCACCTACCACGTTCGCTTTACCGGGATGGTATTGAATAGTGTGATCGTAGTCTTTCAATAGCTCGAGCCAACGTCATTGCCAGCGTGTTGAGTTCTTTTTGAGTGAAGAAATATTTAAGGCTTTTATGGTCCTAATATATCTCCACTTTCTCCCCATATAGATAGTGCCTCCATATCTTTAAGCGAAAAAACAATTGGCTTGCTAACTCTAGATCATGAGTAGGATAATTCCTCTCATACTCTTTAAGTTATCGCGAGGCATAGGCTATGACTTTCCCACGTTGCATGAGAACACATCCTAACCCTTTGCACGAAGCATCGTTGTAGATAACAAATCCATCCGAACCGGATGGTATTGTTAGAAACAGTCTTAAATAAGTCTCCTCTTAAGCTCTTGGAAACTCTTCTCGCATTCTTCGCTCCAAACGAATTTTGTATCCTTCCAAGTTAGGCGAGTTAATGGAGTAGCGATTCGAGAAAACCTTTCCACGAATCTCCGATAATAACCAAATTTAGACCCGAGCTACGTGCTTGGTCACCGACTTGGCTTGCTCCCAACTTTGTATTGATTCAATCTTCGTCGGTCCACTTGATACTCCATGTTTTGACACTACGTTGCCCAAGAAATGCTACTTCCTCAAGCCAGAACTCGCATTTCTTCAATTTGGCATATAGTTTATTTTCACGAAGCCTTTGGAGTACCAGCTTCAAATGGTGCTCATGATCTTCACGACTTTTGGAATATATGAGGATGTCATCAATAAAGACAACAACAAACTGATCCAAATATTCCTTGAATACTTGGTTCATCATATCCATGAAAGCCAGAGGAGCATTAGTTAGTCCGAAAGACATGACTAAGAATTCATAATGCACATACCGAAGTTCGAAGGCGCTCTTTGGAATATCCTCGATTCTAATCTTCACCGATGATATCCGAACGAAGATCGATTTTTGAAAAGAATTGTGCCCCTCAGAATCGGGTCAAACAAGTCATCAATACGAGGTAGAGGATACCTATTCTTGATGGTGACATGGTTCAATTCCGATAATAATCAATAAAAGTCGCATACTCCGCCTCTTTCTTCTTTACGAATAAAACAGGAGCACCCCAAGGAGATGTACTAGATTTAATGAAACCGATGTCCAACAATTCCTCGTAGTTGGACCTTTAACTCCACAAGTTCAATAGGAGCCATTCGATATGGGGTTTTAGAAATGGGCTTTGTACCGGTTCAAGATCAATAAAGAATTCAACTTCACGCTCGGGGGTAGACCGGAAGTTCTTCAGAAATACGTCGGAAAGTCAATAACAACGGGAATATTATTCAAATTTGACGTGTCTTTATTCAAATCCATAACATGGGCTAAGAAAGCTTGACATCCGCTTTTTAATAAACGAATAGCTTTATGATTAGATATGACGGTGATTGATTTTAATGGTTTAGTTGCTTGAATTGCATAACAACGGGTTGGTTAGGAATATGAAAATTAACAACCTTACGAAAACAATCAATTTTGGCATGATGAGTAGTTAACCAATCAATCCCTAAAATCACATCAAAAGCAAGTATCTTTAAAGAGATAAGGTCAACAGGTAAGGTGATGGTGCCAACTTGAATCAAACAAGATTTATAAATAGTGGATGTGATGAAAGTTTCTCCTAACGGAGTTTCCACAGATAGGTCAAAGTCTAATTTCTCCGGAGTCAAGTTTAAACGTTGAGCACATGTAGGAGAGATAAATGAATGGGTAGCATCGGTATCAAGTAAGGTATAAACTTCACAAGAATTTATAAATAGCTTACCCGTGATCACCTCGTTTGGGTTCCTCGCATTTTGACCAGTCACAACAAACGCTCTTCCTAAAATCGTTGACTTTGACTTTTCTGGGACAGTCTTTTGAGTCACCGTCCCCGCTGAACTAGGTTTCACTACTGTACAATCTCGAGCGATATGTCCTTCCTTTCCACAATTATAGCATACCTTGAACTGTTGTGGACAGTTTGGACTGATATGTCCCTCTTTCCCGCATTTATAGCATATGACCGGTGGTCGTTCTCCTCCCTTAGAACCGATTCTTTGCCAAAGACCGCTGCCGTCTTCACATGGTCGTTGTTAAATCTCCTCTTTTTAAAATCTCCTCTTGACTCGTTTCTTCTATTTTCATGGCCATGATTACCACCAGAGTGGTTACCATTTTTGTCCGTCTGTTTCTTTCTCCACTGGTTATCATTATTCTGTTGACTATTATCTCCGGTGCGATCCTCGGTTATGGTCCCTCGGTTGAACATACTCGTTATCTCGCTTCTAACAATTGAGCCCTCATTAACAACATCTAAATAGAGAGAAAATTTATGAGAAATGAGATATTGTCGTATCTTGGGTTTCAAACCTCTCGAAACATCCGCGTCATCGTTCCTCATTCTCCACCAAATGAGGTGCAAACCTAGATAACTCGCAAACTTTGCCTCGTCTTCGAGACACCGTCCATGTTGTTTTGTTCTAACTGATGAACTCCACTTCCTTCATATGACGAACACTTTCGTGAAAGTATTTGTCATTAAATAGTTTTTGAAACGTCTCTCAAGACATCTTTGAAAAGCGGTGGATGGGTACGCTTCACGCATCTCCCACCAAGAGTCCGCCATTTTAACGGAACATAAAGGTGGCGAATGAAACCTTCTGTTCTCTCGTGCATCCCAAGACATCGAATATCTTGGTAATTTGCTTGACCCATGTTTCCGCCATGATCGGATCTCGCTTTCCCTTAAATTCTCGTGGTCCCAACTCTTTGAATCGCTTTCGGTCATTTGTGACAACCCGTGAATTGCTATCATTTCCTCCTATATTTTGAACACGAGTCTCCCCTCGTCGATTTTGAAAGAACTGCAAAAAGCTTCTAAATATCCCCTCGCTCATCATCTCGCCAAGGGTGTTGTTCACAGGAGGAACATTGCCCGACTTTTGTTGCACGCTTCCTCGTTGGTGAGTACAAAGCGTCTCCACGGTCTCATTTCCATTGTTAATATTCTCACGACATTCTCAAATCACCGCCATAAAACAAGGGTTAATTAAGAAAATCAATATATCACATAATATCCCTATATAATTGACCAACTAACAAATAAGCTTAGGTAGGACACACTAGCGAAGGATTTACTCGTCTCTCCCTCCTAGTTCTATTCCCCGATCTCCGCCAGAGATCATATCCTAAGCTCGATACCAACCGTGACGCCCCAAAATAGGTATACATCACCCATTCGAGTTGTCAATACATGGTACAAAAACAACTACAACTTTATTATTACAACAAGAAATCTGTGAGTTTGAATACAAATATTATCTTCTGACAATATCTATACTCAAATAAATCCTCATCACATTTATTGATACATTATTTTACAAAATGGTGAGGACTACTAAACAACTCTCTCTAGAACCTTCATTCCATACCCCGACTCGCATTTCGCTATATTCTCGCCTCCCGAGAAAAAAAAATAGAACAAAAAGAAAAGGGTGAGCTCAACTAGCCCAAGAAAGAATATTATGACTAAGATAATATACAACAAATTACCGTTAGTCTTCAACAGGAAAAAATCTAATAGAATACAATAGACAACAAATTTTAAATCAATATTCGCAATGAAATAATAATTCATTAGAAGAGTTAAGTAGAGAATGCAAACTACTATCTTCTATGTATGAATTTAAAAGTTCATCTTCTATCTTTTATCCTTGTAACATCAATCAATATATATCTCGAATCAAATATTCATCTTTTGCACTACAGTGCCAAAGATATTCATCATTAATTCATGTTCATCTAAACACTGCTCATCTTTGCACTACGGGCCAAAGATATATTCTTCAAAATCATTCATCTTTGCACTACAGGCCAAAAGATATTCAATAATATCATCATTTAAGACCGAGGATGATGAAAAATATTTTAAAGAAACGAATCCAAAGAAACAAAATGACAAGGATTAAGGATTAAGGATTCGTACTTTGTTTTATCCATGTCCAAAAATACCTCAAAAATAATTATAGTGGTGTAAAATTCAAGAATGATCAAAACATGGATACAATCAAAGCTAGTATCCGAATTAGATATTTTGGACGAAAAGAAAATTTTTCATTTTTCATGAATAGTCTTGATTCGTGAATAAGATCAGATATCGTGAATAAAGGCCGATATCGTGAATAAGTAACTCAGACACCAAAAGTTACAAATTTGATAAAAAACTTCAGATCAATATTTCAACATAATGATATTGAAGAAATAATATCATTACGAAAAAAAATAATATCCCTTACCTCGAAAGACAGTACTTCTAGTTGAAACACCGGATACTTGAACTTGCACCATATAGCAATACTCAAAGTATACTCAAAATACTCACAAAAATACGCTTGATAATATAGAGAGAGAAAACTTCAGTTTCTGGTTTGATTTTCAAATCTAACCTAAGCACCCTATTTATAGGAAAATACTTAGAACACCAAAGCAGAAAATTTAATAAAATATTAATATATATTTATTAAATTCTTACGCTTTACTTTTTTATCAACTGAATTCAGCATTCAACACAAGTAGCCCACCTCACAAAACTTTTAAAAATGTTTTTCATAAAATAAATAATTAAAACGTTCAAAATCAATTATTTTGAGTCATAGAACTTCAATAATTCATAATAAATAGCCCTTTTATCATAAAAATTCGAATCTCGTGACTTTTTATAGGAAATTCAATTCTATACAACTTTGCGAAGAAAGTTTTTCCGAATTCCAAATGTAAATTGACAGTAAATCCACAAACGGGAGATTTTACAGTGTATAATCAAATTTCAAATAATAAATGGGGTCCATCGACATGTTTAACATTTTTAAACATTTATTGCAACAAAATACTCTTCCTCCTCAGTATACTCATATATCCCACATTCGTTGTAAAATATCACCATTATTATATTATTAAAATATAATAATATATTTAAATGAATTATTTTATCAGAAAAAGATAAAATTTCAATTTTCAACAATTGTCACATTAAAAAATTTTCCATCTATATCCACATAAAATTAATATTTTCCTCATCATATGAATCAATAATTAATTATTCACAAATAATATTACAGAATCACAATATTGACAACCAGGCAGTTCCCAAGAAAGAGGGGCTTTCCAATAAGAATTTCTCCCTCACTTGGCCGCAATTAGGTGACCAAACCTCTCCTTAGATGTAACTTTCTAGACATTGCCAATAATGTTATCTAATAATATTATTCAAATATTATGAATTATTGCTTCGATAATGAAAAATAATCGTAGAATGACAATTATTGAAACAACAAAGAATATAAAATATCAACGCAACAATTATTAAATCAATAAAATATTGAATAAGAATTATCGTAACCATTATTGAGTAGTGCCTTCGTACTTAAGAATCAATAATTGGTGCAATACAGGTAATCTTCTTGTGTTTTAACCACCGAGTATTTTAATAGTATTAATCTGTAATAACTACGCCTGTTATTTTTAAACAACTTATATTTGTCGTTTTCTTCATCCAATCGCTTTCAAGTTATGGGCCCACACACATGGTCATGCCGTCGTATTTAATATTCCCAAACGATATTTAATATTCCACGACCAAACGAATATTCCCAACAACAATGAATATTTTATAACCACTTGCTTATTTTGAAATATTTGCGTATTTTACCCATAACTATCCACATTAATCAAATCAACCCTTACTATTTCAAAATAATAAATAGAAAATTAAATTTCATTAATAATAAAGTGGGGTCTTACACCACTCCTTGAACTTATTTGGCGGTGGATCATCCGAGAGTTTCCAAGTGTTTCCACCTGCATTTTGGATGGCCGGCCGCTCTCTACCGATGTGTTACATGAATTGCGATGAAGCCTCGGAACATTACATCGTTCATTATTTGGTCAGTGTTGTTCTTTGCATTAGGATTGTCGCCTTCCTGATGTACATTATCTTGATTATTGATCTGTGGAGACTCAACGGTCTCTTGTGCTCCATTGATGTTTTCAACATTCTCGGATGCCATTTTCAAATACTGCTACAAAACAAGGGTTAATTAACATATCACATATTATCCTTATACTCTGACCGACCAATTAAATACCAAATAAACTTAGGTAGGTCATACTAGCGAAGAAATTCCCTGTCTCTCCCCTCCTAGTTCTTATCTCACATCTCATCCATGGATCATATCCCTAAGCTTTGATACCAACTGTGACGCTCCCAAAATAAGTATATATCACCCATCTTGAGTCGCCAAATACATGGTACTAAATTCAAATATAACTTGATTATACAACAGTCGTATAAAATACGACAAAATACATGCTGTGAGTTTTAATACAAATATTGTCATCTAGACAATATCCACACTCAATTTAGTCCTCATTATGTGACAACCCAATATTTTCTATATAAATAAATCATAAATTTTGCGTATAATTTTTTTTTTATTTTATTTAAAATAAATATAGGTGATATGTGCCAAGGTAAAATGTATATGTTTATATGTGTGATAAATAAAATTTATTTATTACATTAATTATTATAGATAATTTTATTTTAGAAATATTGATTATTATAAATGATATTCTTATAATAATTAATTTTATATTAGAAATGTTTTATTAATTATTTTTCCATGAAAATATAAGTATATATTGTTTAAATAATATATGAAATGATTTTAGAATAATTATAATAATTATTTTATTATATGAATTTTAATGCGATTATTAAGTTAATTATTTTAACTTATTTAATAAGGATAATTATGATGATAAATCGAGATATGGAATCCAAACCCTAATTCGTGGTTTTGAACAAGGTATGAGAATAATATTATAATATTAAATATATTTTGATTTTTCAAAGTCTTATAAATATGTCTTCAGTATGTATGCATCATTGACAAATTGGTCAATTATGTTGTGTTATGAACAAAACCTCAGATTCATTATTAAACCCTAATTACAAGTCAAATGAGACTTGAAAAGTCTCAAGACACCAGACATGTGTTATACGATTGGTATTGTTGGTCGAGACTTATTATTATGGAAAACCATAATTGTGAATGAAAACCCTAATTTCAGAAATTAGAAACCCTAATTGGAAACCTAAATCGGAGATTTTAATCTGTCAGAAATTGTGTTACTGTGATTAATAACATGTACGATAGACTTTAATTGCTAATTAAGGTAAATCTAATTAGTAAATTAAAACCCTAAAACCTAGAACCTTAATTTGATAATTAGAAAACCCTAATTATAATTTATAACCTTAATTATTAAAATCTTAAACCCTAATTGTTTTGGCAAGGTTAATTATGATTAGTGGTACTAAACCCTAATATTCATGTATAATATAATTACTAACTTAATCTAATTAACAAATCTTAATTTTTAAATTTTAGAAACTAAAATAATTTTATTTCTTTATAAACCCTAGTTGCTAAATCTCATTTATGCTATGTGCTAAACCTTAGGGTTAAACCCTAAGGGTCAAACCCTAAGGGTTTGGCAAGTTACAAGAATGCCATTAAAATGATTTACCAATTGACCATTTTGCCTCTAGTTGTATTATTGAAGCTATAATAGGTTTTAACAAATAGGGAGAGTTGGTGACTAACTCTAACAACTCCATGTGACACAAAATTGACAGCAACAAGCCTTGTAATCATTCAATTCTTGCATCTTATGTTCTATAAATAGATTGAGGGAAAGAGAAAGTCATTTTGCTAGCCATTTTTGCACAACACTCAAACTAACTCTCTCAAGCCCCACACCTCTGAAAATATCAAGCTATATCAGTCCTAAACCAAGCCCCACGATCACACTTACCTAATCAGTGGCCAAAAAATCAAGAAAATTTTCATTTAAAGGTATAACATCCTATTTGAAAGTCTAACCATGATTTATTGTTAGATGTTATGATTTGATGTTGTATTGTGTTGTTTATAGTCTATTTTGATGATCTGGGTTGGTAGTATATAGATCTATAACATCTAAGTCTTCAAATCGTTGATTTTCAAAAATTTGGGAAAAAAAATAAAATTGTTGTCTGACAACAAATGTCAGTGCCCATAGATCCTTGCTCGATCATGGTTTTAGTTGTTTTTAAGTTGTTATTGGTAGCCTGTAATATGGTCTTTAATCTGCATCAAGAATCAAGCTTAAAAATGGTCTATATTTCTTATTATTTACGGTCAAAAGACGTTGACCGGCCATGACTGGGCGTTTCTGGGTAACCCAGAAACTGTCCAGAAATGGTCTAACAACACTTTTGACCGGCTAGATCTTTCTGTATAATGTTAATTTATGTTGGTTGTTGAATCTAGGTTGTAGTAGGTTATTTTTATTTCAATATCATGCCTTGATATCACCTAACTGATAAATGTATGGGATTTAGCAGCCGGTCAAACCAGCGTAGTATAAAATATTTTCTGTTTTCTGGGTAACCCAGAAAACATTTGAGCATGATGACTGACAAGGTTTGACCGGGCAGTATTTGGTTGATTTGTTGATGTTTTACTTATGTTTTGTAATAGATCTTTAGTGTTACATGCTGGCTACACACTGAAGTTTATAGATCACAAAAATAGTACACGATTTGCACGTAGTGGTGGTCCAAAGATGAGCAATCGAACTGTTCTTCATTTCTGGGCAAACCCAGAAATGAAGAACAGCTCTGACAGCTTGTTCAAGGCTCCAGATCTCTATTATGTTATGCTTTTTGGTCATGTTTGTTATTGGAATTTGTAGTATTGCATTAACACTACGCGATCAGATCAACAACAGACTCAGTATCACATCACACACGATTTTAATGTTGGTCAAAGTAGCTAGCTCGGTTACTGGCTATGCATTTCTGGGTTTAAGCAAGAACATGAAGAACACCTATAGCGACGGTTCTGTCGCTATAGGTGGTCTTTAGCGACAGTTTTGAATAAAAATTATATTTTTCTTAAATAATTAGTATTAATTAGTTTTTAATTCTGAAAAATACAAAATAAATTATTAAAAATTATTTTAATGTCCAAAAATTATATTTTAATTATTTTAAATATATTTCATAAATATTTAATATTTTTGGAATATTAAAAGTATTTAATTTATTTAATTATAATATTAAATAAATTATTTAAAAATGATTTTAATATTTGAAAAATCATTTAAAATTATATTATGATATAAGAAAATATTTTAAGTTATTTTTAATGACTTTTAATATTATGTGATAATTTTCATTAATAAATTAAGATTAATGATAATTAATTTATTTAATAAATAAATTAAATAAATAAATTAAAAATGATTTTATTATATTAAAAATCATTTTAAATAATAATAAGGTATTTAAAGATATTTTAAGTTATAAAATATAACTTTTAATATTTAAAGGTAAAATTCATTAATTAATGATTATTAATGATATTAGAGTTATTTAATATTTATATTAAATAAATTAGTTTAAAAATGATTTTAATATTATAAAAATTATTTTAAATGAAAATAAAGTGTTTAAAGATATTTTAAGTTATAAAATATAAATTTTAATATTTAAAGGATAATTTCATTAATAATTTAATATTAATGATATTTAATAATTATGTTAAATAAATAGTTTAAAAATGGTTTTATTAATTTAAAAATCATTTAAAAGGGATATAAGTGAATTAAAAATATTTTAAGTTATAATTAATACCTTTTAATATTTGGATAAATAGTTCATTAATATTTAAATATTAATGGTAATTATTTAAAAATGATTTTAAAGGTTTTAAAAATCATTTAAGGGTAATATAAATGTCTTAAAAATATTTTGAGTTATTATACATAACTTTAATATTTTGGCAATGGTTTCATTAATAGTTTAATATTAATGATGTTAGAATTGTTAATATTTAAATCATTTAATAATGATTCTTGTGTTTGAAAATTTATGATAGGTTATAATAATTGTTTTAAAATTATTAGGACTGATACTTACGGATATTAAGATACAGATTAGAGTCTTAGACTCGATAATTACCCAATAAAGCTGTCGGTAGACCGACGTGTTTCAGAAATTGATCAAGACTTAGATAATTTGATTAGTTATATGTTTGTTTGTGATCCAATGACTGTTAAACCTATGTGACAATGTGATTAGAATGTCTTTAATCGCAATAAGCGTGATTATGTGATATGATATAGTTCTAATCAGTAAAATGATCTTATTACTGATAGGTGATTTCATAAAAGATAAAATTAAGTTGAGAAATTTTAAGCAGCGTATCAGGCAAGTATCTTACCTTTGCATTTTCTTTATGCAATGGACATGTGTAAGAATGTTTCAGAATTATATTATTACTATACAGGTTATTAACCCTATATTATATACGCCCATTGATTATCAACATGTTAGTATATGATAATTCAGATATATATTCTGTTCGTTAATTTCTATAAATGGTTATACAAGTATCCCCACTTGGATAATCATTGTATTTAATCACATGTTGATACACCTTTTTTAATTACCCGTATATATATATATATATATATATGTTGAATTATATATTATTGTTGAACAAGATAAAACCTTTGGTTTGGAACCCCGACAGGTATGAATATCCCGTACATGGAAAAAACTTTTATGCACCCAAGGCGGACATAGTGAACAATAATATCGTTATTGAAATGTAGTATTGATCAATGCAGGGCACAACGGGATGATCACCCCCGTGTCCGTAAGTTATGACGATTTGCAGATGAATTTCTATTTAACCCTTTCGAAAATGAAAATAATGTTCATAGTATGTCACATAAACCCCATATATAGTCAATATGCAGTTTCAAAAATTTGAAAGAGGGTTGTTATGTTATTATTATCCTTGGTTTACTTCACAACTATTGACTTGTTGTAGAATGATAGATAAAGAAAACATTTAAATTCTTTCAGCTTATATATAATTATTAGTACTTGCTGGGCACTCAAATGCTCATCATTGCTTAATTTAAATGTTTTCAGCTAAGTGTGAAGAACCGAAAAGCTCATGCCGAAACAAAGGAAAAGGAAAGTTAACCAAATAAGATTTGTGGTAGTTTTTGTAATAGTTTTATATTATTAAGACAATGATATATATATATATATATATATATATATATATATATATGTTTTGTAATGAATGTATTAAAGGTCTCGTGCACTGGGATTGAGACTCGATGATATGTAAATTAAGTTGAATCTTTATATTATTGTTATTATTATTAGTATTCTTCCGCTCATAGAAATGGTATCGTGAAGCACCGAGTTCGGGTTTCAAGTACCCGAATTTGGGGGCGTCACACATTATATTTATTATCACACTATTTAATAGAATAGTGAGGACTACTAAGACACCATCTCGGACCATCACTCCGTTCCCTGACTAGTCCCGGCTACGTTCTCATTTCTTGAAGAGAACAGTGAAAGAAAGGGTGAGCTCAACTAGCCCAGTAAGAAATATTATGACTACGATAATGCAAAATAAATTATTATTAATCCTCAACAGTGTTAAACTGATAAAATACAATAGACATTAAGTTTAATTGCAGCGGAACATGCAATCCATTAAAAGAGTCAAGTAGAGAATAAAAGCTACTATCTTTTATGATTTAAAAGGTTTTTCATCACTTTTTATCACGAGACTCGAATTTTAATAAATAATCCATCATCCCCGCACTACTGTACCCAAGGATATTTATTAGGTCACGACCACAAATTATCCATGCACTACGGCCAAGGATATTTGTGTATTCATCAATGGTCATGATCATCATGCCAACAACCGTCCATCAATGCACTTCGCCAACGAGGACTTTTACCACATCATTTGTAACATTACGGTCATGATTACAATCAATAATCCCCAGTCATAATCATACCAAGTCCATCTACGCACTCAGCCACATACGACTTTCAAAAATAATATAAACATGAGGATGATGACAATGATATAAGAATTCAATAAAACAAGTTCAAGAATTAATTTATTCAGAACTAATAACGTCCAAATTGTCAACATGATACTTCTTTGTAAATTAAAATTCAAGAATGCTCGTAAGAATATTTTCATGAAAATATACTTTAGATGAAGCGCAAAATATCAAGAATATTCCACTAATTTCATGGAGTGTAGAAGTCAAAACTTTAACCAACCGAGTATAATAAAGAATGGAATAACAAAAGAAATCACCATACATGCGGTACTTGATGTATGACAGTTTATTCCATCGTAATAATAAATAACGGAACCAGTCAGCGTAATACGCATCGATAGAATATTCCAACCTAATAATAAAGAATGAAATACAACAGAAATCACCATGCATGCGGTATCAGCATGATGCAAGTTATTCCAACGAGATACTAAATGACGGAACCAAAGTCGTCGGTGAAATTCACACCAAGGATGTTCCAATGTAATAATAAAGATTTTAACCGTGTCCCACAGAAAGCATGAATGAAATATTTCAACGTAATAATAAAGATTTTAACCAAGTCCTAACAGAAAGCATGCATACAAGATATTCCAATGTATAATAAAGAATGGAATACGTAAGAATTTCACCAAGTATAGGGTAGCTTCACAGACATCTGAGTTATTCCAACGAGAATAATAAAGATGGAATAATAGAAGTTTTCTTCATGGATACAAAGAAATAATACTCCTTACCGTAAAAAAAACTTGATATCGGAAAGAATGAAGTAGCGAATACTTTTCTTCTTTCTCTCTATAGTTTCTCTAGAGTTTTAGTGAATTAATTAAAGAAATAATGAAGGAATGAGCTTCTATTTATGAAATGAATAATAACCAATCCATGAATGGTCCAGATTAATTTACTTTTAATCTGGACTGATCGGTCCATATTTAAAGCAAAATCTTTAAATAAAATATAATATATTCTATTTATAATCTAATAAAATGAATAACTTTTAAAAAGATTTTACTATGTAAACACTATGCATAATAAAATATATTATATTCTAATTATTATTTAATAAAATGTATAACTTTATAAAAGTATTCTCGCTTTATATAAAAGATTTTACTATTAAATTTAATAAAACGAATAACTTTATAAAAAGATTTTGTTTTATATAAAAAGTTTTTCTGTTTTATTACGTTAATAATACTGAATAAAACAAAACGTCATCATCATTATTATTATTCACACTATTAATCGACTGCGCTGCTCCTAAGAAAGAGAGGCTTTTCAATAAGGATTTTTCTCTATAGTGCGCAATTAGGGTGACCAAATCTCTCATCGATGTAACTTCTGACATCGTTAATAATGCAAATAATAATATTAATAACTTCGTTATCTCAATTATTGATTTAATTACATATAAAATATGTATAATAATTGAATCAAACCGAAAGAGTGATTTCTCACATAAGCATTAATAATCAATACCGTGTACTATGCAACCAATGCCAGATTCTCGTGTACTTTACTACCGAAGTAGTTCAACAAAGATCAACGGTAAAACTTCCGCCGTTATTTTCATAAAAATATTTTTGTCGCTTTTTAATCCGACAATAATTTCGCATTGGTCCACCAACGATGATTGTCATGCCGCATTATTATTCCCCCACCAATCTAATATTATATAATAACTTATGATTTTTTGCAAAATTTATAAATATTACCCACAACTATAACATTATATCAAATTTATTCCATAATATTCAAAAATGATATTTATAGAAAATTCATTTTTATTTATAAAAGTTGGGGTCTTACATGAAATGTTAGCTAGTAATGAAAATATTGTGTATATATATATATATATATATATATATATATATATATATATATATATATATTTGGTTTGGATTAAAATGGTTAATACCAAAAGTAATGCAAACAGATTTGAGAGAATTTAATTAAGGGTGATAGAGAATGTTTGAGTCGGATCCGATTAGTATTGATCTCTCCGTCTGCATGTTAACACTATATTGAATATGAAATGAACTTATCATAAAATTCACTCCATGCTATCCACCCCCGCTTAAGTCGATTCAAATTATGAATAAAATATTATTTTCAGGGGGCATGTTAAGTATTAAAAAAAAAAAACATGACGCAATAGGATGGATTATGACCAGCTCGTTGTCAAAATCTAGGGACGAAGACAAAGTTTTAGCTCAATTGGTGGAATAGGCTTCCTGTAAAATAAGAGGTTCTAGGTTTGAGGAGTACTTTATAATTTGACATATTTATATTTTGAGCTTCATTAATAAAGTATTACATAACAAAAACTCTATGATGGTAAAAATGTATATTTGATAACTATTTTTGTTTTGAAAAAAGTTGAAGCAAAATTCACTTTGATGGTAAAAATGTAAAAACACAAAAAAGTTACTTTTTCAATTTTGTTAACACAAGGAATCATTCCAACCCTAATGAGGTCCAAGTTTGGAATCTTGTCACCAACAAAATTTTTAATTCTACCTACCCTTCATTAAATAAAATAAAACTAAACTATTATTTAAATAACTAACGTTGTTTGACTTTTATTTTTACTAATAAAAGTAGAAACATATGAAGACAAAATAAAAAAATAGAAACAGTTACCATCATCTACAAGTAAATATTTCACAAAAAGTTTCTCATAAATTATATCGAAAACGTTAAATTCTGTTGAATTAATACCAATAATTTAAAAGATGTAAAACTATTAAAATGAATAGAAAAATGTTAAAGTATACATTTTGGGAGAAAATGATACAATATATTATGGAAGTCGTTTAAAATTATTTCTTAAAACAACAAGTGAAAAAAAATTATGATTTAACATTGTTATATAAATATAGATGATAAATCTTGTTCCTGATCTTGGCGACACAGGAGGAGTTGTCAGTTGTGTTATCAAGATATCTTTATGGATGAAAATTTAGAGGCATTCCTTCCTTCAAATACATTGTCCATGAGTTATTATAGAAGATAGAATACGCCATATGTTCACCATAATTGACAAAGAATCTACTAAAAATGCAGAATCAGACTTGATTAAAAAGAAGAATAAAAAACTTTCAGAAAAAATAGATAATGGGGCAACCTACAATTTCCAAAACACTCTTGTGAAAATAAGCCGCTACTTTCTTTGGCTTTCATTCATATGGAGCCTAGCTAGGGGGCCATGCTCGTTATGTAATTTGGTAGGGTAAACCATCCTAACATTGGTTCTCGTTTGAAGCGAAGACATATTTTTATCAGACTTACAAATGAATATTCATGTAAATAATCTACAATCAACAAAAACCATGAGATAACACATTTCCTTACAAGGTTGAAACTTATAAAATTTATACAAATAAAGAAACCAGAATTAAAAAACAAGTTGCTACAAAGACGCAAGAAAAGGTACTTAAAACACCAACGACAGGGTAAGGGTACCAATGTTCTAAAGTAATCTCGAGTTATTCTGTAAAACTTTTCAACTTTAATACTCAATCTGATAAACCACATAATTCAACTTAACTAACTAACCAACCAGCCATAATCCACAGCTGGCAGTCAAAAATCAGAACCTTCCCACTTTGCATACCCCCAAGCATGTGGTAGGACAAAATTGAAAACCAGAATAAGCAATTGCTAAAACACCTGAAACTTATATTTGGGTAGACTTAACATTTACCTCACTGTACAACTTCTGACATTTGAGTCATTCTAAACAAGCATCATGCTCAGGTGACTTTTTCTCGAATGATATTGCAGTCAAACTAGAGTGGAGTTCATCAGGAGCCATATATTCGGCACCACTCTCTCTTCTTTCCGAAATTTCAGATTCCCCTTCTCTTGACATGGTTGTTTTCTGGGAAGCAGTAGATGCAACTTCTCCTGCAGGCAGACCATTAGCATCTGTAGACACTTTTGACGAGGAAGAAGGATTTTCTTTGCCACTGTTGTCTTTACTAGAACTACCAGAAGTTAGCCATATAAACTGCATATTGTGGCCTTTCCAGCATTTTCCATTCGAAAATGCCCTCTCAGCTGGATGGCGTGTTGCAAAATCTATACGGGCAGAGCTTTTTGATGTCACCGAGTCACCACCACCATTTTCCAAGTCTAACTCTTCTAGATCCACAGTAGAAAGCTCGCCATATGTTGAGAAATGTTCTTTTAAAGCAGCAACCTAAAGAACACAAAGCCGCCATATTTGCAATTTAGCGCATAAAGGTGCACAAGCACAACTGTAAAAAATACATATAGATGCATAACATTTACTCCTACTAAAAGGGGAGTTATATTTAGATAATTGGTGAAGCTTTTGTATAACCACAGTTCAAAAGGCAGAGCCATTAAATGGAGCATGCAAACTCTAAACAATGATTTAATAGCAGTCTTTTCCATGGATGGAATTGATGTTGAGCCGAAGGAATACTAAAATATCCAAATAAAGTTACATACCACCATAACTTCTTATAAAATGTATATTTTATATTTTATATTAATTAGATAAAAGAAGAATATTTATTAGATGAAACATAATATGTTTCTTATAAAATGTAATATAAGCCTATTAAATGAACAGAAGTTTTAAAAGTTCCAATACCTTGGGGTTAAAATTGAAACACTGATCAAAAGAAAATTTTGGATCAACTAAGAGCTTGAAAGAACAAAAGGCTAAAGGCACATGATCTCTCAGTTTTTCCTTCTAGAAAATGGATTTAGTAGACAGACAATTCCATCCCACATGATTAGTAAAAGATCATATATACATATAGGTAATGAAGGAGAAAGAGTATTACATTTGCAAGACCAGTAGGTAGAGGTGGAATGATCTTGAATGAGGTTGGCCGGTTGTCCAATTTAAATCTATTCATTTCAAAAGGTGCGCCAGCAGGTGCCAGTGGACGAATTGACTGTTTTAAGCTTGAAGGTTCTTCCAACTCCACCATCGTACCAATTTTGGAACTATGAGGTAAAACATTCTCCCCACTTCTGCTTTTATCAGTCATCATTTCAACTCGCGGTGATGCCACAACAGTACCATGATCGACCAACTTTGGAGTTGCAGCCTTTGCAGCATCAGCAACTATTCCCACTTTATGTCTTTTAGCTGTCTGCTCCACTGTTACTTCACCTTTGAGACCTGTAGCCTGTAGAGTGTGTAAAACACAATGATAAGCTAGCAGGGATAATATTTCTCATTTATTAAAAGAGAGCATAATTTATAATTTACATAAGATAATTAATTATACACGAATAAAGCCCACCACGTGACAAAAATAAATACCATTTTATGCCAACTGTTCAAACTCGGGCATAGCATTGATACAATTTTACGCATGTTTGAAAGCTTTACCCAGGTTCCAGGAAAGACACCAGATAGAATTTATATTATCAGTAAGAAAATGCATATTAAATAAAGCAAAGAGGGTGGTCTCAAATGCAGGAGAGATAAAATAAAGAATATAAAGAAATGAATACTGAAGAAATGATTAAGACCATAAACTTTATTGTCAGCAATGTCTTAAAAGGCGGAAGGCGGGAGGCGGGAGGCGGAAGGCGGGAGGCGGGAGGGCTGGCGGGGGGCCTAGCACCTAGGGCGCCTAGGCGGGGCTAGGCGGGGTCTAGGCAGATTTTTTATTTTAAACCAATTTTAATATTTTATCTTACATTTATCTAGACAAAACAATAATATAAAAAACAAAATAAAACAATAATATAATAAAGATAATAAAAGCATTTGCTTAAAGTTCAAACACATATCCATACGCTAATTGCTAATGTCAAAGTTCAAACACAAACATGCAATTATTCAAAGTTCAAACATATTTTTAACTTATTAGTTTTATTCATAAACAACAAGGTTGCTATTAAATAATAAAATTTAAAATTTCAAGAATTTAATTCAATATTAAAACTTAAGAAACTAAACATAAATTTAAGAAGTATATTGAATTAAACTAAATATTATAAATGTATCATCATTTATATAATTTGAAGTTGGTACAAGTTCAAAAATTACAACTATAATAAAATTATCCATTTTGACTTGATATTGTTCATTTCTTGTTGTGATTTGATATGCTACAACCTGTATTATTAATATGATAAATCATTAGAAAAATAAATATATCAAGATTTGGTTTGGGTAGTTATTAAAATAAAAAAACATCTCCGCCTAAACCTCGCCTAATTTCCTGGAGAATTTTTTTTGCCGTCTTGGGCCTAGGTGAGGCGCTAGAGGGCCTAGCGCCTAGGTGAAACGCCAAGGGGGCCTAGCGCCTAGGCGGGGCGCCAAGGGGGGCCTAGCGCCTAGACGGGGCGCCAATGGGGCCTAGGTGAAGATTTTTAGAACATTGATTTTCAGGGAAACTAGGTGCTACCTGTTTCTCAAGTTTATCCAACTTCCGCCTGAAGTCATTTCGTTTCTGATCAAGCATCTCCTGCTTCTTGCGGAGCTCCTCCTTCAAAAACTCTAGAGTCTCCAGCTTTTTCTGTGTAGGGGCCGATGCACCATTGGTAATAACCACAGGCTTAGGATTATCAGAAGCAAGCACAGGAGAAACTGAAGCATGAACAATACTGCCCTTCAGAGCTGTAGCCTGGGGAGCATCTCTTCCTATGTTAAAAGCAGCTGGACAATCTGGAACCGAATTAATTGTCAATACACGAGAAGATATTGGTACACCATTGCCCCTACTTATCCCATCATCAGGAATGTTGTCCCGGTTAGCCCACCATAGCTTGATAAAGCGATTGCCCATTACAGCATCAGGTGCCTTTAGAGCATTTTCTGCTTCTTCCCTCTTAGAAAACTGAACAAAAGCCCGCTCACTGTTCAACGGAACATATATGTTGATAACCTCTCCAAATTTTTGGAAATGTGAAAGGAGAGTGTCCCTTTTGTTGTTTTTTTTGGGAATATTATTGACAAATAAAGTACGTTGGGCCTTTTGAGATGGTTTTCGAATATTACGTGCAGTGTCATTAAGATTCTTCAAAGATGAATCTGTGGCATGTTGGCCAATGTCATCAGCATTTGTCCCCTTCCCCAGAAGGGCAGCAGCCCCTTCAGCAGTGTTAAGTAGCTCCTGATCTTCCTTTATTGTATTTCCAGTATAATCAGAAGAATTTATTCTAGAATCAATTTTCTCTTTTGTGTCTGGTTTATTTTTTGAACTACGAATTCGTCCCCACACAGACGAACTTGTACTACGAGATCCTACGGCAGTCCCAGTGTTTTTAACAAGAAGTTCATTATCAGAACCATCATACATCCCAATATCTTGATCATCAGTAAGGATGGGTTGATTATGCGCTCCATTTACCTTAGCTGGATCTGGCGCTAGGAGTCCGGTTGATGTTTGGGAGCAATCATTTGTCCAGAGAGGTTGATCAGGATCATAAAAATCAGCTCCACTGGCAACAGAAGAACCATTGAAATCACCATTTGAACCCAATCCATCATCACCCACACCAGACTTGCCACTTTTGCTAAATAAACCTTTGCCATTTGCCAATGTGCTTGAAGGAGCACTAAATGCAGATAAAGGCCCTGGACCGGCAGGTGCACCCAAAAAGTGCGCACTTGGAAGCGAAACAGGTAGATTAAACTGGGAAAGGCTCTGTAAATTGAAAACCTAAACTCAGTTAGCAGATTTGAGATATGTCCAAGTCAGCATATTAAATGTACTCAAAAATTGAAGCTTAATACTAATGATATGTTTCAGCAATGCAGGCACTACACAGCCTGTCTCCAGACATTTGTATGATGTATATGCAAGCCAGGTAGAACAGCTCTCGTTGTTTCACAGTTGTCCCAAAGCATGGAAATTGTGGTGTTCATTATTTGGAGTTTTTGGTTAGTGTTGAGTTTGTCCAGTGAGAGTGGAGGAGTTCATTCTTACCAGGTTTCAGGGCTTTGGCAAGAAGAGAGAGGGTAGGGATCTGGTAGTATGATGGCTTTGCTATTCTATGGTATATTTGGATGGGATGGAATACTCAGAATCTTAGTGACCAATACATGTCCTCTCACCTCACTAAAATACCACCCAAGCAATACCAATGCTTTTTCAAAATAAATTGAGGTGCAAAGTTACTTACTGTGGTTAAAGAGTATATACAAAATTACTTATACATTATATATAGAGAGAGAGAAAAAAGGAAATATGTGGCATAAGCCACAACCAAGCTTGGCTATAGATAAAACCTAAAATGACGTATAATTTGGCAATAAAATAGTGAAATGTCTTAAATGTCATTAATTTTCCGGTAATTCTCAGTAATTACCGAAAATTATGAAAAGACAAAGATGCCATTAATGAATGAGTGTATAGCCAAGCTTGGCTATCCACAGTCTCTTTCCCCATTTATAAATGTACATATATATATAATTTTATTGTATAGGGTTCCTGAGCTTGAAAAGTTGTTGGTTGCTATAACTGTTGTAGTTTTTGCTATTTCATTTATTAAATAAATATCTATTGTCACCAAGCTGCCCCCATTTTTTCAATCTACCGAGGTATTCAACAACACTAACAGGGTAAGGAAAGTAGAGTGCTAGTAGGTGCGTAGCACTGACATACCTGAACATCTTCGACAACGATACGATTAACACCATGCTCCAGCGGGCACATGTCTCCTCTCAGACAAAAGCCACGCTCCTCGAAGTCTCTACATCGTTGGCGAGGAATGCCTACACTCATTGAAGGATTAATGGGTGCTCTGAGTGTTCTTTGTAAGCCAAGAGAATGGAGTGTTTCCAAGCCACCATTCGGTAATCCTGGAACCAATGCAAATGCACTCCAGGATGCACTTTGTGCACTTGAAACAGATGGCATCCCCCTCCCTGCAAACAGACTTGCAGCAACAGACCCTTGTTGAACCATTTGAGGAGTGATATCAACAGAGCTGAACCTAGAATCACGTTGGCTCCAAGAACTAGGATCCCTTCCTCTACCTCTACCAGAACCAGGATCACCAGACCATGATTGGTTCACCCTGATTCTCTGGTTCAAATCAAAGGAAGAAGCTCGAGAAACTGGAGCTAAGCCAGGATGTCTCCTATCGAACTTTCCAGAAAAATCTTTATCCAGAGATGACATATTGTAATTTCTCCATGTTACATTCGAGTGAGAATCACCTTCCCTATAAGGATTCCCATTTTCAAAGGGTTTGTTTTGGTTTCTGTATGGTCTTGCCAAAACTTGTTCCAAAGGATCTCTCTCCAACGACGGAGACTGTGCCTCCCGCCTGCGATGTTTGTGGTTACGATCATCATCACTGATTTCTTTTTCCTCAGGATCGCTAACAGAATCAGAAGGTGAAAGGTCTGCCTTTGGAGATGAAAGTCTTAGATCCATTGAATCTTTTGAGCAAAATACAACATTCAACTTGTTCTATCAGATGAGGTGATCAGAACATTTCATTGGCCTGAATCAGTTCAACAATAACAAGAGAACCTGGAAAGGGGAAGGTGGATAACAAAGAATTAGAAACAAAATATTAGTAAAAGTTAAACTTATTAGCACTGAATAATAGAAAGGCAAAGAATAATAGACCACTTCCAATAGCAACCTAAGAGAAAAGAAAAGTTATAAGAAGAGAGTAACTTATATTTTGAACACCGATAAAGAAAGTAACTAATATTTTGAATTCTCCCTATCTCGGGTGGGTTTCCCAGGGGAGTCGTAAGGAATGGACATCTTCTCCATTTTACATGGCCACAAAGTATGGGGTTCACGACAAACCAACCCAATCTCGACTTTAAGACAACCTAGACTTCTAATAATATTAAGTAATTGATTTATTTATAACATATATGTGTTAAACAAATTTTAAGTCTTTAATTTCAATCATTGAGAAATGTAATGAATATTGAGAAATGTAATGAATGCCAATAAGCTCTCCAATTCAAAATTTTAAAAAGGTCATGTCTTTACCCTAACAATAAGTAAAACAAATGTACTCAACTAAAAGCGCCTGAAATAGGGTATATACCATGAGTTCTAGTCCCAAGTCCCTAAATATACTTTCAAGGAGTGACTCACAAAATTGTTCCAGACAACTCAAAGAACAGTTGTGAGTTAGGTTTCCATAGAGATAATACTCCCTCCATCCCAAACTAAACTAACATTTTTTTCTCTTTCGCTTTTTCGGATTTCCCATGACCTAAAAACAGAGGAGTTTTCTACTTGTTGAGTAGGTTCAGGCATTTTACAGATCAAATATGGATTTGGTTTCATATCAACCAATTGATTAAGTGACAATACAGTGCCAACGCCAACAATCACTCAACATTCCAAAACATCAATGATCTCACAAACCAGCTAAACATGTCCTGTATCACATAGAATAAAACAACACCAAAGCCACTCAGGAGCTTATATTTTTTTACATACCTGTGTATGTGTATTTATGTACTCTTCAAGAAAGAAAAAAAAAAGGCTCCAAATCATTAAAAGAAAGGGTAAAATGCCATAGTCTGCAAACTCCAACTGGCCAATTAAATAAATTTCAAAAAGTTGTACGAAAAGTGAATGAACGATAACAATTGAAGTATCCAGACCAAAACTCTTAACCTAATATAAATCAAATTGATCGCACACAAGCCAAATTCCAACAATATACATAAACACGCCAAACATAAATTAATAACGGATAGAAGAAACTGAACCTCGATGCTCAGATGTGAGGTCTTAGGTTTTCGATTTTTCCCTTTCTCTTCGCGTATATATACATATACATATATCGCCTCGACGCATGTAGCTCCGTTTGGTGGCGATACTGACCCGGACCCTACTTTTAACCCCTTCTCTCTCTATATCTACGTCACTTTTCTCTCTCTAAGATGAAGAAAAGGTGAGAGGGTTTTACAGAAGCATGGATAGGAAGTAATAGCCAATTCGAACAGGCACCCCCAATATTTTGCAGAAATATAAAATGTTACCCCTCGATATTGCATTAGAATTGAAAATGATATTGCGTTGCTATTTAATGAATTATGCTTTGACTCCTCAGAATTTAGGTCGAGATATGAAAGTAAATAAAACTCGGATTTATTAATAATATGATCTAAATTTTAGTATAAAAAATAGTTTAAAAAAATATATAAAATAAAATAAATAAAATTTTTTAGTTAAAATTTAATCATTGATATAAATTCGATTAAATACTGATACACTTTTTTAAAATCAAATCAAATTATGATAATTAATTATTATTATTTGATTTTAATTTTAATTGTGATTTTATATTTGATATTATATACATTATTTTCTCATTCCTAAAATATACAAAATCAAATCAAATAATTTATATAAAGCTAATTATATATAATTCGAATTCGAGCTTTTAAAGTTTATGTAATTTGAATATAATTTATCATTTATTAATTGAGTCGAGAAGAAAAAATAATTGAATTAATTGAATTCAATAAATTTTTGTTCACTTTTGATTTGATTCATTTACATAGTTAGATTGAAAAATTGGATGGTGAGTTGATGTCCTTGAGGACATATATTGAGAGTATATTGGGACTGAGAAAGGACGTCATTAAATTCCCTTTCGATCCCTAAAACTTATGTTCATTAAACTCCTTTGATTAAATTATTAAGTTGCTCTACAAATAATGTTAGTCGATAAACAATGAGATAATATTAAAAAAAGAGTAATGTTAAGGGTTTTAAATGGGTCTCAAATGACATGATATTAAAATATTTTAATGATAATTTATGGCATTAACTAATCACATGAGATTTACTCAACTAAGTTATGATGACACATTATTTGAGACAAAAATTTAAGTCCCTTAGCTTCATCAATAAAAAACATAAATTTTACTTAATATGATAATATATTAAAGAATTTAATAGGAGTCCTTTTTCTTTTACACAAATAACAATTTGTTATATGATTTAGGTTGGTAAAATTTATTTAGTTTAGATGGCTCAAAGTGGTTATAACTATTATGCCTCTATTACTTTAAACCTTTGATTATTCCGCTTACAATTATATATAATTATCAAAAGTTGGTGTAAAGTTAAAAGCATCTAAGCTCGTGTTAGGGTTGGACTTGGGAAAAGCAATGTACTTAATTTTATTGTAATTAAAGAAAAAAGAAGTTTAAACTACTGAAAGGTAAACTTGGAAAATAAATAAAATGGCCAGTTAGGGACATTAACCAAATGCACTTCTCCAACTGAGTTACTTCTGCCATTAAAACAATAATATCAACCCTTATTTCATCCTTAAACATGATAAAACATATTATAAACCAATGAGGTCTCAAGTCCGTCCACGTCACTTGAGTTATTCTCTCACTATGTTGCTTTCTCCGTGCAACATTGATGATGATTATTATAATTTTCTTACTGTTACACTAGTGTGAAATTTACAGATAATTGTAATTATAAAGTTGATTGATTGTAAAAATTAAAATAAAAAATCAACCTACTTGTAAACAGAGATATTCTGAATGGCTAAAAACATTTATATTTATTCCAATTGTTGATGTCTACTACATCCAACCCAATGAGATAAGGAATAAAATAGCAAGGTAAAATTTTCACAGCTACCTGAATATGTTTAATCAAGACTACGCAAACTTCTATACATAATCACCGATCAGACTATGTTTAATTGTTACCGATTAAGCCAACCTCTTGGGGGCTGGACTTCCCCATCATTCATCAACTTGTCCAACACCAAATTTAAATCAACCGACTGTCCATTGTCAGTTAACCTCCGAACTGTGGCTATCACGTGGTCTCTTGGAAATCCCATATTAGTCATCTTGTCAACCACATTGTCAATTGGAACCTTGTTTCCGGTACCAGCAGAACTAGATTCACCACTGACATCAGAAGCAGTACGGAGTCCGTGTGGTAATATCCGGGCTGTGGGGAGTTGTGGGTAACCACTTCCGCCACTCTGGCCTATAGAAGGAAAAGACAGTTGCTGCGATTTTATGGGGGAGCCACGACCATACTGAGAAGCTGATCCACCATAAGGATATGGTTCACTAGGCACAGATGATGATGGGCCATACGCAGGAGAAAATCCTGGCCCAGGTTTACTAGAGGGAGACTCGTACACGTGGGATGGAGTCCCATAAAACTGATGTGAAGGGGGAGCTGGATAAGAGGGAGGTTGGTGCATGCTTGGTGGAAAGTTCTGAGACGGTATATAAGGTGTTTCTTCAGGATGGCTGCCAAGAGGAGGAGTTTGAGGTTGAGATTGGGGGGCATTAACAGCTGAGAGAGATGCGTGTGGCTGCGAGTATTGAGGGAGAGGGCATGGCTGAAACTGCTGCTGTGGAGGTGATGGGGGTTGGGACTGCAGCTGCTGTTGGAGAGGTATTTGGTACTGCAGATTTGGGGTTTCAGGTGTTTGACCAGATGCTGGGAAGTATGATTCACGCTGAGACTGAGGAGCGAGGGGAATCTGGTTCTGAGAGAATTGGTTCGGAAGCTGTGGTGAAAGTAGCAGATTTTGTTGTGGCGGAGGAGGAGCATTAGGTTGAGGGTAAGTGGGAGGTGGTTGTGTGAGAGCAATAGGAGGAAGCTGGTGGTGAGATTGGAGAGGAGCAGATGATGCCTGCTGCACAGGATCCATGTGCATGGTACTTTGGATTTCTGATTGCTGTTCACCCTTTGATACTTGCAGCGTTACCAGCTGCAATTGAGCCTCTAGTGTTTCTTGCTTATCCCTTACTACCTGTACACCTGTTTCTACCTGAAGGAAATTGTTTAGAAAAACCTAAAAAAATAAAGAGTGAAAAGCATACAGGATGCAAGTAAACGAGCAATACAAAAAGTGAAGATTAGAAGTGAGAAATTTGTCTATTTGATAACACCAAATCTCTTTAATGTCAAATTTCTGACATATTACATTCGAGAGGAAACCTGAACCACTGCAACTCTACAGGTTTAAAATAATTTTGAACTTTGTATGACTTGTAGATCCTTGTTCAGTCCAATCTAAACTCCATCCTTTCTGGAAAAGGCAGTTCCTTAAAGTTGATTATTTCGTCTCTCAAAAATTTTCTTCTCAAGGAGGGTTCACGGGAAGTACAAGCCAAAAACTAAATAACATCATGCAAGTAACAATAAATACTGATTTGATTTACAGGACAATGAAAAAACTAGATGCATGTTTTCAGTTGTCAGAGTAATCTGGAAAGATTGGGGTGAAAGAAATGAGCTTTGACCGAGTAAACTAGGGAGGAAGAAGCCACACATAAGTGGGGATAACTGACACAAGGATCCTGGTTCAGTTAAATGGTGCAACTCAGAGCTAAACATCTCTAAGGAGTAGGAGTAGTTACTTAAGCCCAATGGAAAAACTACATTAACTTGAATGGTTTCTGTAACATGCAGATTCTAATTTTACTGTTGCTCTCTCTACTTGTTTCAATCATTTGCCTTGATGTTATTTTCTTGAGGTTAAAGGCAAAAAAAGAAATTAAAGTTTTTTTCTGAAGATGTTGTTCATGTGAGTACAACCAGTAGTTGACGTAATAAGATAGAGTACTGAAACAACAACGTAACCATAGTATGTAAGTAACTCAATAGCAACTGTGACACTGAAAAACCGTGACACTGAACAAAATTCATCCAATCCCTGCATCTATTGAACTAAGCAGACTACAATAATGGTAAAAAGAAAGGGTACCTCTCGAAGAATATTCTCAAGCTGTATCATTTTCCCATCAGTGCTTCCATGATTGTTTCCGACAGATTCCATCAAATCATCGACAGAATTCTCAAGATGGCGAGTTCTGCTCTCTAGCTGGGATAATCGTGAACTGACACCCTCTAATGCATGTAGCAAATTATCAGCATGTTTTTTCATTGTTTGGTCAATCTCGGACAACAAAGCCGCATCATAGATGTTACGATCCTTCTCGACTATGACTTTTGCAGGTTCAGTGGATTCAAGAGAACCATAGTTCTGTATAAACGTGGACAAAGTGATGGAGATTATCAAAAGCATTCGTAAAGTAAAGAGAACAAAGTCACAAAAGACACCCCAAAAAGAATTCCATAAAAAAAATGAAAAAAATGGAAAATTCTGGATAAACTTTGTCATTATAATATACAAGACACAATTCTCCTAGACAGAAGGCTAAAAATGAGGTTACTTCATGCCACTTATTCCTCACATTTTAAGCATCTTATCAAAATTCTAACATTTTTGGTTCAATGTCGGACCTGACACATCGGCTTATTTGGTGTATTTCAACAATAAAACAGTCGCTTGAATGTATTAGTCCACCAGCCCTTATTTTGGTTACTTTTGAGAGTTCAAGGAGGCAGAAAAACTTGGTATTTGCTCGGATGGAAAAATGTTCATCGGGAGAATGCACAAGTTCAGAATATCAACAAAATACTGACAATTGATTAAAATTTTTGATAAGTAAACATCAATACATCTACTTCACTCTCTCTCTCTCTCTCTCTCTCTCTCTCTATATATATATATATATATATATATACACACACACACACACACACACACACACACACACACGTGTGTGTGTGTAAACACAAATATAATTGACCATCAAGTAACTTTCCAAACTAGCACCCAACTTGGTCAATATAAATAACATCAAGGAGGTGGTGGCACCATATTTGAATTTCAGTACTCTTTGGTGAAAATTATATCTTCAAAGATAAAAAAGCTATGTTAAATGGACTTGGAAACCCCTAGAAGGATCCTAAACAGTACACGCCTATTTCAAGAGCATTTTGGTTCATTTTTTACCAAATTGCCGTGTCCAAGTCCCGCATCCGTACTCGTGTCAACACGGGTACTTCTGGATTTTAGAAAAATCCATGTAAGAAAAACAAAAAGAGAGATTCATTAAAAAATCCATCAGAGTTTGAAGCAGCTTAAATATGATATTTTACAAGTTACAACACTAATAATAGATAGAAGCATAAAATGTTGTGTGTACTGACTGATTTAACAAATATTATCTTCAAGGTTCTTCCCTTCTATATGGAAGGCTCTTTTTTTTTAAAAAAAAATAAAGGTTTTTGTTTGTTTGTTAATACCAATGATGTGCTCCTCAGATTTACGGTTGATGTTTATGTAGGCCTATGAGTTCAGTCCACAGTTATTCTTCATTGTTAGACACTTAGACTGCATGGAGGCTCTCCAGAGCTATGTTTGATGCGTATGTAGACCTATGAGTTTAGTTCACACTTGTTCTTCACTGTTAGACGCTTAGACTGCATGGAGGCTTTGAAATTCATTATTTGTTGGTTTAAAGGAGAGTTGGGTTAGTCCTAAGTTGGTTAGGGAACTTCTTGTTGTAAGCTTTCATGGTTTCAGGGGCAGTAAACATAGAAAGACTATACAGTATTGTGGTTGTTTTCAGGTTCTCTAGGGAATTTGGTTGGAGCATAATGCACATTTTAATTATCTTAATTATTTTTTATTGTGGTTAACCCTTATTGTTTATAACAATATGATTCATTTCCTAGCATCTCTTTGGCTTTAGCCATGAGGCTGTTTAGAGGGTTGTCTATTATGCTTAAGAGGATTTCTACCCCCACCCCCACCCCCACCCCCACCCCCACCCTCACCCTCACCTTTACAATTTTCTTCACTAATGGGAGACGTGCGTTTTGGGGAAGAGGGATATCTCACAAAATGTTTCACACAAAAAGTCAATCAATCCTTATACATTACTGTATCAAAAATAATACAGTACATCCCTGTTTATAATACTTCTAAATAACATTCCTAACCCAAATTGGATTTTGATAAAATAACTATCAAAATTATAAATAAAGTAAATTAATTAAATACAACTTCTTGAATTTTCTTTTATTTTCATGGGTTTCAAAAGTCTTTTATATTGGTCCAACCAAGTCTCGTGGGTTCGTCCTGCATCATTCATTCTAATGAAACCTTGTTCTTGTTCTCTATATATTAAAAAAGATTGTGCAGGCTCATTTTTGATACTTTATTGGAATATATTGATGTGAGACCCCGAATTTTATGAAATAAAAGTATTCAATTTTTCTATTTAGTAAATATTTAAATTGATAAAAGTTTAAAATTAAGAGTGATATATATAAAATTTTCAAAATACGCAAGTGGTTATAAAATACTCATTTCTGCTGGGGGAATATTCGTTTGGTCGTTAAATATTCTTGTTGTCGGTGAATATTCGTACGACGGCGCAGCCATTTGTGGGCCTCATAACAGAATAACTGTCGGATGAAGAAAAATGACAAGTTTGAGTTTTTATAAATAACGGCGTAGTAATTACCATTAACACTTTTGGAATATTTGGTGGTTAAAATACAGTAATACGCGTGGTTGCACAGTAGCACACGGTATTGCACAGTATTTTTAAATTATTGATTCTTACGTAGGAAGGCTCTACTCAATAATTGTTACAGTAATTATTGTTCAATATTTTATTTTATTGATTCAATAATTGCTGCGTTGATATTTTATATTATTGTTGTTTAAATAATTGTCATTGCACAGTATTTCCCATTATCGGATCAATAATTCATATTGTTTGGATAATATTATTAGATAGCATTATTGGCAATATCTAGAAAGTTCTGTCAAGGAGAGGTTTGGTCACCTAATTGCGCGCCAGTAAGAAAAAATCCATATCGGAAAGCCCCCTCTTTCCTAGGAACTGTCTGGTTGTCATTATTGTGATTCTGCAATATTATTTGTGAATAATCAATTATTGATAAGGAAATATTTATTTGATGCGGATATAAATGATGGATTTATTTATGTGGTTATAAATGAAGGAATTAATGTTGAGGTGTTTTATCAGTATTTTGTCAGATTGGAGGTATTAAAAGATCATATCGGTGTTCTTAAAGCTCTATTGCGTGAGTTATAATTTTAATCCGACCGTTGGATCGTGGTGATTTTTAGATATGTTATACATATATAAGTTGAGTATATGTCCACAAATTTTAAACCGTTAAAAATTTACGCATGATTTGTTATGAATTTTAAAAGGTGTTGAAAATTGTCCGTTTATGAATTTCGGATATTTTCTGTCTGGAATTTGAAAAACTTAAAGCTACAAATTTGTAGAGAATTCGATTTCGTGTGGAATGGACATAAAATTCGTATTTTTCTGATAAACGGGCTATTTTCTATGAATTATTGAAGTTTCGAAAAATAAAATGACTTTTATTAAAATTAGGGTGGGACCCACTATTGTTTTAAAAACATGTGGGTCGCCAAATTATTTTCAATTGAGATGGTTTGGTCTTTGGTGGAGGGTCATGAATTTTTCAAGTAGTATGCGTTGATAAATAATAATAATATTTTATTATTTAGTCTCCTTTATGCTTCTAAAGATTTTCCTATAAATAGGTGCTTATGTTAGAATTGAAAATCACACCAGAAACAAGTTTTCTTTCTCTCTATATTGTCGAGCGTATTTTTGTGAATATTTAGATACTTGGAGAATTGCTATTCAGTGCAAGTTTCCTTCGGCTTTACATCCGATATTCCAAATCGAATAATCGCTTCTTTTGAAGTAAGGGATTGTAAGGGTTATTATGTTTTTCAGTTTCGTAATTTTTCTGACATTTAAAAATTCTGAAAAAAATTAAAATGATAATTTGATGAGTTTTTTTGATTGTGTCCAAAAATGGTGATTTTTGGATGTATATATTAAGAGTTATGAATTTTATGAGAAAAGACTATTTTAAAAGTAAACTCTTATAACTCCTTGTGGTTAACTCCAAAATTGATGAAATTTTTATTGGGAATACATCTATATAATATCAGTATACCCTTTAAATTTCGGAATTTTTGGACAAAAGTACAATTTATGATAAATGTCTACATATTCGGCAGTTTTGGCCATATGAAAAATAGTAAATGAATTTTAAAAATTCCGAGAAAAATATATGTTCAATATGGGACTATGTTCTGCTAAATCCCAGAAAAGAAAATTTGTTTGTACTGATTTGGTATTTTTCATGAAAATGAACTAGTTATGAGTAAATGAATTAAATATGTTATGTGAAGTAAGAAATGTGGAAAATAGAATTTTATGGCTTGAGAATTCTATATGAGGTATATGCAGATTTTTTATGAGGGTTTTGGTTATTGGTGATGAAATCTTATGAGTTTGGCATTTTAGGATGATTAAATGCATTAATTAATAAAGTGTAAACAATTATAATAAATTGTTTATAAGTTTAAGAAATGATTAAAATATTGTAGTAATATTAATAATATTAGATTATGAGATTATTAAGTGATTTATAACATTTGGATTAAATCATTGATTTATGAATCTTACTCTTGAAATTAAATGCGCTTGTTGATCATATTGTTTTTATTAACATATAACATTTTTATAATCCCTGATGAAATTTCTCTTTGACTTAAGTGTAAAGATGGGTAGATTATTGGTATGATCGTGACTATGGGTTCTCTTTGGCCAAGAGTCAAAGATGAATTGTTGACTGGTATGATCATGACCATTGAATTTACAATTGAATATTTTTAGCTTAAGTGCAAAGGTGAATTGATCAACATGGTTATAATTATGGTTTATATAAATTATGAAATGATTATGTATTTCTTTGAGATATTAATATCTTTGGCCTGTAATGCAAAGATGAATTATTGATTGATATCTTTGGCCTGTAGTGCAAAGATGACTTGTTGTTGAATATCTTTGGCCCGTAGTGCAAAGGTGATCTGTTGTTGAATATCTTTGGCTTGTAGTGCAAAGATAACCTGTTTTTGAATATCTTTGACTCGTAGTGCAAAGATGACTTGTTGATGAATATCTTTGGCTCGTAGTGCAAAGATGAATTTATTAGTATGATTAAGAACAGAAACTGTGATTTGGTATAACCATGATCTTTGATGTTTCAGGTAAAGACATGTGATGAAAATTATCTTCGTCTGAATGAGAAGAGGAATTTAGAACTACAAATATGATTATGAGTTACACATGATTGTGGACAGGAACTTTTGATTGATGTTACAGTGATAAAACATTATTAGTGGACTTTTAACATGGAGAAGATAATAGACTTTATGGTCTATTTGACTCTTCTAATGGATTGTTCGTTCCGCTACAACTATGGTTGAAAAGTTTTATCATCTACCATATGTTCTAAATCTCTGATTTATTACTGATGAAGGCTATTGATAATTTAATTATCTTTAGTCATGATATTCTTTACTGAGCTAGTTGTGCTCACCCTTTTGTTTCACAATTTCTTTCAGGTAATAAGAATGTTGCTGGGTCGAGCAGAGATAACAGGGGAATAGAACGGTGGTCTATAGCTGTTGAGGTTCTCCTTAAATAGTATGGAAATAATTTTATTGATAACTTTAGATAAGTGTGTCGTATTGTATACGTCATTTGATATTTAATTTTGGTTAACCGAATAGGGTGAGGTGAACCCAACTTTGGAATGGTGTTTTGCCACTATCATACAAGATGTCTAATGACATACAACCTCGTGTTATCATAAGACAGGGTTGTGCACATCCACTTGCTGAGTATATCTACAAGCACTACCTATATGATCTTGGAGTTTGGTTGAAATATAATTTTCAATTGCAGACAGTGGAGATAGTTATATGTCAAGAGAAGACTCACCATTGGAAAGAACATGATAGTAATCTTCTCGTTTTTCTTTGGGGTCTATTGGGTCAACCAAGGATAATTCTGTGGACATATGATATCTATCATAATCTAGACGCATGGCCTCCCATGTACGAAGGTTTTCTTGAGCATTTTCCAAATATTTTAATTTCTAAAACAGTTATTGATTGTACCTTTGTGTAAGGTATCAATGTGAGGTGCTGACACAAGTTGGTGTCCAGAGTCACAGTTGGTATTTAAACTCACAACATATGTGTTGTTGTATTTTGCACGACAATTGTAGTAATAAAATTGTAGTTGTTTTATGTACCATGTATTTGGCGACTTAGGTTGGATGGATTGAACCTATTTTGGGGCGTCACAATTGATATGCAAAATTGTCCCCTCAAATGTATCTATGCACAAAACCCTTCAACCACATAACATACGAGAGCACATACGAGAGCAGATCCTCTATCCCCAAATTCCTTGTCCCCTTGTGTCCCTCCACTTAAATTTTGACACATAGTCTCTTACTTAACACTAATTAATTCTAAAATTAAATAAAAGGACATGTGTTAAAATGTAAGTGGGGGGACACAAATGGGACAGAGAATTTGGGAACAGAGGATCTGCTCTCATAACATACTATTTCTACGTTCTAACTTAATTTTTAACCGAAATATTCATAACTCATCCATAAATAATGATACTTCTTCAATTTCTTATTCCATAACAACCCATTGGACCAGCAATCTTAGTGATCTATCCTTAAAGTCAATGCGGAACTAGAACAACAAACTCAATGCTTCTCTTAGATCCAAAACGAAAATGTTCACCAGCAAAGACAATTTACATTAGCATTTACATAAATACAAAACTTGAATTGAGAAAAGATTAACCAGAAAGTGAAGGATACACAATTAACACATAAACCCCATTTTTTAATATCAATAGTTGTATGTATACTAAAATATGTATAGAGATAAGAAAGATCTTACTCTGCTAATGGAATTAACTTTGAATCCCTAGCTCTGCCAGTGCCAGAATCAATACTAGACGGCGGTGATGGAGTGGGACGGATTGGCTGAAAATCATAACTAGGCATGACCTCTTCTTTCTTACTGTGCTCTTGAGGATTTATTAGATTGATGAAATCGTTGTTGTTGTCGCTACTATGTGAATTTGATAGATCCATTATCTGCTTGTCCATGTAAAGCGACGTATTCATCGAGCTCCCAATATTCTCAATTTATATATATATATATATATATATATATATATATAATGTATATAGGGTTTCAGAAAGAAAGGAAGAGGAGAATTTATTATTTCTTGTGTTTGCAGGCTCTTCAAAGAGTGATCTCGATGAAAACGGGAAGTAACAATAGTGTACAAGTCAGGTGATGTTGGGATATTTGTCAATTTGTTTATGCCACCAAACGACATCGTGTTAGGGATACGTTTATAATTTCTTCATTAAATTTGGGCCTTCAGTAAGTCTACCGGATAGTAGCCCGGTAAAACGAAACCGAGGGTCTAGTTTGGATGGAAGGAGTATATATATTATCAGAAACAATTGAAGGCATAGCACAATATATCCTCCCAGAAGCTCTATCACTAATCTTATCGATTCTTATTTTAATTTTAGTTATAACTATTGTAAACTAACTAAAATGATTTCTAATAAAATTATATTTGTTGTTTTGAACTTTTAAAAAAGTCGTATCGTTTTTTATTTTAAATTTTCACAAATTGATTTTAAAATATAATTATAAATTTGGAAGTTTATATGTGAACAAGACCAACACAGTCTGCGAGTATGGAATTAGCCAACAAAATAGTCATGTATATGCCCTATGAATTTGTAACTGTGGTCTTTGGAGTGATTATTTAGTTATTCCTAACTAATAATTCACACAACTTAGGTGTAAAAAGTACTAAAATACATTACAGGGTTATGAGACTGACAACAAAATGTCAAACACATGTACATAGAATGAATGACATAAATACATCATACCTATTTGTTAAATAGATTAAGAGGGTAAAAAATAGTAGAAAAATACATAATCATTCATTTTTAAACCACACAAATATGCTGCCTGGTTTCCCAAATCAAAATAGGTACTCAATTTCAGAGAAACCAGAAGTATTAGGCCATGGCACTTGAATTATGACCATGTTCCCATCGTAAGCGAACGCAACGCCTTCCCCATTGATCATACAAGCTCTTGGTTTCTCCGAGGCAAACACCCTCATTTCCCCAGTTCCCTTCACCCCAATTTGAACAGAATCATCATCATCATCATCATCAAATGCCAATGACTGAATTGCACCTCCTGAGTTGAGCATGTTCACTAGTCCAATAGGAGCAAATTGAATAGCTTTATTTGCCAAAATACTGACGGGAGAAACTGTTATTAGCTCAAAGTTAAAGGGCTCGAGCGAAATTTCCAAGTTATCGGTTGGCTTCACTAGTACTAGCTTCTTTTCGCGGAACTTGTACATTGCGAAAACTTGAACTTGTACAATTGAGATTGAGCTCTTTCCATTTTTCCACTCAATATCGTTGGTGCTGATCAAAGAGGTGACAACATGAGAATATTCTGAGGCACAGATGTTGCGCCTAGCTTCACGACTCCATCCTCCGCCTTGACAATTAAATGCTCCAACAACTCCAGTATACTGTTTGTTCCAAACGAAGAAAAAAAGAGTAATTAGCCTAACAAAAGTATTTAAATTAGTGTACGTTATTCAAGAAAAAATGTATCTTCTTACCTTGTTAAGGTTCCATATCTTGAGCATGGTCTTGCCATCATGGAGGGGATCTTCAAAGAGGGAATCGCGAGTAGGAAGAGCATAGTACTCGCAACGCAAGATGGAGCCATCGGGCAACACTAGGGTTTTGAGGAGTTGAAAATTGTGCTTACCAACAGAGTCACTAACATAAATTGGTCCACCAGAAATGGCTCGGGAAGCAGCATGGAACTCGGCACAGGGGTGCGTGGACTGGAACATATCCCAGTCTGGTTGGATGAAGTTGCCCATCCACAAGCTATTGTAAGCACAGTGCACCATGTGACATCCTTGTAACCAAAATGTACCATTGGGATCCCCTGAAGGATCAGTGCACCAAAAATCATCTCCTGTTTAAAATTAAGGGTGTATATATTAGTAAGTGCAAAATTGTTATTTTTGTTAATAAAATAAATTTACGTTAACATTTTAGAAATTAAAATCAAATGAGATTTTATACTTTTAACCCAAGTAAGAAGTAGTATTAAGATGAGGAACGTACCAACACGACCAAGCGCAATGGCCTCGGTGCCAAGGAACATGAAGTCATTGCAGTGCTCCATGCTAGCAATTACACCATTCCCTTTGAAGTGCTTCCTCACTGATGATGTCAATGCTTTGTAGTATGCTTTTGCCAGCTCCACTCTCCCACCATATTCTTCACACAACATCTCCAACAACTGTTCAACACGAAATTAATTAACAACCATATTATTATTTAAATAAATGATATTGCATATATGCAAGGAGTAGTAGTGATATTAAAGAATTTCTAGTGTAATAAAGAATATATTTCTAATACATTCAAATTATATATGACGTTGAGCTGAAATATCACTATTTTATGCAAAAGTCTTGTGACCCAAAAATGAAAAAGTTAATTAATTGTAAAAGTGATGACAAAAAGCCAAAGAAACACTTGAAAATTATGAACAACATCAGCTTTAATCTCTGATCCTCTAAGATAGGGACACCTCTCATAGATTTTGTGACATAAGAAGGTAAATACAATTGAACTTACGTGAATAACGTCCACTTTGACTCCGTCAATCCCTACCGACTCCAAGTGTGAGTGTAACCCTTCATACATCTGATCAACTAACTCTGGTAGGACCAACCCAACGCCGTTGTTAACGATCTTATCAACTGCCAGATCTTCCATTGTCATCTCCAACCCAGGGGACAACTTTGGGGCCACGACCCTGGACTCAGGTAGACCCGAAACATTGGGCCTTAGCCCACCCCAGTAGCCACAAAGTGCATGCCACACATACACATACTCCACACTCTTGAAATTCTTCTTAAGGTCCCTAACAAAGGCCCCCATGCCCTTCCTAAGGGCACCGGATTCATCCTCTTTGGGACTCTCATACTCCCTAAACTTGTAGTTCTCTTCAAACTTTATGAGCCTGCATGGCATTTGCTCACCGGCAGCAGTCCTATTCATACCTTCTTGTGTGATTGGATCCTCATCATGAGAGATGGACTGCCACCCGTCATCAATCAACACGAGTCCCGGTGGGCACCCACCATCGACGAGCCCCTGCACGCCTTCCCGCACGCCCTGAGGGTGCACCTTAAGATAGAATGCATCCCATGTGCACCACCCAAATTTGTCCACAATACCGGGAGGAGTCTTTTCCTCCAAGAGCTTGAAGGTTCCTAGGTGAGACCTAACAACCTTCATGACCTCTTTTACGAGATTAAATGGATTCTCACCGGATTGCACGTAAAGAGCAGCCCGAAAGGAGGCCTCACAGACTTTCGTTGAGCCACTTTCAACACAAATATCGATGTAATCGTCCTTACCGGGCTGGAGTGAAGCCCGGAAAGGACCTTCTAGGAGTGGAAGAAGCAAAACATAAGGGCGACCGGAGCTGGACTTATTAAGAATGACCATTTGGGTTTCGTGTTCAAGGTCTCTACCGTTTGATCCAATCCAGTGGGTTGTCCACCAGACTTTGAACCTGAAAATACTCATAAATTTGATGTCTTTAAGCTTGCCAATCGGCACAACATGCCGGCTTTTCGCCTCATCGGCATCAAAGCCTATGAAGCTGCCGGCCGGGATTGGGGAGGCTATTATATTAGAAGGAACTTGAGAGAGAAAAACACGACCATTAGCCATCAAATTTGATTCTTCCAAGGTGATTAAACCGGCATCAACCACCTTGGCAATATTAGAACCAACTTTGGTCGGACTTGGAGCCATATTGATCACGAAAGCTTAGCAAAAGAGAGAGGTTTATAATGTAAAAAGAAGGCAGACAATTTTTTGACAGGCTAGGATTTTTGGTGAATTGCTATGAAGCCAAGAGGGTGCTTATATAGATTGGTTAAAGGAATAAAAAAGGTAAAAATCTTTATAGAATCTGGATGATATAATCAAAAGAATAAGTTGCCTTTAATTTTGACGCGTGTACTGTGAATCTAAGTTTGGGAATTAGAATTGCCAAATTTATAGAACATTGAAGCGTGAGGAAATTTCGAACGAAGGTGTTTGGGGTGGTGTGTCGGTTCATTCTATATTTTTGGGGGTGGGTCACCCCAAGTGCAAAAGTCTATTAATAATAAAGATTATCCCATAACGTCCTTCTCATGCGGGAAATGGTTGAAGGGTGTACTAATAATAAAGATTATCCCTCGAGTCCTTGTCATGGGGCAAATGGTTTAAGGGTGTATTAATAATAAAGATTATCCCTTGAGTCCTTGTCATGGGGCAAATGGTTATAGCTGGCCAATAAACTTTGACCAATTGATAAAATGACTAATTTTTCTTTAGATATATTGTATATAGAAAATAGCCTTCAAATGTTAACTCGATATTGAAATAAAGTTGAAATTTTTTTTCCCTTGACATGTTTAAAACGTGGGGTACTGCAATACTAGTACTTTATTCACCCATTGACAATATTACTTTATAAATTGTATTTTTGTGCATATATTATTTATTTTTTACATTTTATATAATTATATATGCACGAATTTTAAAATTGATAAAGTAATTTATTATTATGAAAAATTGTAGCTTTTCTTGAGATATGATAATTAATGTGTTTTCTATATATAATTTGGACTTACCATCACAATCATGTTGGACGAGCGGAATATATGTAATTAGAAAGCGTATCTTAAGTCAGTCATTGTAATTTTTATCATCATTTAGAGTTCTTGTGGCTTTAATATCATGAAGCAACTCTTTATTATGTAATCTTTTCTTTTTGGTGGTCTTTTTTTGTTCTGGAGACTGGAATCTACACTTCACAGGAGTATACTTTTATGGTGCTCAATTTAAGGTACTGCATGCACAAAATTTTCTTTATAAGATATATGATCTTTGAAGATTGAATAAATCTTACAAAATATACTCAAATAAATAGAAATGTTTTAGTTTTATATAATTAAATATACTCCCTCTCATATTATGTATAAAAGGATATTTTTATATTTTTTTTCAAATATTATTATTATAAAAGGATATACTATCTCATAAAAGAGTACAAGGTAACCCCCGGTTCCCTCATAAAAAATCCTAGCTAGGTTTTTAGTATTTTTGAATGTTTAATTTTGTGTCGGATTAAAGTAAAGATATTACTGTTCCTGTTTGACTTCTGACACCCTGCATTTTTAGTTCTACCAACCGTCTGGATCTCGAATTTAATTAAGTTGAATGAAACTTGATACATATTTGGTATACAGACTAGATACACACTCAAATGTGGGGTATACGTTCTATTTTATAAGAAGTAATATTTGATTATTTTAAATTAGTTATAAAAATTTTAAAGATAAAATTGATATAAAATTATTTAATTTTGATTAATTTAATACTAGTTAATATCATAAAGTACTTAAAAAGTATATATAAAATGTAATTCTAAAAATTAAAATACATCACAATTTGAATTTTTAAATTTTTTACAAATTAACTAGAATCAAACTCTTTTTTGAAAAACAGTTATTTCACTAAAATTTATTAAACCACGTAAAAGAATATAGAGATGAACTTCTTCTTCCAACTAATACGCAGAAAAAGAAAAAACACCTTTTTTGAGCCAATTTAGCTACCGAATGGACAAAACTAATGGCCTAAAACTTATATCTAACAATATTCAGGCAATCCTCTGTCAAACCCCAATATCATTGGCGAATTAATAAAATGGCCTTCAAAATTGGAATAGCTAAAACTTCCGTACGTAATATCAGTATAAATAATAATTTTATAAATTTACATCATAATTTAAATTCTTAAAATTTTTATAAATTAACTAGCATGGATCAAACTTAATTCCAAAAGAACCGAGGGAAATCTGCTAATTAGTTATGACTTATGAACGACACTCAAAAATAAGGGAGTGACCATTCTTTTACGTCCTCAATCCCCGGAAGAAGGAACATTCAGCCACCTACCGTACGTACGTTCTCAATCGCTTTAAAAAGTAGTACATCCTCCCTCCGTTTCTTAATATAAATCGTTTTAGAGTTGTGCACAAATATTAAGAAAATAATTATAAAACATTAAATATAGTATCAATTATACTATATCATTTTCGATTGAAAAAAGATAATGTTATTTATTAAAAGAAAAAATAAATGGTAGAACCAAAGTTATATTTATTACTTGGGTAATATTAAAAAGCTAGCAATTAATTTACTTGAATTATATTTAAAAATAAAAATATTTTTTTAAAAATGATCACTTATATTAAAAAACAGAAGAAGTAGTAAAAAAAAAAAAATTAATAAAAGAAAAGAATATGTAACGTAACGAACATAACAATTAACTTTAAGACTTTATTTTATATGTTTGGACAAACTTAATCCATATATTTATTATATACACTTCTTGTCCACAGGAAAGGTGTCCCCCAAATTCAAAATAAGCGATAGTTTATGAAATTTTACGGGGTGGGTCGGTCGTCGACTTTTATCCACGTAACAAGATTCAGTGGGCCCATGCACCCCAACCCTTCTAGACTCAGAAAAAAAGATAAGGGGGGTGGCTGGCTGGCTGGCTGGCTGGCCGCAAATATTTCCGCCATACAGATTTCTTCCTGCAGAAGCAATATTAGTATATTACGTACACTTGCGGTTGGAGGATTATCTCAACCATTCCATTAAATGTTTTTTTAGATATGAACCGGTGGTAAACGAATCAAGAAAGATACTGTAATATTTTAGTATTATATTAAAAAATATAGAAAATATTTATTTGTATATAAAGAATTAAGTTATTAATAATAGTACTTTCAGTCAATCTTTTAGATGAGCCTATGATGGATTAAGAGGGGTGTATTCAATTAAGATTTTTAAAGACTTTTTTAAGTGATATACTTTTGTAGAATTTGTGGGATTTTAATGACTTTCAAAAATTTTAAAAGACTTTTTAAAATGACTTTTATAGACTCTCTATGAAATAAGTAATGAAACTTTATAAACTTTTTATTAAGACCGTGATAGACTTTCAGATACTTCAATATATCTTATAACTTATATTAATTGTTAATTAAATTTCATGTATATAACATCTTCCTCTTTTTTATGAACTAGTGTAAATCTCATTATATTATTGTGGCATGAGATTTTATATATATATTGAAAGCGTTCATATTATTCTACTCATTTTATAATACATTTGGATACTTTCTGGATACCAAATAAAACTTTAAAACTACAGACGCATTAATATAAAAAATTAAGCTTCACTTTTCATCGAAATTATATATACTTTATGCACACGCTACCAGACGCTTTTTATTGAAATCGTTATGGCGAAGCCGTGAAGCTATAAAGCGATGCAAATCAAAATTATTAAGAAGTTATAAAAAATTTGGTGGGGGTTCGAGGCGTCATCCCCAGCCAATTTTTTTTTAATACTTAATACTTTCTATTAAATAAATGCATCCAAATATCCAATTTAATAATACTAATAAAAAGAGAAATCATAATTAATTTCAAAAACAAACCGAGGTTGGAGAAATTGAAGAGAGAGTAATTTCATATTCGCGAAGCAAGACACAAGGCCGCAAGAGAATCACAAGAGAATAGAATTCGCACTCAGGTCCTCCACATTCATGGCTCGTCACCACCAAAGATCCACTCCACCACTTTCGCTAAAGGTTTTGATGGTTCACTATTTGACTTTTGCTTTTGCGATTTTGCTTTTGCTTTTTCTCTATTTTGTGGTCAAGTCTTTGAATGATATTGATGTATGAGATTTAGATCTAGTCTTGTACATTGGGTATCTCTAATTAAAAAAAAAAAAGATCGAGTGGGTCAAAATTAAGTAGAAGTCAAAAATCGAGTAGGATTAAAAAAATTTAAGTTATTTCAAAAATTGAGTGGGGTCAATCGACCCACATTTATAAAGATATGTAAGACCCCAACTTTTATAAATAAAGATGAATTTTCTATAAATATTATTTTTGAATATTATGGAATAAATTTGATATAATGTTATAGTTGTGGGTAATATTTATAAATTTTGCAAAGTAAAGCAAGTTGTTATAAAATATTCATTTGGTTTGGGAATATTCTTTTTAATCGAGGAATATTCGTTTACTACCAATCATCGCGGACCTCACAACGGAGTATTGTCGTAGTTAGAAAAAGACAAAATTATCTTTCTATAAAAATAACTAGCAGAGTTATTCTGATAAAACCGTTGAACTACCCTAGTAGTAAAAGTACAAGAATACTGCCGTAGTTGTATAAGAAGTACACACGATATTGATTATTGATGCTTACGTGAGAAGTCACTCACCATTATGCTCAATTATTGCTACAATAATTGTTGCATCATATCTCTTATATTATTGATTCAATTATCATCACAAAGATTATCATTTGTATAATATGTTATAATATTAAATCAATAATTGAGACGACAAGTTATAAATGATTAATAATTGTTGAAAGATTAAATATGTGTTGATTAAAAAAATAAAATGATTTGTGGTAATATTTATTCAATCCTCGATGTATATAAAGAGTCCATTATGAGACGTTTGTGGTAAGTTTGATTATTTTATGGGGGGTGGGCCATATGTCATCATCTAAGAGTCTCTTCACAATAGTAATTACCTTTGTGAATAGTAATTACCTTCGTCAATAGTAATTACCTTTACCAGACGTCCGAACCACTTGTCGCTTCACATTACAAAGGCCGAACCACTTTTCGCTTTCACATTACAAAGGCGCCAAACCACTTTTCTTTTCACATCACCAACCGTCAAGCCACTCGCCTTTTCACACTGGCGGTCTTAGAAAATCTTCTATAAATAGAGGCCTAGTGCTTCATTATTTTTCACGAATTCATTCAAGCTTATAGAGAGAAAAGTATAGAGAGAATAAGAAAAAGAAGAAGAGAATTTTGTTACTACACTACTGCAGAATTCAATCTCCTACTAAAAGTAAGGGGTGTTATTCTTTCTTATTCATGAAGAGAACTGTTGTTATTCCATTGCTTATTATTTCATTGGAATAACTCAGATATATCGTGGTTTACCCTATACTTGGTGACATTCTTCTATTATTCTATTGGAACATCCTGTGCATGTGTTTTTTACGGACCGTTCCGCTCTTTATTATTATTCTATATGAACATCCCGTGTGACGCCCCCCAAAATAGGTATACATCACCCATTCTCGAGTTGTCAATACATGGTATGTAAACAACTACAACTTTATTATTACAACAAGAAATCTGTGAGTTTAAATACAAATATTATCTTCTGACAATATTTATACTCAAATAAATCTTCATCACATTTATTGATACATTATTTTACAAAAATGGTGAGGACTACTAAACAACTCTCTAGAACCTTCATTCCATACCCCGACTCAGATCGCTATATTCTCACCTCCCGAGAAAAATGGAACAAAAAGGAAAAGGTGAGCTCAAGTAGCTCAAGAAAGAATATTATGACTAAGATAATATACAACAAATTACCGTTAGTCTTCAACAGGAAAAATCTAATAATGCAATGATAAACAAATTTTAAATCAATATTCGCAATGAAATAATAATTCATTAGAAGAGTTAAGTAGAGAATGCAAACTACTATCTTCCATGTATGAATTTAAAAGTTCATCGCTATCTTTTATCCCCTGTAACATCAATCAATATATATCTGGAATCACATATTCATCTTTGCACTACAGTGCCAAAGATATTCATCATTAATCATGTTCATCTAAACACTGCTCATCTTTGCACTACTGTGCCAAAGATATTCTTCGAAATCATTCATCTTTGCACTACAAAAGCCAAAGATATTCCATAATATCATCATTTAAGATCAAGATGATGAAAATATTTTTAAAGAAACGAATCCAAAGAAACAAAATGACAAGGATTAAGGATTCAGTGATTTGTTTTATTCACGTCCAAAAATACCTCAAAAATAATCGCAGCAGGTGTAAAATTCAAGAATGATCAAAACATGGATATAATCAAAGCTAGTATCCGTAATAGATATTTTGACGAAAAGAAAATTTTTCATTTTTCGATGAATAGTCCAGATTCGTGAATAATGTCAGATATCGTGAATAAAGGTCGTATACGTGAATAGTAACTCAACACCAAAAGTTCCAAATTTGATAAAAACTTCGCACTAATATTTCAACATAATGATATTGAAGAAATAATATCATTACGGAAAAAAAAAATCCCTTTACCTCGAAAAGATCAAGACTTAAATTAAACACCTGATATAAAGGCTATGACTTGAACTTGCAAATCAATAGCAATACTCAAATTATACTCAAAATACTCACAAGAATACGCCGATAATATAGAGAGAAAACTTCAGCTTTTACGGTGTGATTTTCAATTCTAACCTAAGCACCCTATTTATAGAAATCGCTAGAACACTAAAGCGAAAAATTTAATATAATATTAATATATTATATATAAATTCTTACGCACACAATCTATGATCTGAATTCAGCCATGCTTGACAACAAATAAGTCTACTAAACAAATCAAAAAACGTTTTTATTATTTAAAATAATTAAAACTTCCAAAAATCAATTATTCAGAATTTCGAAACATCAATAATTCATAATAAATAGCCCTTTTATCGTAAAAATTCGAATCTCACGCTTTTTTATAGGAAATTCAATTCTCTACAACTTTGCGTAAGAAAGTTTTTCCAAATTCCAAATGTAAAATGACCAAATCCACAAACTGACGATTTTACAAGCTATAATCAAATTTCAATCGATAAATGGGGTCCACCGACATGTTTAACATGTTTTAAACATTTATTGCAACAAAAATACTCTTCCTCCTCGTATATACTCATATATCCCACATTCGTTGTAAAATATCACCCTTATTATATTATTAAAATATAATAATACATTATCTTATCGTAAAAAGATAAAATTTCAATTTTCAACAATTGTCACATTAAAATTTTTCTCCATCTATATCCACATAAAATCAATATTTTCCTCATCATATGAATCAATAATTAATTATTCACAAATAATATTACGTAATCACAATATCGACAACCGTGCAGCTTCCTGTGAAAGAGGCTTTCCAATAAGAATTTCTCCTTACTCGGCGCCGCAATTAGGTGTGACCAAACCTCTCCTTAGATGTAACTTTCTAGACATTGCCAATAATGTTATCTAATAATATTATTCGGATAATATGAATTATTAGCTTCGATAATGAAAAATATTGTGTAATGACAATTATCAAACAACAAAGAATATAAAATATCAACGCAAAGAATTATTGAATCAATAAAATCTTTGAATGAATTATCGTAACCATTATTGAGTAGTGCCTTCTTACGTAAGAATCAATAATTGTGCAATACCGCAAAGTGCTTCTTGTGTTTTAACCACCGAGTATTTTAACAAAGATTAATGGTAACAACTACGCCTGCTATTTTTAACCAACTTATATTTGTCGCTTTCTTCATCCAATCGCTTTCACATGGGGCCCACACATGGTTGCTTGGCCGTCATTTAATATTCTCGACAAAGATTTAATATTCCACGACCAAACGAATATTCCCCACAACAATGAATATTTTATAACCACTTGCTTATTTTAAAATATTTGCATGATTTTACCCCTAACTATCCACATTAATCACATCAACCCTTACTATTTCAAAATAATAAATAGAGAAAATTAAATTTCATTAATAATAAGTTGGGGTCTTACATCCTGTCTGTGTGTTTTACACAGGACCTAGTTCCGTCTTTATTTTTATTCTGTTGGAATATCCTGTCTGTGTGTTTTACGCCAGACCTGGTTCCATTCCTTATTATTCTGTTGGAATATCCTGTATGTGCGTTTTACGCCGGACCTGGTTCCGTTATTTATTTTTCTGTTGGAATAACTCACACATATGGCCTATCGCATTTATGGTGATTTCTTTTGTTATTTCATTCTTTATTATACTCGGTTGGTTAAAACTTTGACTTATACTCCATGAAATTAGTGGAATATCCTCGATATTTAAGGCTTCATCCAAATCCTTTCATGGAAATATTCTTCTCGGTATTCTTGAATTTTACTCTACAAAGCGATGATCATGTTGTGAGTTTGGATGTTATTGGTTCCTAGATAAATTAATTCTTGAACTTGTTTTATTGAATTCTTATATCATTGTCATCATCCTCATGTTTATATTATGTTGAAAGTCATCTCGTATTCAGAGTGCATAGATAGATTTGGTATGATTATGACTGAGACTATTCTTGGTAATCATGGCCGTAATGTTACAAATGATGTGGTAAAAATCCTCGGTGGCCCGTAGTGTATTGATGGACGGTTGTTGGCATGATCATGACCATTAATGAATACACAAATATTTTTGGCCCGTAGTGCGTATGAATAATTGTGGTCGTGATACTAAAGAATATCCTCGGCCAGTAGTGCGGGGTGATTCGATGATGTGGAATATTTATTAAAGTCGAGTCTCAAATATATAACAATGATGAAAAACCTTTTAAATTCATGAAAGATAGTAGATTTTATTTTCTACTTGACTCTTTTAATGGATTCTTTGGTTCATTGTAGTTAAACTTGATGTTCATTATATTTTATCAGTTTAACACTGTTGTAGGCTAATGATAATTTATTCTGCATTATCTTAGTCATAATATTTCTTACTGAGCTAGTTGAGCTCACCCTTTCTTTCACTGTTCATAAAGAATTAAGTTATTAATAATAGTACTTTCAGCCAATCTTTTAGATGGGCCTATGATGGATTAAGAGGGGTGTATTCAATTAAAATTTTTAAAGACTTTTTTAAGTGATATACTTTTGTAGAATTTGTGGGATTTTAATGACTTTCAAAGATTTTAAAGACTTTTTAAAATGACTTTTATAGACTCTATGAAATAAGTAATAGACTTTTACAAACTTTTTATCAAGACTGTAATAGACTTTTGTATACTTCTAATATATCTTATAACTTATATTAATTGTTAATTAGCCCATGTGTACAACATCTTTAATCTCATTATATTATTGTGGCATGAGATTTTATATATGTTGAAAGCGTTCATATTATTCTACTCATTTTATAATACATTTGGATACTCGGATACCAATAAAACTTTAGAAACTACAGACGCAATACAAAAATTAAGCTCACTTTTCATTGAACTATATATACTTTATGCACATGCGTACGCTTATTTGAAATCAGTGGCGAAGCCAGGAAGCTATAGCAGTGGGGTCAAAATTATTAGTAAGTTATAAAAAATTTGGTGGGGGTTCGGGGGCAGCGTCCCCGAGCCAATTTTTTTTAATACTTAATACTTTCGGGTTAAATAAATGCATCCAAATATCTAATTTAATAATACTAATAATGTGAGACCCCAGATTTTATCAATAAAGATTTAAATTTTGTCAAAATAATTTTTTAATATTATGGTGTGAATTTGAGATAATATTATAGTTGTGGGTAGTATTTATAAATTTTGCAAAGTATGCAAGTGGTTATATTATATTCGATTGGTCTGGGAATATTCGGTTTAGCGAGGAATATTCGCATAACTACTCAATCATTGGTGGACCCCAGCGATGTAATTATTGTCGGATTGAGAAAACGACAAAAATATTTTATTGAAATAACTACGGAAGTTTTACCGTGGATACTTGTTGAACTACTTTGGTAGTAAAAAAGTACAAGAATACGTGTGGTTGCATAAGTAGCACGATATTGATTATCGATACTTATGTGAGAAGTCACCGGTTTGATTCCATTATTGTTGATTAATAATATGAATTATTATAGCGATAATGACGCTTTTGTTTTATTCGTATTATTAACGTAATAAAATGTAAACATCTTTTATATAAAATGCGAATTTTTATTAAAGTTATTCTATAAATAGAATATATTATATTTTATTATGATAGTGTTGCATAGTATTTTTTTGCATAGTGGTTTTGCGATAGTGTTGCATAGTGTTTGCATAGTAAAATGTTTTTATATAAATAGAATATATGATATTTAAAAGATTTTGCTTTAAATATGGATCACGATTAAAGTAAATCAATTTGGACCGCTCATGGATTAATTACTATGCATTCTATTTTCCTATAAATAAGCTCATTCCTTCATTATTTTCTTACTTAATTCACCTTGAAACTCTGTAGAGAGAAATTATAGAGAGAAGGCTATAGAGAGAAAATCTATAGAGAGAGAAGAAGAAGATATTCGTACTTCACTACTTTGTTATCCAAAGGTCTTTTTACGGTAAGGGTATTATTTATTGTACCTGTAAAGGGTGTTATTCTTTCTTCATTCAGAAGAGAACTTCATTATTCCATTCATTATTATTCATACCCTATACATAACTTTGTATCGCGGCGATACCCTATACTTGGTGAAATCCTTATGTTATTCCATTCTTATTTATTCATTGGAATAACTCAGTATCTGCTTAATCCCCTATACTTGGTGATCTTCTTCACATTATTCCATTCTTTATTATTCATTGGAATATCCTCGTCGTGTGTTTTACACCGGACTGGTTCTCATTGTTTATTATTCCGCATTTATTATTCATTGAAATATCCTCGTGCGTGTGTTTTACACCTACACGGTTCCATTGTTTATTATTCAAAGATTTATTATTCTGTTGGATCATCCTCGCTTGCATTGTGAATTTCATACGACTTCGTTCCGTTATTATTATTCTGTTAGAATAACTTTTGTCTATCTGGCAAGTACCGCATTTACGGTGATTTCTTTTGTTATTCCATTCTTTATTATACCCAATGGTTAAAACTTTGACTTATACTCCATGAAATTAGTAGAATATCCTTGATATTTGTGTTTCATCCAAAGATCTTTTTCATGGAAATATTTTTCCGATCATTCTTGAATTTTACTCTACAAAACAAAGATCATGTTGACAATTTGGACGTTATTAGTTCCTAAATAAATTAATTCGTGAACTTGTTTTATTGAATTATTATGTCATTATCATCATCCTCATGTTATATTATGTTATCTTTGGCTTACGTGCATAGATGAACTTAGTATGATTATGACCGTGGATCATTCGGTATAATCATGGCTTGATATAAATGACGTGACAAAAGTCCTCGATGGCTGTAATGCAAATGATGATGGATAGTTTTTGGTATGATTATGACCGGGGGTGATTCTAGATAGTCATGACCATTGATAATTTGATGAAAATCCTTGACCGTGGTACGTGGATGATTAGATATTGTGGTTTATTCATTAAACCGAGTCTTAGTGATAAAATTTATGAAAACCTTTTAAAACCTAAAAGATAGTAGACTTTATTTTCTACTTGACTCTTTTAATGGATTGATATTCATTGCAGCTTAAACCGGTTGTCTATTGTATTTTATCGGTTTAACATTGTTGAAGACTATTGATAATTTATTTTGCATTATCTTAGTTATAATATTTCTTCTTTGGGCTAGTTGAGCTCACCCTTTCTTTTCACTTATCGCATTGTGAAATGAGAATATAAATTTGGACGAGTCTGGGAACGGAGTAATGGTCCGAGAGGATAGCATTAGTAGTCCTCACTATTATTACGTGAAATAGTGTGATAATAATTGTAATGAGGACTCCTTTTGAGTTTGTATAATATCTAGTAGACAATATTTGTATTCAAACTCACAGCTTTATGTCGTATTATACCTACGCTTATATTAAGTAAGTTGTATTTAAATTACGCACCATGTAAGTGGCGACCCAAGATGGGTGACGATACCTAATTTTGGGGCGCCACGGTTGGTATCGTAGCTTGGGATATGATCCCGGTTTAGATGTGAGATAAGAACTAGGAGGGAGAGAGGCGGAATTCCTTCGCTAGTATGACTACCTAAATTTATTTGGTATTTAATTGGTCACGAGTATAGGGATAATATGTGATATGTTAATTAACCCTTGTTTTGTGACAAAGGTTTGAGAATGACATCCGAAAATCTTTGAGATAAGCAATGAAGCACACGAGAGTGTTGATTTAGCTCAAACAAAAGGTAATGACCAACAACACGATAATAATCATATTTGTGGCAACAATTTATCGTAATAATGATAACCATCGTGGGGAAATTATCATGCGAAGAATGGTAACCACTTGGTTGGTAATCATGCAAAAGATAATAGAAGTGGAAATTGCAAGAAGAGAAGGTCATTTAGCCCAATTTTGTTGTGCACCAAAGTCAAGTCTAGCTGGGACGGTGGCACCAAAGGTGGATATGGACAAAACAAAGTCGTTGGTTTTAGGAAGTGCATTTTTCATGACTTCTCAAAAAGCGAGTAACCCGAACGAAGTTAGCACGAGTTAGTTAATTATAAATTACGAAGTCTATACCTTATAAGATACCGGTTCTACCCATTATTTTATCTCTCTTGCTTGCGTTCAACGTTTAAATTTGACTCCGGAGAAGTTAGACTTTGACTTGTTGGTTGAAACCTCGTTAGTAGGAGCCTTCGTTACCTCCACTGTTTTTTAAATCTTGTTTGATTCAAATAAACACTTTCACGTTACCTGTCGATATTATCTCTTTGAAAATACTTGCCTTTGAGGTAATTTTTGAAAACGATTGATTAACTACTCATTATTCTTTTAAAGGTTGTTAGCTTTTATATTCATAACCAACTTGTTGTGCGAATTCAAGTAACCAAACTACTAAAGTCAATTATTGTCATATCGAGCCATAAGTAAAGAGCCCCGAACATTTCGTTGTTGACTTCTTTGTGTGGAATGCACCGGCGCTTTACTTTCAGAGGCGACATCGTGAATGAAGATGGCAAGGTTATAGGTATCATTGTGAGGTGCTATCTAGGTTAAGGGATAGAAGTCACAACTGGTATCAATGTGACGACTATCCAAGTCTTGGATGAGAGTCACGATGATTGAATGATATTTCTATTATTAATAAATTTCCTGGCATATTCTTGAAGACTTCTTAGCCTACTTAGAGCGTGAAATCGAATTTTGTATTGACCCCAGTACAAAACCCATTTCTTAAACCCTCAAATATTTTTTTCAACTAAAATGAACAGTTTATGTGGTTTATGATGAAAGTCATAATAAAAGCATTGGACTAATGAAAATCATGGGTATTCGTGGTATTTGTAAGTTTTATGATGAGTTATGTTGGTTAGTATGTAAAAACATGAAAGTTTCTTCGAAATCACAAAGAGTTGAAAATCAGATTTTGGTGAAAAACGTAACATGAAATTCAATTGACCATATCTCTTATTATATTTTGAATTTTTGAGTGTGGTCAAGTCCTAGAGTTAGATCTATGAGTTACCTAACTAATCCAAGTGGAATTACTGGAAAAGGTGTTGTAGATTTTTGTGTGGACTGATTTTAGCAAAGGAGTGCAAAGCTGCAAAAACCAAAAAAATTACTGCCATGATTTTAGAGGGGCTGTTTCGGCCACTTAAATTATGAGAAAATTCTGGTCTTTTGGGACATGAAGGTATATGGTATAAAGTACCTCCTGTCCAAAAAATGAGCTCATTCTCACTTAAAATGAGCAAGTTATGACTATTTCAATATTTATGTTTTTCCGATTTGAAAATGCTATAAATGGAGTTCTATAACTCATTGACCATGAAATTTAAACTGAAGCTCACGTTAACATGTGTAAGGTCCTGTCAAGATTTGGGAATTTTGGAGTTAAACTTGAGGTAGCTAATTTCTTAAGGAATTAATTAGAAATTGATTTTTGAAAAATAGTAAATGAATTTTAAAATTCCGAGAGAAAATATATTTTCATTGTGGGACTATATTATGCTAAATCCCAGAAAAGAAATATTTTGGGACTGATTTGGTATTTTTCATAAAAATAGTTTAGTTACTGAACATATGAGTTAAATATGTTATGTGAAGTATGAAAGTTGAAAATAGGATTTTATGGCTAGAGAATCCTATATAGAGTATATGCATATTTTTTTTGATGAGGATTTGATAATTGGTGATGATATCTTATGAGTATGGCATTTTTGAATGATTAAATGCATTATATGGTAAAGCGTAAACAATTGAGATAAATTGTTTATAAATTTAAGAAGTGATTAAAATATTGTTATAATATTAATGATATTAGATTATAAGATTATTAAGTGATTGATAACATGGGGATATTCTTGAATCTCGGATAAATTATATTATAAATGTTTAATATTTATCCTTTATCTCATTTGATTGATTTTTATATATCATTATCCTCATGTTTATATTATGTTAAAAGTCATCTCATGTGGCACAGAAGGCATAGATGGACTTGGTATGATTATGACCGAGATTGTTCGGTATAATCATAACCGTAATTGAAAACACGATTATCTTTGGTAGTAGTGCATGGATAATTTGTGGTCGTGATACTAATGAATACACGATTATCTTTGGTAGTAGTGCATGGATAATTTATGGTCGTGATACTAATGAATACACGATTATCTTTGCACGTAGTGCATGAATAATTTGTGGTCGTGATACTAATGAATACACGATTATCTTTGGTAGAAGTGCATGGATAATTTGTGGTCGTGATACTTAATGAATACACGATTATCTTTGGTAGTAGTCATGGATAATTTGTGGTCGTAATGAATACACGATTATCTTTGGTAGTAGTAGTGCATGGATAATTTGTGGTCGTGATACTAATGAATACACGATTATCTTTGGTAGTAGTGCATGGATAATTTGTGGTCGTGATACTAATGAATACACGATTATCTTTGGTCGTAGTGCATGGATAATTTGTGGTCGTGATACTAATGAATACACGATTATCTTTGGTTGAGAGTGCATGGATAATTTGTGGTCGTAATACTAATGAATACACGATTATCTTTGGTAGTAGTGCATGGATAATTCGTGGTCGTGATACTAATGAATATCCTTGCCACGTAGTGCGGGATGATTCAATGATATGGATTAATTATTGAAATGAGTCTCAAAGAATGAAATATTAATTCATGGATGTGGTAAAAGTCATCTTTCAGTAGTAGTGCATTGATAGACTTGGTATGATTATGACCAAGGATTATTCGATATAATCATGACCGTAATTGAAAACACGAATATCCTTGGCCAGTAGTGCATGGATAATTCATGGTCGTGATACTATTAAGTAAAACTGCGTCTCGGCATTATTGGTTTTACTATTGTATATCTTTGGCTCAGTAGTGCAAAAGATGAATTGTTAATGAATATCTTTGGTAGGATTGCGAAGATGAATTTAATATTTTTAACGATAAAGGTATTCAAGGTATCCTCACCTCTTTATCATATCGATTCATGCATCTTCTAATTTCGAGGGCTAAATTTCATAAGAAGGGAGGTTGTAAGACCCCAAAACTTTTATAAATAAAGATGAATTTTTTATAAATATTATTTTTGAATATTATGGAATAAATTTGATATAATGTTATAGTTGTGGGTAATATTTATAAATTTTGCAAAAGTAAGCAAGTTGTTATAAAATATTCGTTTGATCGGGAATATTCTTTTTGTCGGGAATATTCATGACGACGGCTAAATCATTAGTGGACCCCATTAACGGAAGTATTATCGTAGTTAGAAAAGCGACAAAATTATTTTTCTATAAAAATAACGGCAGAGGTGATACATTAAAACCGCATTGAACTACCCTAGTAGTAAAAGTACAAAGATGTCTGGCGTAGTTGTATAAGTAAGCACACGATAATGATTATTGATGCTTATACGAGAAGTCACTCAATTTATGCTTTCAATTATTCTACGATAATTGTCGATCATATCTCTTATATTATTGATTCAATTATTGTCACATTATCATCTCAGATAATATGTTATAGTATTAAATTATTAATTGAGACGACAAGTTATAAATGATTAATAATTGTTGAAAGATTAAATATGTGTTGATTAAAAATAAAATGATTTGTGGTAATATTTATTCAATCCTCGATGTATATAAATAATCTGTTATGAGACGTTTGTGGTAAGTTTGATTATTTTATGGGGGCCCATATGTCATCATCTAAGAGTCCTTCACAATCGATAGTAATTACCTTTGTGAATAATAATTAGCCTTTGTGAATAGTAATTACCTTCATTAATAGTATTTGTGGCGCCCCAAAATAGGTCCATTCCATCCAACCCAATCTGAAAGTCGCCAAATACATAGTATGTAAAACAACTACAACTTTATTATTACAACATATAAAACGTGAGTTTAAATACGAGATATTGCCATCTGCATAATATCCACACGCAAATAAATCCCCATCATAATTATTGATACATTATTTTATAAAATGGTGAGGACTACTAAACAACTCTCTCTAAAACCTTCATTCCATACCCGACTAAGACTTCGCTACATTCTCGCCTCCCGAGAAAAAAAAATGGAACAAAAGGAAAAGGGTGAGCTCAACTAGCCCAAGAAAGATGTTATGACTAAGATAATATAGAACAAATTATCGTTAGTCTTCAACAGGAAAAATCGATAGAATACAATAGACAACAAGTTTCGGATCAATATTACAGCTTGAAATAATAATTCATGAAGAGTTACGTAGAGAATGAAATCTACTATAATCTATGAATTTAATATCCATCATCAATATTTTATCCCCGTAACATCAATTAATATTCATTTCAAATCAAATATTCATCTTTTACACTACAGCCAAAGATATTCATCACCTCGGTCATGTTCATCTCAACACTGCTCATCTTTGCACTAAAGGCCAAAAGATATTCATCACTCGGTCATGTTCATCTCAACACTGCTCATCTTTGCACTACGGCCAAAGATATTCATAAGAAATCAACCTTATTTGCCACTACTGGCCAAAGATATTCCATAATATCATCATTTAAGATCAAGATGATGAAAATATTTTTAAAGAAACGAATCCAAAGAAACAAAATGACAAGGATTAAGGATTAAGGATTCAGTACTTTGTTTTATCCACGTCCAAAAATACCTCAAAAATAATCATAGGGGTGTAAAATTCAAGAATGATCAAAACATGGATACATTCAAAGCTAGTATCCGTATTGATATTTTAGGCGAAAAGAAAAAATTTCATTTTTCGTTGAATAGTCTTGCCGTATTCGTGAATAAAGTGTCGAGATACGTGAATAAAGTCTTTGTATCGTGAATAGTAACTCTGATACCAAAAGATAGAAATTCCACAAAAAAGCATCTTCACGCTTCAATGAATAGTACTTTGAATGAATAGAATCGTGAATAAGAACTCATGAATAGTAACTCGTGAATAAGTAACTCATGAATAAGAACCCCACATGAAAAAGTTCCAAATTTGATAAAAAGTTCCAACCAATATTTCAAAGATAATGATATTGAAGAAATAATATCATTTGAGAAGAAAATAACATCCCTTACCGAAAAGACAAGATTTACAATTGAAACCTGGATATAAAGCTATGACTTGAACTTGCACCGTATAGCAATACTCAAAGTATACTCAAAATACTCACAAGAATACGCCGATAATATAGAGAGAAAACTTCGCTTAAAGTGTGATTTTCAATTCTAACCCAAGACCCTATTTATAGGAAATTGCTTAGAACACCAAAGCAGAAAATTTAATATAATAATAATATATTATATATATATTCCTATGCCAACCAAGACTCTTGAAATCAGCATGTTTACAACACATCGGGGGCCAACCAAAACAATAAAAACATTTTTGTTGATATAAATAATTAAAACTTCCAAAATCAATTATTTCTAACTCAAAACTTCAATAATTCATAATAAATAGCCCTTTTATCAGAAAATTCGAATCTTATGCGATTTTTTATAGGAAATTCAATTCTCTACAACTTTGCAGAAGAAAGGTTTTCCAAATTCCAAATGTAAATTGATCAAATCCATAAACTACGATTTTACGATCTATAATCAATTTTCATTAAGAAATGGGTCCACCAACACAAAAATTTGTGTTAAACATTTAATCCAACAAAAATACTCTTTCTCCTCATTTATTCATATATCCCATATTCATTGTAAAAATATCACCATTAATATATTATTAAAATAATATATTTAAATGAATTATTTTATCGTAAAAAGATAAAATATTAATTTTCAACAATTGTCACATTAAAAATTTTCTCCATCTATATCCACATAAAATCAATATTTTTCTCATCATATAAATCAATAATTAATTATTCACAAATAATATTACAGAATCACAAGATCTTGCAACCAGTGCCGCTCTCCTGTGAAAAGAGGGGCTTTCCAATAAGAATTTCTCCTTCTTGCACGCAATTAGGTAACCAAACCTCTCCTTAGATGTAACTTTCTAGACATTGCCAATAATGTTATCTAATAATATTATTCGGATAATATGAATTATTGCTTCGATAATAAAAAATACTTGTAAATGACAATTATCAAACAACAAAGAATATAAAATATCAACGCAACAATTATTGAATCAATAAAATAAAATATCGAATAAGAATTACTATAACAATTATCGAGTAATACCTTCTTACGTAAAAATCAATAATTGGTGCAATACCGGCAGCTTCTTGCTCAACAACGCCAGATAAGTGTGTTTTTAACCAATTTGATATTCCAACAAGATAATTGTAATAACTACGCCAATTATTTTATAAACAACTTATATTTGTCGCTTTTCTTCATCCAATCGCTTTCCGTTATGGGGCCCACAAAAGATCAAGCGTCATTGCATTTAATATTCCCTCGACAAGATTTAATATTCCACGACCAAACGAATATTCCCCGACAATAATGAATATTTTATCACCACTGCTTATTTAAAATATTTGCGTGATTTTACCCATAACTAACCACATTAATCAAATCCACCTTACTATTTCAAAATAATAAATAAAGGAAATTCCTTTTTATTTAAAAATTTTCGGTCTTACAACCTCCTCCTTATGAAATTTCATCCTCGAAATTGACATACGTGCACTGGTGTTTCAAAAGATGAGAATACCTTGCTTTCATTTCCGCTTCCAACTCCTGTGTCAATTTCTCAATAAAGATGGTTTCTCCACAAAACTTTAACTTGTGGTATAACCTCGACATGTGATGTGCTCCTTCCTATCCAAAATCTTGACAGTACCCCTTCATATACGTTAAGTCTTCTACTATCTCGTCCGGTTCTAACTCAATGACATGGTTCGGGTCGTCCACATATTTACGTAACATCGATACGTGAAAAACGTTATGAACACGCGTCATACTTGGCGGTAAAACGAGTCTATAGGCCACAATTCCTATTCGATCGAGAATTTCAAATGGATTAATAAATCGAAGGTTTGAGCTTTCCTCACCTCACCGATTCTCGCTTTTGAAATAACAACTTCTTACACCTCCTTCTTCAAATTTATCAGCTCCGGTGTGTAGCTTGAATGACTTTTAACTTTATCGATTAAAGTTGATTATACTCATATATCATCACGTGGATACCCTAGAGTTTTCATCTCCATCTCTATTATTTATAAATTATAATGAAATGAGTCTTTGACAATATCGTACTCAGATTTGTATACGATCTTCTACTCAACACGTTAGCTACCACGCTCGCTTTTCCAGGATGGCATGGTCGAACATGTCTTTAAATGAGTCTCCTCTTGAGTTCTTCAAGCTCTTCCCACATTCCTTGCTCCATTCGAATTTTGTATCTCTCACGAGTCACCACGTTAATGGAATAGCGATTCGAGAATATCCTTCAACGAATCTCCGATAATAACCAACTAAGCCTGAAAGCTACGTATTTCGATTACCGACTTAGGTTGTTCTCAACTTCACTCATATCCCAACCTTGATAAGACGTTACAATGACACCTATCGGTTTACTATCGCATCGAATATGGTGTCCCCTACGGAGAGTCCGGCTTTGCATTCCACAAAAGAAGTCACCAGATAAAGGCTCAGTACCAAATTTATAGTTGAATTTTTAACTCCAAGTTCAATAGAGCCATTCGATATGAGATTTTAGAAATGAGTTTTGTCTGGGGTTCAAAGTCGATACAAAATTTAATATCAGTCTTTGGGAGTAAACCAAGAAATTCTTCAAGAAATACGTCAGGAAAAATTAATAACAACAGGAATATTATTCAAATCTGACGTGTCTTTATTCAAATCCATAACATGGACTAAGAAAACTTGACATCCGTAATAAACGAATGACTTCATGGCTTGATATGAAAATGTTTGACTACAATGGTTTGATTGCTTGAATTGAATAACAAGGTTGCTTAGAATATGAAAACTAGCAACCTTACGAAAAGTAATCAATTTCGGCGTGATAGTAGTTAACCTTGAAATCACATCAAAAGCAAATATCTCTATAGAAATAAAGTTAACGGTAATGTGATAGTGCCAACTTGAATCAAGCAAGATTTCTAAACAAAGGATGAAATGAAAGTTTCTCCTAATGGAGTCTCCACAGATAGTCAAAGTCTAATTTCTCCGTAGTCAAGTTCAAACGTTGAACGCAAGTAAGAGAGAGAAAAGAATGGGTAGAACCAGGTATCTAGTAAGGTATAAACTTCTAAGAATTTATAATTAACTAACCCGCTAACTTCGTTCGGGTTCCTCGCATTTTGACCGGCCACAACAAACGCTCTTCCAGAATCGCTGACTTTGATTTTTCTCGGGACATCCTTTTGAGTCACCATTCCCAATCGGATCGATTTTGATACCGTCTGATCTCGAGCGATATGTCCTTCTTTTCTTTCCACAATTATAGCATACCTTAAACTGCTTGTGGGGCGCTTTGGAGGTGATATGTCCTCTTTCCGCATTTGTAACATACTGACCGGTGGTCTTTCTCCTCCCATGGAACTAGTTGCTACTGGCGCTGACGTCTTCAAATGGTCGTTGTTGAATATCTTCTTTTTAAAATCTCCTCCCGACTCGCTTTTTCTATTTTCATGGCCACGATTACCACCAAAGTGGTTACCGCTTTGTCCGTATTCTTCTTTCTCCGCCGGTTATCGTTATTCGATGATCGCTATCTTGATATGATCCTCGTTATGGTCCCTCGGTTGAACGTACTCGTTATCTCGCTTCTAACAATCGAGCCTCTCGCTGACAACATCCGAATAGAGAAAAATTTATGAGAAATGAGATATCGACGTATGCCGGGTTTCAAACCTCTCGTAAACATCCGCGGCCATATACGCTCCTCATTCTCCACCAAATGAGGTGCAAACTCGATAACTCCGCGAACTTCGCCTCGTCTTCGGGACACCGCCATGTTATTCTCGCTCCAGCCTAATAAACTCCACTTCCTTCATACGACGAATACTTTCAAGGAAGTACTTGTCATTGAACTGCTTTTCAAACGCTTCCCATGACATGTTGAGTGCAATCGGATGGATGTACGCTTCACGATTCCCACCAAGAATGTCTGCCGCCACTTTAACATAAAGGTGGCGAATGGAACCTTCTTCGTTCCTCCGTGCATCCCAAGACATCGAATATCTTGGTAATTTGCTTGACCCATGTTTCCGCCATGATCGGATCTCGCTTTCCCTTAAATTCGTGGTCCCAACTCTTTGAATCGCTTGGTCGTGACAACCCGTGAATTGCTATCATTTCCTCCTCGTAATTTGAACACGAGTCTCCTCGTCGATTTTGTATGAACCGCAAAAAGTTTCTAAACATCCCTCGCTCATCATCTCGCTTCAAAGGGTGTTGTTCATGTAAGGTACATTGCCAACTGTTGCGACGCTCTCCTCGCTTGGTAAAGACAGCATCTCCACGATCTCATTTACTCCATCATAATATTCTCGATTCGACATTCTCAAATACCGTCATAAAACAAGGGTTAATTAAGGAAATCAATATATCACATAATATCCCTATATACTTAACCAACTAATAAATAAGCTTAGGTAGGACACACTAATGAAGGATTTACTCTCTCTCCCTCCTAGTTCTATTCCCCGATCTCCGCCAGAGATCATATCCTAAGCTCGATACCAACCGTGACGCCCCAAAATAGGTCCATTCCATCCAACCCATTCTCGAGTCGCCAAATACATGGTATGTAAACAACTACAACTTTATTATTACAACATATAAACTGTGAGTTTAAATACGATATTGCCATCTAGACAATATCCACACGCTAATAAATCCCCATCATAATTATTGATACATTATTTTATAAAAATGGTGAGGACTACTAAACAACTCTCTCTGTAACCTTCATTCCATACCCAGACTAAGAACGCTACATTCTCGCCTCCCGAGAAGAAAAATGGAACAAAAGGAAAAGGGTGAGCTCAACTAGCCCAAGAAAGAATGTTATGACTAAGATAATATAGAACAAATTATCGTTAGTCTTCAACAGGAAAAATCTGATAGAATACAATGTATAACAAGTTTCGGATCAATATTCGCAATGAAATAATAATTCATGTAAGAGTTACGTAGAAATGAAATCTACTATAATCTATGAATTTAACAAATCATCATCAATATTTTATCCTCAGTAACATCAATCAATATTCATTTCAAATCAAATATTCATCTTTGCACTCACAGCCAAAGATATTCATCATCGGTCATGTTCATCTCAACACTGCTCATCTTTGCACTAAAGGCCAAAGATATTCATCATCGGTCATGTTCATCTCAACACTGCTCATCTTTGCACTACGCCCAAAGATATTCATAAGAAATCAACCTTCTTTTGCCTTTACAGCCAAAGATATTCCATAATATCATCATTTAAGATCAAGATGATGAAAAATATTTTTAAAGAAACGAATCCAAAGAAACAAAATAACAAGGATTAAGGATTAAGGATTCGTACTTTGTTTTATCCACGCCCAAAAATACCTCAAAAATAATCACAGGGGTGTAAAATTCAAGAATGATCAAAACATGGATACAATCAAAGCTAGTATCCGTAATAGATATTTTAGACGAAAAGAAAATTTTCATTTTTCTAATAGTAAAGGTCAGATTCGTGAATAAAGCCGTGATACGTGAATAAGAACTCAGACACCAAAAGATAGAAATTCCACAAAAAACATCTTCACGCTTAATGAATAAGACTTGTGAATAAGAACTCATGAATAAGAACTCATGAATAAGAACTCGTAAATAAGAACTCATGAATAAGAACCTCGACATGAAAAAGTTCCAAATTTGATAAAAGTTCCAACCAATATTTCAAAGATAATGATATTGAAGAAATAATATCATTTGAGAAGAAAATAACATCCCTTACCTCGAAAAGACAAGATTTAGTTGAAACACCGAATATAAAGCTATGACTTGAACTTGCACCGTATAGCAATACTCAAAGTATACTCAAAATACTCACAAGAATACGCCGATAATATAAAGAGAAAACTTGAGCTTACGGTGTGATTTTCAATTCTAACCTAAGCACCCTATTTATAGAAATTAAGTATGTAACACCAAAGCAGAAAAATTTAATATAATAATAATATATTATATATATTCCTACGCCAACCAAGACTCCTGAAATCAGCATGTTTACAACACATCGGGGGCCAACCAAAACAATAAAAACATTTTTGTTGATATAAATAATTAAAACTTCCAAAAATCAATTATTTCGGAACTCCGAAACTTCAATAATTCATAATAAATAGCCCTTTTATCAGAAAATTCGAATCTTGCGAGTTTTTATAGGAAATTCAATTCTCTACAACTTTGCGAAAGAAAGGTTTTCCAAATTTCAAATGTAAATTGACCGAAATCCACAAACTCGATTTTACGATCTATAATCAATTTTCGGTCAAGAAATGGGTCCACCAACACACAAAAATTGTGTTAAACATTTAATCCAACAAAATACTCTTTTTCTCCTCATTTATTCATATATCCCATATTCATTGTAAAAATATCACCATTAATATATTATTAAAATAATATATTTAAATGAATTATTTTATCGTAAAAAGATAAAATATTAATTTTCAACAATTGTCACATTAAAATTTTTCCATCTATATCCACATAAAATCAATATTTTTCTCATCATATAAATCAATAATTAATTATTCACAAATAATATTACAGAATCACAAGATCTTGCAACCAGCTGCTCCTGTGAGCAGAGGGGGCTTTCAATAAGAATTTCTCTTACTTCTTGGCCAAGTGATTAGGTGACCAAACCTAATTATATACACACGCAAATAAATCCCCATCATAATTATTGATTCATTATTTTACAAAATGGTGAGGACTACTAAACAACCTCTCTCTAGAACCTTCATTCCATACCCCTTACTAAGACTGCGCTACATTCTCGCCTCCGAGAAGAAAAATGGAACAACAAGGAAAAGGGTGAGCTCAACTAGCCCAAGAAAAGAATATTATGACTAAGATAATATACAACAAATTATCGTTAGTCTTCAACAGGAAAAATCGATGAATACAATAGATAACAAGTTTCGATCAATATTCGCAATGAAATAATAATTCATAGAAGAGTTACGTAGAGAATGAAATCTACTATAATCTATGAATTTAATAAATCCATCATCAATATTTTATCCTCAGAACATCAATCAATATGCATCCGAATCAAATATTCATCTTTGCTACTACAGCCAAAGATATTCATCACTTAGTCATGTTCATTTAAACACTGCTCATCTTTGCACTACGTGCCAAAGATATTAATCAATCGGTCATGTTCATCTCAACACTGCTCATCTTTGCCTACAGCCAAAGATATTCTTTAGAAATCATTCATCTTTGCACTACAAAAGCCAAAGATATTCAATAATATCATCATTTAAGACCGAGGATGATGAAAATATTTTTAAGAAACGAATCCAAAGGAAACAAAATGACAAGGATTAAGGATTAAGGATTCGTACTTGATTTTATCCACGCCCAAAAATACCTCAAAAATAATCATAGTGGTGTAAAATTCAAGAATGATCAAAACATGGATACAATCGAGTTAGTATCCGAATAGATGTTTTGACGAAAAGAAGAAATTTTATTTTTCTATGAATAGTCACCAGATATCGTGAATAGTGTCAGATATCGTGAATAAAGGTCAGATACGTGAATAGTAATCTCACACCAAAAGATAGAAATTCCACAAAAACATCTTCACGCTTCGCTTAATAGTACTCGTGAATAAGAATCGTGAATAAGAACTCGTGAATAAGAACTCGTGAATAAGAACTCATGAATAGTAACCCCGACATGAAAAAGTTCCAAATTTGATAAAAAGTTCCAACCAATATTTCAAAGATAATGATATTGAAGAAATAATATCATTTGAGAAGAAAATAACATCCCTTACCTCGAAAGATCGAAGACTTTAAATTTAAACACCTGATATAAAGCTATGACTTGGACTTGCAGACCGTATAGCAATACTCAAAGTATACTCACAAGAATACGCCGATAATATAGAGAGAAAAACTTCAGCTTCTTAAATTGTGATTTTCAATTCTAACCTAAGACCCTATTTATAGAAATTGCTTAGAACACCAAAGCGAAAATTTAATAAATTAATAATATAATTATATTATTTTCTACACATGTCTAGAATCTGATTTCAGCCATCAAACACATGCCACCTTCTAGAAAAAAATAAGAAAAACGTTTTTCTAATTTTAAATATTTTAAACTTCCAAAATCAATTATTTTGAGCTTCTAACTTCAATAATTCATAATAAATAGCCCTTTCATCAGAAAATTCGAATCTCACGAATTTTTATAGGAAATTCAATTCTCTACAACTTTGCGTAAGAAAGTTTTTCCAAATTCCAATCGAAATTGACCAAAATCCACAAACGGGCAATTTTACAAAGCTATAATCAAATTTCAAATAATAAATGGGGTCCACCGACATGTTTAACATGTTTTAAACATTTATTGCAACAAAATACTCTTCCTCCTCGTATACTCATATATCCCACATTCGTTGTAAAAATATCACCGTTAATATATTATTAAAATAATATATTTAAATGAATTATTTTATCGTAAAAAGATAAAATATTAATTTTCAACAATTGTCATTTTAAAATTTTCTCCATCTATATCCACATAAAATCAATATTTTCCTCATCATATAAATCAATAATTAATTATTCACAAATAATATTACGTAATCACAATATTGACAACCGTGCGCTTCCTGGAAAGAGGGCTTTCCAATAAGAATTTCTTCTTACTCACAAGGCAATTAGGTGACCAAACCTCTCCTTAGATGTAATTTTCTAGACATTGCCAATAATGTTATCTAATAATATTATTCAGATAATATGAATTATTGCTTCGATAATGAAAGATACTGTGTAATGACAATTATCAAACAACAAAGAATATAAAATATCAACGCAAAGAATTATTAACTCAATAAAATATCGAATAAAGAATTATCGTAACCATTATTGAGTAAAGCCTTTCACGTAAGAATCAATAATTGGTGCAATACCGAAAAGTCTTCTTGCTCAACAACGCGTATTAGTGTGTTTTAACCACCGGGTATTCCAACAAGATTAAAGGTAATAACTACGCCAGTTATTTAAAAACAACTTATATTTGCGCTTTCTTCATCCAATCGCTTTTCAGTTATGGGGCCCACACATGGTCACACCGTCAGATTTAATATTCCCGAATCGCATTTAATATTCCACGACCAAACGAATATTCCCGACAACAATGAATATTTTATAACCACTTATTATTTTGAAATATTTGCATATTTAACCCTTAACTATCCACATTAATCAAATCAACCCTTACTATTTCAAAATAATAAATAAAGGAAATTCCTTTTTATTTAAAAAATTTCGGGGTCTTACAATGCATCTTTGCACTACAGGCCAAAGATATTCATCAAGTATCACCATTAAGGACTGAGGATAATGAAAAACATTTTAGAGAACGAATCCAATGAGACAAAAGGACAAAGATTAGAGATTCGTACTTTAGATAATTCAAGTTTAAAAACGCTCCATAATAAACCATAGTGAAGATCAAAACATGGATTCAATTTCAAGAATAAGGGTCATAACAGATAACTTGAAAGAATTTTTTTGAACAAGACCAGAACAAAGAATCGCGAATAATACCCGTGAACAATACCCGTGAAAAGAATCGCATAACAAAGACCAAGTGAAGAGTACTCAGTAATGAAAAGTTCCAAATTCGATTAAAAATTTCAGATCAATATTCCTATGAAATGATATTAGATGAAGCGAAATTTCTAATCATTTCAGGAATTATAAAAGCAATACTTACCATAGTAAGTTCAAATTTAGGAATACGAGATGAAATAATATCGCTTACATAATATGGAGTAGGAAAAGAAATAATATTTCTCACGAGTATTGCAATAAAATAATATCCTTTACCTTAGTAGAAGTTGGATTTAACTTGAATATCGGATATTATTCTGAGAAAATCTTGCAGAAAAACTACGCTCCAAGTATTCTTATACTCAAGAAAATACTCACAATATTATAGAATAAGAATTTCTGATTATGAAGGTGTGTTGAGGAAGGAGGGTTATCCCTCTATTTATAGCAACGGAAGGAGAGATAAACTAGTCTACTTTAATTTTTCTCCTGCCTAACTTTTCTTATTTTTCCATAGCTTATGACCCACTCTTTGGAAGCAAGTTTTGAAAAGTCTTTGCTGGAGCATAAATCCTTGCCTAATTTTCACAATTATCAATATAGGTGAGGGTCCACAAATTTAGAAAACCAAATGTTTTGCAGACAATTTGCTCCACCAACCTCTTCCACCAATCAAATGACTTAACAAATTTGAAAAGATGCATGCAGAGAATTCGAAACCCATTATCTAACCTCCACCCATTAATTCACATGCTGCAATTAATGAATTACAATATTATTCCCACCAACCCCTGCATGCTGCTAAGGCAAAATAGGCACCGATTGTCAAAAAGGTGGGCTATTCACAAAGTTATTTATATAATCACATTATACTATCATAATGTAATATTATAATAATATAATTAACTGAACATTTTATCGGGGAAAAATAATATATCAAACTTTTAACAAATATTTCATGCTAAATTCCTTCATTTATCTCCAAAATAAATAAATAAATATATCCTTATCATATAAATCAATAATTAATTATTCACAAATAATATTACAAAATCACAATTATGACAACCAGGCCGTTCCCAGAAAAGAGTGGGCTTTCCAATAAGGATTTCTCCTTACCTGGCGCATGATTAGTGACCAAAACTTCTCCTCGATGTAACTTTCTGTACATCGCCAATAATGTTATCTAATAATATTATTCAAATAGTATGAATTATTGATCCGATAATGAGAAATACATGTGCAAAATGACAATTATTGAAACAACAATAATATAAAATATCAACGCAAAGAATTATTGAATCAATAAAATAAAATATTAAAAAGTAATTCTCGTAATAATTATTGAGTAATACCTTCTTCACGTAAGAATCAATAATTCAAAAATATCGCGCAATACCGTAATATTTCATCACAAGAACCACACGTGATCGTATTTTAACCACCGGATATTCCAACAAAGGTTCACTTTCAGAATAATTACGCCTGCTATTTATAAAAACTCATACTTTGTCGCTTTTCTTCATCCGATGCTTATTACATTATGAGGTTTCACGAATTATCAAGGCATTGATTGCATTTAATATTCCCCGACAAAAAAAAAATTCCACGACCAAAGAATATTTCCCTACAAAAATGAATATTTTATAACTACTTGTTTATTTTGTAAAATTTACACATTTCACCCATAATTAAATCATTATATCAATTTAGCATTTTATTATTCAAAAATAATAATTAGAAGAAATTCAATTTTATTTATAAAAAGTTGGGTTCTTACATTTTTTTTTTCTTGTTAGTTATATATATTTTGTGGGGCGAAAAAAGTAGCAAGAGAAAAAAATTATTTGAATAATATCATGTACGTTTTTTTTAAAAAAGTATTAATTGCAGAATTTATAAAATGCAGGGAAAATTTCTATTATATATATATATATATATATATTCATAAACTTTATTAAAGTAATTAATTATACTATTGAGGACATTGGGTACTGTGTATTATTATTAAAATTAGAATTTTCTCTTTGTAAATATTTATGGATGGAATTCTTATTTTGGGTGGGACCGAAGAGTTGTATTTACCGCTCCAATGCCGTGAAGCAGTCGATTCTATTCCCAACTAAAACCCCATTTCACACTTACGGTCTCTGGCGCGCTAAAAACGCTTAAACCCTAAACTTTAACACTACTCTAAGTTTTTCATGGCATCAGTAGCTAGCAGAACAAACCCTCTGATCTCATCCCTTCCTTACATTCTCACATGGAGGAGATTCGGCTTCCGCACCATTTGCAGCGGCCGTCTGGGCTTCGTGCCGTCGCCGTCACTGGCCGAATCCGAGATCCCTGTGGCCGGAACGAAGCTTCTCGAAACATTCAAAGAAGAATTCGAAATCGGGTCACGAAAAATTACATTTGAAACAGGGAAGTATGCTCGCTTCGCTAATGGTGCAGTGGTTATAGCCATGGAAGAGACTAAAGTCCTCTCAACTGTTGCTTCAGCTAAAGGGGACTCCGTTCGTGACTTCCTCCCTCTCACTGTACGTTGTTTATAAATACCGAGCGCAGTTGTGTTAAAGTTTAAGGTTCAGACTTTTTTTTTTACAGAGTAGACACTTGTAATTTGGAAATTTATTCATTTTGTCTTGTTTTGGAATGCCTATCCATTAGGAATGACATGCTTCTTGAAACAAAATTAAGGAATTGAAGGGATGTTTGATGCAATTATATTTTTATCCACATACTGATCGCGGAGAAGATGAGGGGTAGTGGTTGAGATGTTTTTATCTAGTGTTCTACAAAAATTGACGAGGGAGTATTGGTTGATAAGTTTTTAAACAATGTTCTACAAATTGGTTTAGACCCTATCTGCACAAAATAGGCCGTCAAAGGCCTTGATTTGGTCTAGGTTGGCTGCCGAGGTCCTTAGATTTTGTGAAAGAATAAAAGTACCTTTCCATGAACAGCAATAGAAGTAATATAGGTCCAAAATCTAAATAAATAGCATAATGTTTCATGTACAAGTTTAAAATTTAAAATCTTTACACCCAGTGGCGAAGCCAGTAAGTTATAGTAATGGGTTCAAAATTATTAGTAAGTTATAAAAAATTTGGCGGGGGTTCAGGGGCAGCGCCCCCGAGCCAGTTTTTTTAATACTTTATACTTTGTATTCAAATATCCAATTTAATAATACTAACAAAAGGGGGAAATCACAATTGATTTCTGAAAACAAAACTGAGGTTGGAGAAATTGAAGAGAGAGTAATTTTTGTTACCTACAAGGGCACAAGGCTGCAAGAGAGTCACAGTAGAATAGAGTCGCACTCCAGTCTCCACACTCGCGGCTCGCCAGGCACCAGTACCCACTCCGACCACTTGCAAAAGGCTTTGATGGTTCACGGTTTGACTTTTGCCTTTTGCTATTTGGCTTTGCCCCTTCACTCTCTATTTTGTGGCTGAAGTGCTGAACAGATATTAATGTATGAGATTTAGGACTGAGGCTTGACCGTTTGGGTATCTCTAATTAAAAAAAAAATCTGAGTGGGGTCAAAAATTGAGTGAGGGTCAAAAATTGAGTGGGATAAAAAAATTATTTTTAAATGATTTCAAAAATTGAGTGGGGTCAATTGACCTCACATTTTTACCATAGCTTCGCCACTGTTTACACCTAATATACATTTTATATATATAGTTGTTATTGTATTTTCATTGGAATTAATAGTTTGTTTGGATACAAATGAGTTGTCCTTAAAACGTTAACGGAAGCAATTCAACGAGAATCCTTTTAAGACTTTGATATACTCTTTGCAATATGTAATCTATTTTTGACTTACTTGCTAACTTATTATTCATTTTATATGCATAATATATATATATATATATTGAAAAAATGCCTAGGAAACTGCCTAGGTGCCTCGTCCTCCGCCTAGAGATATTTAAAACACTGTTTTTATTATATCCAACATGCATCTGGGAGAAGAGAAATCTTGTATCAGAAATAAAATATAAGAAGAGAGGGGTAGTCTGAAAAATAGTCGTGTTTAAGTGTTAAAAAGAAACATAGAGGAGCGAAATATAATTGAGAACATGTTTTTTAAGGACTGAGTGGAGGAGTACAAGAGGATGCCCATACCTGTATTTTACAATCAGACATCTACAATGTGATGACTTTAAGAGTAAACATTGAGGTATTCTCATTATTAATTTAAAGTCCAGTGTCATGTATATTAAATTGATGCCTTTGGATTGTTATGGGTTCACTTTAGAGTGCACAACCCCTCTAATTTTGTGGAGGGCTCACAGATAATCACTTTGTTTCTTGGTCACCATGAGAGTCCTAATTGCATTTTCCATACTGTAAGGTTGATTATCAAGAGAAACAGTTCGCTCAGGGTGTGATTCCAAATACATTCATGCGGAGGGAGGGTGCTCCAAAAGAACGTGAACTTTTATGTGGTCGTCTCATTGATCGACCTATACGGCCACTTTTTCCTGCTGGATTCTACCATGAGGTTCAGGTATGCTGTCATTTAGCATTTTTTTTCCATCATCTCCTTTTGCTATGTTATTTTTAAAAAAATAATAATTTTGTCCTGCTTTATAGGTAATGGCAAGTGTTCTTTCTTCTGATGGGAAACAAGATCCAGACGTGATGGCAGCTAATGCCACATCCGCTGCTCTTATGCTATCAGATATTCCTTGGGGTGGCCCCATTGGAATGATTCGTGTAGGGAGGATTTGTGGGCAATTTATCGTTAACCCAAGCATGGATGAGGTTAAACTCACATCAGTTATTTAATTTCACGGTTATTCTTTTTGTTTCTCTTTTTGGGGGACACCAATCAGAAAATGTTTATTGAAGTGTTTTTGCCTGCATAATCCGTCTTATATCAATTACATTTAAGAAAAAATCTGCTGGCTGTTCTGCATAGTCTTGATCTCAGTTAAAGTTGATGAGTATACTGAGTTTCTGTTTCCAAGTAACACGTCCTTATTCTTTTACTGATTTTTTTTGTCTTGTTTTTTTCCTCTCTTCAAACATTTGATTTGATTGCCAAACAGTTCGTATATAACTATCTTCCAGCTGTCGTGGTGTCTGACATTATTTATTTCATCAAAAGTAGCTATTATTGGATCTTTATGAAGTTGCAGGAAATCCTTTAGCAATTCATTTATGTAGTTTAATGTTCATAGTGGCCTGATTAAACACAAAATGGTAGAACACTCTACCCCTTTTCACTTGGGACAATTTGTTGGGGCCTTATGCAGCATTACAGTGTCATAACAATTCTCTTCAAAGTCTGACAGGCATCTTATTGCATATTGGATTTGGATGTCATACAGCTTACTTTAAGTGATCTGAACCTGGTATATGCCTGCACAAGGGACAAAACTTTGATGATAGATGTACAAGCTCGAGAGATTTCAGAAAGAGATCTGGAAGCTGCACTGAGGCTTGCTCATCCTGAAGTGAGTTATAGCATCTTATTATCTTTTTCTTCAATGTCTTTGAATGCTGAACTATAGTCTATATCATGCAACTTTGATGACACAGGCCATTAAATATATTGAGCCTCAACTCAGACTGGCAGGGAAAGCTGGTAAACAGAAGAAGGAATATAAGTTGTCTATGGTGTCAGATAACACGTTTGAAAAGATTAGAAACTTGGCTGAAGCACCCATTGAAGCTGTTTTTACAGATCCTGCATATGGAAAGGTGCATGCAAACTTTATTTTTAAGAAATATGCTATTTTGTGAAACTTTTTTGATCTTTGTGATATTGCATTGCTAATATAACATAAAATCACTTTACTACGCTTTCTCCAACATTTCATTCTGAAGTAAGCATTTTTTTAATTATTTACATCAGTTTGAACGTGGAGAGGCCTTGGATAACATTACTCGAGATGTAAAAAGAGCACTTGAAAAAGAATGCGATGAAGAAAGTTTGAAAGTATTATCAAAAACAGTTGATACAGTGAGGAAAGAGGTACGCATGCTTACCTGAAATTGAAGGTATATAATGCCCAGTAAAATTGATCACTTGCACTCAAGCTAGCTCAACTAGTTATCAGAATTCAGAGATGTTTGTTCTTTTTCTATTTTTTCTTTTTTATTAACACATCAATTTTCTGGAATCTAGTTATAGCATGAAAGTGTTTACTTTGATTAAAATATGAGTTGCTAGTAGAATATTACATATTTTTCTAGACCTTTTTTATTCACGTGTGCTCCGCCAATTTTTAACTTTTTACATGAAGAAGATACAGATGTTTTACATTATTTGATCATTAAACTCTGGATTTGGCAGTTAGAAGTTCATTACGAGGTTAAGTAAAATCTGGGGGAGACGGATGGATTTTTTGGTTAATCACTTAGTATTTCCGTTATATTTTTTATGAAATATGTATTTGTTCATTTTGGATCCTACATGTCTCAACTTAGAAAAATTTCAGGTTGTTCGCAGAAGGATTATTGCTGAAGGATTTAGAGTGGATGGAAGGCGCCTTGATGAAGTTAGGCCTCTATATTGTGAAGCCGGTAATTTACCTGTAGTGCATGGATCATCGCTCTTTTCACGTGGAGATACTCAGGCCTGTACCTAAATGTTCCTGTCGTTTTGGTTGACTTGAATCTCTTAGGATATAATATTGCTAATATGTTGTGTTGGGTTTTATTTTAAGTTACACTACCATGGATACAGGTCCTTTGTACTGTTACCCTTGGAGCACCTGGAGATGCTCAACACTTGGAATCCCTAGTTGGTCCCTCAACCAAGCGCTTCATGCTCCACTATAGTTTTCCACCATTCTGCATTAATGAAGTTGGTAAAAGAGTTGGGCTGAATAGGCGTGAAGTTGGGCATGGTAAGCTAATTGACTTATTTCAACTGCAAATATATGCATGCTCACACTTCTTTCTAATTAGTGGTCATATTTTTGTGGATCTTTCTTAAATTAATTAATATAAATACATAACACATTATTATCCAATAAGCTAAAGGATACCTCAAATATACTGACTTGTATTGGGATTCTTCAATTTATGTAGGCACTCTTGCTGAGAAAGCGCTGCTTGCTGTGTTACCTCCTGAAGATGATTTTCCATATACAGTTCGCATCAACTCGGAAGTCATGGCTTCTGATGGTTCTACATCAATGGCAACTGTCTGTGGAGGTATGGGAATCTTGTGTAATTGGTCCATCAAGCATCCAGTTATATTCTTTCTTACTCGACAGATTTCTCATCCTGTATCAACTGTCTCCATCTTTTGCAAATAATTTTTTCATTATATTCATCAAGGATCTTATTTACTCTCATCATTCTGAGTCTATAATTTTTATTTCTGGGTCATAAGATGAACCCTGAACTAAGAAACATGGATTCGGTATTGATATTGGTGGATCTAAAAATTCTTAATGATCATGCTATTGAATGGCTATCAATGGTTGATTCCTTTTATTTTGTATACTTGTTGAGCAAGATGTGATATACTTTACGATTTTTTCTAATTTATGTATTATTGAAGGCAGTATGGCTTTGATGGATGCTGGAATTCCTTTACGAGAACATGTAGCAGGTGTGTCGGTGGGCCTTGTTACTGAACTTGACCCTTCAACTGGCGCTATCAAGGATTATCGTATACTAACTGATATTTTGGTGAGCACTTTACTCAGCTTGTGCCATTTCCTTGACCTGAAAATTCAGATGTCTATCAAAGCCAGCAGGAAAAAAAGTTGCATGATTGTTCTGTCTTGATTTTTATTTTTCAATTCATCCTTTTGCTTATGTTTTCAATTTGTACTTCTTATGTTCCCATGTAGAAAGCATCTTTGGTTCCATTAGGTCTTGTAATAGGTTATTTTATTATGTTCAAATTCTTAATACTAAGTTTATTTTTGTATTTTGTTTTTAAATTTCTGTTTTTTTCTCTAGGGTTTGGAAGATCATCTTGGGGACATGGACTTCAAAGTTTCAGGAACACGGAATGGAATAACGGCAATTCAGTTGGATATAAAGCCTGCTGGAATTCCTCTTGATATTATCTGTGAGAGTTTAGAACCAGCACTTAAAGGTCGATTACAAATCCTTGATCACATGGAGCGAGAAATAAATGCACCACGTACTCAGGGTGGCAGGAGCTCTCCTCGATTAGGTTTGATTCCCAATTTTATCACCAATTTTTTCCCAACTTTTCCCTCTTTAAATTTTGGCTAAACAATTTGTAACATCCATGTCTCAATGGAGTTGCATCTTGCACCTCCACGTATCAAAAAAATAAAATATAATAATAATAGGAATAATTCTTTTGCAAGTCCACCTTAGAGAGAAGATACCACTAAAGCTAACAGTTCATACTTCTTCTCCTCCCCTGTTGATTTCTGTTAAAAATCTGTGTTGCAGCTACCTTAAAATACAGCAATGATGCTCTTCGAAACTTGATTGGTCCGCTTGGTGTCTTGAAGAGAAAAATTGAAGAAGAAACAGGTCTGTTTATATTGAGATTGCTTAATTTTATTGCCAATCAAGGCTATTTACATTATAGTATGTCGTCTTTTGTAATTATTCTCATCTGTCAATTGAAATACACACTTGAATTGTTGGTGGGCTCTGTACTGGCTTGAATTTTGAGCAAATCAGCCCAGAAGATGACATCCTTACTGTTCCTGCAAGATTCCATTCCATTGAATATTCATTGTCCTAATTCTGTATGTTAACTTTGCTAGCATGTTACTTTGTTTCAAAGTATATTTGGAGATTTTGAGGAAACTTCAAAATATTTTTTGGAATTGTTGACATTATTCAAAAAAATAAAATAAAAATCTTCATATGCAGTAAAATGATTTTATTTTACATGACTGCAATTATCTTTTGGCAGTTATGGAGTCAACGATAGCTTTTCTTACACGTGGAATCTGTTGATTTTCGTGGCACTGAACTTGGTTATATATTAAACATATATGGAAGCTGCTTACTTGTTACTTATTTTTCAGATAAATAAAAAATCATGGATTATCCATTATATAATTATGTGGTTAATCATTAAAGTATGCCTTGTTGAAGAAGTTGTTCGATGTTGCGAAACCTAGTAACTAGATCTAAACTATTTTTGTAAATTCTCATTTAACTCTTCTCTATTGATGCAATATGACTACTCTAAACCAGGGGCACGGATGTCTGTGAGTGATGGAACACTTACAATAGTTGCGAAAAATCAATCTGTAATGGAAGAAGTACAAGAGAAGGTATTATTTGTATTCTATCTACTTTTATTGTATTCACAAGTTACTAGTGCTCTTGTTTGGTATGGCCATTTATGTTGGTCCTTGTTTTAATGACAGTGACACATTGAATCAACTAATTTAACTGAATTTTGGTGTTTCTCTGAAGTTGCATTTTGTATTATTAAAGGTGTTCTATGTCTCAAGTACCCGAGGAACTGGTTCACAATCCTTAGTTTATAATAATACTATGACCTACTGGGGAAAACAGAAAAGCAGGTGTCACAATCTTTAAGTTATAAAAAAAATAACTCCCACGACAATATATATTGGGGAAGTACACGGGATGCTTGCTTCAGAAGTTTCATTGCATGTTACGTTGTTATTTATCATAAAGTTGATACACACTGATATGCTTAATTTGATATTACATAAACTATGTATGGAAGCCCTGCCAGTAGATAAGATTTTACACTATCAATGAAAAAAGTATATGTTATTTTTTAAGCAACTTCTGCAGTTTCTATACTGATAAACTTCAAACCAGCTTGACACATAGGCCGAGTACTATGATCAATTTTAGTTACTAGTAAAGGAAGTTGAGTTTCATGGTTAGATAGTTGTATAATTGTTTGATCTGCTAAGATTCATCTAATATGAAGGAAATCATGGATTGATATCTTAGAAATTTGTTCTTTGCAATCTCCAACTAGTAAGACCCATATGTTTTCTTAATTCGCATGGTTTTTGTAACTACTGGTTTTCTTCTGTAGACAATGGTGTTTCCAACTGGATTGACAGAATCACATCTTCATATTCATTAAACAATTAGTTACTAATATTTGAATGCAATATACCATTGTGACTATGAAATTGAAGTATTTATAACTTCACTGCCCCAGGTTGACTTTATAGTTGGTCGTGAGATTGAAATTGGAGGGACTTACAAAGGCGTTGTAAGCTCAATCAAAGAATATGGTGCTTTTGTGGAGTTTAACGGTGCCCAACAAGGCCTCTTACACATCTCTGAATTATCTCATGAACCGGTATGTAGATTTTTTGAAGGCTAATTTAGGACAATCTTGGCTGCTCTTACTTTCTTGACTTCTTTCTTCTTTAGCAAATTTGTGCTTTATTTGTTTTTACTTTTTTTGTGGCTAATCCTGTTGTAATAGTTTGCTGCTATCTGGAATGAACTTGTTTGTATATTTAACTTGTAATCAAGTATATCTTCTTGTCTTGGTAAATTTTAAATTTTATTTTATCTGTTTCTCATTAGGTTGCCAGGGTTTCAGACGTCCTATCTATTGGGCAACAAGTTTCTTTAATGTGTATAGGACAAGATGTTCGTGGAAACATTAAATTATCTCTAAAAGCTACTCTAGCTCAACCAGGAATTGAGACGAGTAATGTGGCTGTTGGTTTTGGGGCTTCCACGGTAGAACAGCCTAAAGTTTGGGCACCTGTTAATGATGTACGTAATCAACAGGAAAAGCAAATATCTGTCGTGGAGGATTCACCAGTGGACAATAATAAAAGTAGTGATGTATCCTCCTCTTCTTCGTCATCACCATCAACAATTTTAATTCTAAGCGCTGCGGAGTGTGATGAGGAGGAAAAGTCTGCTGTTTTAAATGTGAATTCAAAAAGTAGTTCCAAGACCTCAAGCACTTCAAAATCTGCCTCTTCTTCGGCATCACCACCAACAATTTTAATTCAAAGTGCCGCGGAGTGTGATGAGGAGGAAAAGTCTGCTGTTTTAAATGCGAATTCAAAAAGTAGTTCCAAGACCTCAAGCACTTCAAAATCTGTTGGCAAGTCGAAATCATTCTCATCTCAAAATAATGAGCTCAACTTTCCATTCTTTGATTCTGGTCTGCTTTCATCCGGAAAAGCTAAAAAGTCCAAACATGTTCCATCCAAGGGGTCTAAAAATAATTTCAGTTTTAACTTTGTTAGAGAGAATGAAGACACAACATTTAAGGGTGTTCTAAGTGATACAAAAGCTACAGTCGAGGCTCCCATTAGTACGCAAAAGCTGAAGCTTGGAATGAAGGTCTCAGCTAAGGTTCATCAAATCCGTGCACACGGGTTAGTCCTCGACTTGGGTGGTGGAAATCGTGGAATGTATCGATTTGAGGTACATCATTCATATTACTTTATGATCTCTCGGCAGCTTTTAAATTACATATGTTGATTGTGGTATTGGCTTTGATTGCACTGTAATATATATTTTATCCTTGCTCGCATGAGCAAGACTTGGTTCATGAGTTCATGGTCCTGCTGATAAACATGTTCCTGTTTTACCCTCTTTCTGTCTCTCCAACTTGTGGAAATACAATCTGGATACTCTTAGATACTTTTAAATTTGATGATTCATGTCTTATTTTTCGGTGCAGACTGGTAGGAGGGACTTTGAGGTTGGTGAAGAGGTGCAAGTGAAGTGTTGTAGTTTTTCTAGCAAGGGGATTCCAGTAATGTCGATGGTGGAAAATGATTAGTATTGTATTGGCTGTACATACTCTGAACACATCACAGATGGCAACAGGAACGAACAATGATGTGAAAAACATGCACCAGGGGCGACGGATGTTAATAAATCTGCAAAATTTTGCTGAAGAGAAGGCATGGATCAAGAATGCCCATGTTCATATAAACTATGCAATTATCATGATGACTAGGTTCTATGTTAGAGATTAGTCTTCTTCCATAAAAATATTCATACATCTGATTGAACATTGCACCGGCTTTGAAATTTTTCTTAGGTATAAAGTCCCTTTGTGTTGCCACATTTGGTTGTATTTATTCTTGTGGAATTATAGATTTTGTAGTCACAATAAATTGAAGTTACTGATGATACTATTTTTTGCCACCTTTACCAGCTCCCGTTTGAGATTTATGAATCTGCCTCCAAAACAGTTATGAAGGTTTTAGAAATGTGTTACAGATGTCCCTAATCTATCTATACAGTACAGTCTCTTTGTTTGTTAGGTGTTTATGGAATGATGATTATCCAAGTCATGTTTCCATTTATGTTCGTTATATGAGTGAATATATTTGGATGAGAGTCCAAATCGTGCCAAACCAATCGTAATTAAACACAATTTTTTTCATTTTATAGAAATGAGTTATTTTAGCGAATTCTAAACATTGATGTCCTGTTTACTAGACTTCGGACATCATATTGAACTCGGATGTCATGTTAGATTCGGGTTCCGAATACGGGTTGGCCCGGACCCTATTAACAGTCGCACTGATAGAGTAATTTAGTAGCAAAATATTATATTTATATATAGTTGTAACCTTTCCGGGATTAAAATTTGAAATAAAAAGAAATTTTCTCTATGCTTACGACTTTAGTAGGTATACGTCGATGTCCAAAATTCCAAATCAAGTTTTTCAACCTTCCAAAAAGGAGATGGCGATAAAAAATAAAATAAAATAAGAAGAGAGGTGTTGTATAAATCCTAAATTTCAGCTCTAATTAATTAAAAGTAAAAGAGTAATGCTAGGAATAAAGTTGTAAAGTGAATTAAAGCTTCCTGGCTCGATTTGTACCGACTCGATTAAAAAGTTTTATTTAAACTCGACTCGAAATAAAAATAATTTAAATATGAGCAAATTTTAAAATTCGATAAATTACTCGAACTTTTTCAAATTGTAATTTTCTATAAATACTCAGATCATATTCGCTTGAAAAGTTCAAACTGTTCAGGTTTGATTCGAGATCGTACTCGACTCAGTAGTTAAACGAGTCTCAATCAAATCTTATTTCATACTCGATAAATTTTGTAAATCAAATTTGAATAACTAAATACTCGACTAGACTCGACTCGGTTCATTTACACCCCTAACTAGGGACACCAATTATACACAAAAAGTTCTGCACATACAATATAAAAAAGAGATAGATTAGGGAATGAGACCTACAATTGAATGTTTTACACATTTTCATTGGTAAACAATATATGAGTTCTAATCTTGGTGTACAACTTTTTGTGTACAATTAGTGCACATAGTATTATCCGAAATGAGTAAGGTTAGAAACATCATTTATACACAAAAAAAGTTGTACACATGCAGTATAAAAAAAGAAAAAAAATTAAGGAACGAAATTTACAATCGAATGTCGTTGGAACTTGTGTATTATCCAAAATGAGTAAGGTTAGAAACATCATTTACACAAAAAATTGTACACAGTATAATGCCAAGAATTTGGAATATGAAAGAATTATAAAAGACTAAGGAAGGAAATTTACAATTTAATGTTTTTATATATTTTTATTGATAAATAAAATACTAATAGAGAACTGGCCAAATAAAACATCATTTGAAAATTAAAGTGTAGCAATCCTAAAAAATTTCAGAGTAGATAATTAAAGTTATCCTGATTCCTGATCACGAGAAACCCTTTGTTTTGAACATGATGTGTTTTTGGGTTAGAAGTTTGAACAAGTAAACTGTTAGATTTATATATTTGACTCCACCCTATAGTCAAAGGAAAAAAAACACAGAGAGAATCTTCTATCAACAGTTCATTGAGAATATTAGCAGTTAGCAGAGATGGTAGAACTAAGTTTGACTTCTAATTCTTAAAACATCCGATTTCCATTTGATCATCCCTCTCCCAACCAAATTCACCCCCACAAATAAAGCTAGAAAAGTGCCAAACTCAATTAAAAAAAGAAAATCATACAAAAATCCAAAGAAGTTAAATTACATGCATTTCTCAATTCTCATATGGGTCATCTCAATTTTGTTCCTCAATCTTTTCCCACCATCTTCTTCCGATCCCCGGATATCGGAGGCCGGCCTATTCTGCGGAAAATCCAGGCCGCCGCCAAACACCACCATCGTCCCAACATTCGTGGAAGAAATGGAGAAAATTTCACAGCTCCTAACTGATAATAATTGGGGCAGCCAATTTGTGAACATCACCTTACCGATGTATTGCCTAGCTCAATGCTTCCATGATCTTTCTCGCAACGATTGCCTATCTTGCTACGCCGCAAGCCGGACCAGAATCCCCCGTTGCCTTCCTGCCCTCTCGGCGAGCTTATATCTCGACGGCTGCTTTTTGCGCTACGATAGTTATAATTTTTTCAATGAGAGTGTAAACTCCAATTTAGCTTCTGTGAATTGTAGCAGTTTGAGTTTTGTATCAAATGGGAAGGGGGAGAAAAAGTTGGTGGAGTTTAGGAAGAGTGTTGGGGATTTGATTGATAATGTTACTAGAGTTGCTGTTTTGAACGAGGGATTTGGGGTGATGGAAGTTAAGGCCGTGTTTGGTTTGGCGCAGTGTTGGAAGACTGTGAGCAGTGAGGGGTGTAGGGAGTGTTTGGAGAAAGTAGGGAAGGAGGTGAGAGGGTGTTTGCCTAGCAGAGAAGGAAGGGGGTTGAATGCTGGGTGTTATTTGAGGTATTCAGACAAGAAGTTCTTTGATGAAGCAGGAGATAAGAAGGGAAGTTCTGGTAAGTTTGTTTAATTTATGGTTTCTTGATAATTAAATAATTTCGTATATTGACTTTAATTTGCTGTAATTACAGTCTGGAAAAAAATGTAAACTTGTTTTGATCCAATATGAGTGTACTTGATCTTGATTCATGAATTCATATTGTTTGTTGTTGGTTATTTTAATTGCAAAGTTCTTGCACAAACTTGATGAAAAATGTGTTTTTGGAATTTGATTGAAAAATATGGGTCTTTCATTTTTGTGTAGCTTGTTTGGTGCATAATTTTTTTGAGAGATGTATGTTTTCTTTCTTTAATTTTGACTGTGTTTGTTTTTTTGTGTTATTTTAAGTTAAAAAATTATTAAATGTTGATCAGTTCTTTGTATTGGTTAATAGCTTCATCATTTGTGCCTCCTCCTCCTCCTCCTCTTTCCTTTGTTTGCTGGTTGTAGTCAAGTCTTCTAAATGTTTTGTTTTTTTCCTATCAAGTGCTGGATTAGGTACCAACTTTTTAAATTCTTAAAGACATCAATTTTCTGACTTCAAATTTTTTGTGTCCATTTGGTTCCCCCTTTTCAATATTTTCTCTCTCTCTCTCTCTAAATGGATTAGATTGACTTTAATTATTTTGACTTTTAAGCATGTCCTTTTTTTTACTGATCATGGGTAGGTTTGACCGTTTTGAGTGTTGCTAACAAAAAGTGCATTTTTTGCGGATCCAGTTACCATGAAGTTAAGCTTACTCTAGTAAGTTAATCGATCGATTAATATAGTATTGACACGCAGAGAGAAGAGATTAGCTCACCATGCGTGTTGATTATCAGTGTATTGGTCAATTTACCAAAATTATATTAATACTAACCACTCCTATTTTTTACCATGGTTTTTCAGGGGCACCTAGCATAGGAGCTACTGTAGGTATTGCTTTGTCTGCAGCAGCATTCTTCATGCTCTCACTAGTTGCATCTTATTCATTTTATGTAAGATCGACAAAGTTGAAAGAAGGTAGAATTCTAAAATATTAACAACTTAATAAGCTAAAGTTGAAAACTAATGTGAAAAACTATCATTATAAACCTAGATTCAATTGTATTTATGCAGAAAGCAATCATCTTTGCCTTATCTCTTCAGTTAACAAGTTGAGTTTGAATTACAACTACGAAACTCTAGAGAAGGCAACGGATTATTTCAGTATTTCGATGAAATTAGGCGAAGGAGCATCTGGTTCCGTATTCAAAGGAACACTACCAAATGGAAAGGCTGTTGCGGTTAAGAGATTGTTTTTCAATACTAGGCAATGGGTAGATGAGTTCTTCAATGAGGTAAACTTGATAAGTGGGATTCAACACAAGAACCTTGTGAAGCTTTTGGGTTGTAGTATTGAAGGCCCTGAGAGCCTTTTGGTCTATGAATATGTACCCAACAAGAGCCTCGATCATTTCCTTTTTGGTGATTCTCTCTCTATTTCTTCTCTTCATGTAAATACAAATGCATATACTTGAGAATGTGAGTTTACTAAAATTGTTTTGTTTACTTCTGCAGATAAGAACAATGTTCAAATTTTGAATTGGAAGCAAAGGTTTAATATCATAGTTGGAACTGCTGAAGGGCTTGCTTATCTTCATGGAGGTTATGAGATAAGGATAATTCACAGAGACATTAAGAGTAGCAATGTTCTTCTTGATGAGAATTTCATTCCAAAGATAGCTGATTTTGGACTTGCTCGTTGTTTTGGTGCTGATAAGACTCATCTTAGCACTGGAATTGCAGGAACTCTGTAGGGAAAAAGTTTATGCTTTCTACATATTCTTACATATCAGCAATTTTACTGAATGTACATATCATCGCCTGCTAATATGTAATGATTAATGAATGATTACAGAGGTTACATGGCTCCTGAATATCTTGTTCGTGGACAACTCACTGAGAAGGCTGACATTTTTAGCTTTGGGGTGGTGGTTCTTGAGATTGTATGTGGTAGAAAAAACATCGCCTTCGTAGAGGATTCAGGCTCCCTTTTGCAAACAGTAAGACTTGCTTGCCTCATTTCTTCTTCAATACAAAATTAAGAAGCAAAATTTATTGAATTTTATCGTTTTGGAATCAGATTTGGAAGCTTTACAAGACCCATAAATTGTCTGAAGTAATTGACCCTCGTCTGCAAGGTAATTTTCCAGTAAAAGAGGTGTCAAATGTTCTCCAAATTGGACTTTTATGCACACAAGCATCAGCTGCCTTAAGGCCATCTATGGATGAAGTGGTTCGGCTGCTTATTAATGAAGATTCTGAAGTTCCCATGCCTAATCAACCTCCTTTTCTGAATGCTAGAATGGAAGGCTCAGCTAGCTCTGCGAGGTCTTCTAGCATTAACAGCAGTTTGGTATCGAGTGCATTAACTAAAATAAATGTGTCCTATACCTCAACGGATTCCTCTAGCATGCCAAGTTATGAAGGATCATTAATCAAGAGATGAGCAGTTGGAATTAGTAGATTTTGATCCCTATATACGTCAGATTAATTTCAAGACAAATCAATCAAATCATTTTCAAAGAAAATATATAGGACACAAAAAGAGCAATTTGATTCTGATATTTGGACATAGAGGTACGGAGGTTTGTATACGTTAGGAGTTCTATAGCAAGAATGAAGGGTGGATGGGGTGCTCTTTTATTCCCTTCCTGAAATTGTATAGGAACGAGAAGGATGTTATTTTGTGTGTATTATTACTTTTTTAGGTAAAAAACACTAATGGAGATAAGGTGGAGATAAGGGTGGCGTTCTTACCAACTCCGTCAGAGTGTCCTACACGTGAACCAATATCTGAACCAGTATCTGTTAATTTTATGCCGAGTTGGTCAGAATGTTAACGTGATATCCTTTGGTCACATACGCAATTGACCAAAATTAACTTCACGCTAACCACTCCCCGAAAGGAGTTTAACTGAAGAATGTTGTCTTTTCCTCTCAGGATTCTTACCTGATGCCCCATTATCATCTATATTAGATATTCAAAATTGTGCATATGATTTTATAATGCACATATTTGCAATCAACTAATAAGATTCTTGCTAATCGACAATTAGCCATTTGCAAGGCTTTAATCTGCTATCTTAGGCATATTAATCAGGTAAGAGAGTAGAAAAAGCTCACACATATATATATTTCATTAAATTCAAAATTAATCCCCCTTTAAGGAAATCACCTCTGTTACAAGTTTATAGCCATTCACGTGGTAAGCTAAAATCAGTTAGATTGGGTAAATTTCAGGTTAGGATATGTAACTGGGTCATATATTTATATAGTTCTTTAGAATTCCAAAGTTACTCATGGAGACCAGAATCATATTACAATGCCCTTTAAAGATGAAAAAGGGGTTAGCATATATCTAATCTAATTCCAACAAATTTCTAGATGGCTCTCAGGGCCAGCACAAAATTTTAGTATTTTGCCCAACTGTGTGTTCTCGTGTATGTGAGTGCGAGCGCGCGTCTATGTGTGTGTTTGTGTCTGTGTCTCTGTGTGAGAGAGAGAGAGAGATGAATCAGATGATCAATTAGCAGTGAATTTTTTAAAACAATATGGAATACTGTGAGACATACCAGTTTTCTGATGGTTTGTGGAGTATTTTTATGGAAGCACAATTCCAATCCACTAGCACTGTAACCAGCAATTTCACCTTTTTGTCAAAAAAAAAAAGTTTTTTCAGATCCCTTTCCTTGAATACCAACAACCGGCTACTTTCATCATAAATAATGTCCTCCCATGCTCCTTAAAGGAAAAGCTAAAAGCAATTAACCGTTGTTTTGGTTCCTGCCAATGAGGAGTGCTAGGAGTGGCGGTTCAATAAACACCTACTCAGGGGCATTTATACGAAGTGGCTGCCTTCAGTCTCAGCCCATGTATGTCACACTTGGCTTTACCATTGACTAGGAATTGTCCCCTTGGATAAGATATTCAAATGTGAATGAACTTTGAATAAGATATGTATTCCCCAGTAGAAGCCTCATAATTGCTTCTCAAAAGTCCAAAGCTTGTCATTCTCAATTCCACGTAGAAATATACCATATCAGATGGTAACATACAGCATGTCTGACTTTAATAGTTCTAAAACCCCATATATCTCAGTTGACTGAGAGTGAGTTCCATCTTGAGAATAAAAAAGATGAACTTGATTTCTCACCTCAACCCAACTACATCCGCCACTTTTCTTTAATCCTTTCTCCTTCATCAGTTGTCTAGTACGCATAACATCAATCCACCTACCGGCTGATGCATAAACATTTGACAAGAGAACATAACCTCCAGACGACTTCTCTTCCAGTTTGCAGATCTTTTTAGCAGCCCTTCCTGCTATTCCATCATCCATGTGTATTTTACAACCATTTAATAAAGATGCCCATGCATTAACTTCAGGTTGGCATGACATGCTTGTAATAAACCTTTCTGCCTCAGAAAGTCGTCCTGATCGAGACAGCATATCAATCACGCAGGTATAGTGTCTCTCCTTTGGCTTTATACCATACACCTCCTCCATCAAATTGAAATACCAGAGCCCTTTGTCAACTAAACCACAATGAGAACATGCAAATAAAACTGCTACCAGAATCAGCTCGGTTGGTGCAATAGATGAAGTCCTTAGCATTTTTTCAAACAGAATAAGAGATTCTTCTGCAAAGCCATTTTCTGCAAGCCCTTGAATCATAGCTGTCCAAGAAATCTCATTTTTACTTGGTATTCTATCAAAAACCTTCTTAGAGCTGTCAATATCCCCGGATTTTGCATACATATCAGTTAGTGCTGTTCCCACAAAGGTATTGTATTGAAACTTTAGTTTGATAATTTTGCCATGGAGGTTCTTGCCTGTTCCTAGTGAGGCAATTCTTGCACATGCACATAACACGCTTGAGAAATTAGATTTATCAGGAGTTTCCCCAGACAAAAGCATCAAATTAAACACTTCAAAAACCTTATCAAATTGCTCATTTTCTAAGTAACCAGCAACCATAGAGTTCCAAGAAGCAATATCTTTCTTTGGTATTTGGTCAAAAAGCTCCTTAGCTTCTTCCAGTTGGCCATTTAAACTATAGCCACTGATCATAGAATTCCAACAAACAACGTTCTTTTCCAAAATCAGATCAAACACTAATCGAGCATCTTCAGTATTGCCACATCTACAATACAAATCAACAAGTGAGCTACTGATGAAAACATTTCTCTCGATCCCAATTTTCAGTACATTTGCATGTATACTCGTTCCTGCTTTCGGAGCCTCAAGAGTGGCCAATGCACTAATCACACTAGAAAAGCATGATATATTCGGCCTGAACCCATTTTGAACCATCTGGGGGAACAGTTTCATTGCCTCTTCTGCATAACCACTCTGACTGTACCTTGCAATCATTGCACTCCAAGAAACTTCATTTCTTTCAGGCATCTCATCAAAGATCCGACGAGCTTCTCTCAAGTCCCCCATCTCAACATACATGTCTAAAATCGCAGTCCAAGAAACTACATCTCTTTCCTCCATCTGATCAAAAATTCTCCGAGCTAAGTCAATTTCACCAAACCTTAGGTTAAATGTAACAAAAGAATTAGAAACTGAAACGTTATGCTCAAAGCCAGATTTAACAATCAAACCCAAAACACTCATCCCCAATACAAAGTCACCCAAACCCGCACAAGCTCTTACAATAGAAGTAAAAGTGACATCATTTGGCGAAACCCCAACTTGAACCATTTCCACAAAGAGTTTCATTGCTCTATTACTCAACCCATTTTGGACTAACCCACTAATTGCAGCAGTCCATGAAAATACATTCTGAAATGGGTTCCTCTGAAAGAAAGACATAGCCTCTTCCACTCTGCCATTTTTCAAAAACCCAGAAATCAACGCAGTCCAAGAAACCTCATTCCTTTCAGGCATTTCATCAAACAGCCTACGAGCTTCATCAATATTTCCCCCATCAACATTAGCAGAAATCAAACAATTATGCACAACTAGATTAAACCCATTAAAATCTTTCAGAATCTGATTAGCTTCGGAAGATTTTCTACAGTTTAGATACATAATAAGCAATTTAACGGCTATATAATTGTCAGATGAAATACCCATTTTAATCAAATGGCAATGAAGGGAGCTCCCTTGAGTGATAGAGCATTGTTTCGAGAAATCTTTTAAGAGGGAAACACTTGTCTGTATGTAAGCTTTGAGGCTTTTTCTCGGGTTGATAGCAAAAAGACTTTTGAAGGCGCCACTCATACCGCAAGATGCAGTTATATTCGGTGATAATAAAATTCGAGAAAAAATGAAAATTAATTTATGGCTTTTGTGACGGTGCCTCTGAAAAGTACGAGAAATGGGTGAAATTGGTAGCCTTGGCGAAACAAATTGACCGGTACTTATGTCTTGGAGGATGTTTGGAGATTGGTTACGAAGTCATAACTCACAATTTATTCAGTAAGCAACCCATCTTCTGGTTAACCATATTCCAAAACCTTATTTTACCCTCTAATTTTTATTAAGGAAATTCGATATTTCCACACATACAAAAGTACTACAAATCTACACTAGCATAAATAATAAATGAATATGACACATGTAAATAAAACTTTTAAAAATAAATTTTACCTGTAAAAATAACAATTTGTTTTTGAAGAAAAAATAATAATCTTCAATGAAAGGTAACCGTGGATAAAATGAGATAGAATCAACTATCAAGAGTTAATGTGCGTATTCATTCAGCTTATTGGATGTTTAAAATTCAAAAGTCGTTTAAACTCAACTTAGAAGAGTGTATTTAATTAAGACTTTTAAAGACTTTAAAAGTTTAGTTGTATTCAATTAAGACATTTAAAATTTTTATAAAAGTTTACTGGTATTCAATTACAACTTTTGTAATGTCTTTAAAAGTTAGGTGGTATTAAATTGAGACTTTTATAAAGTCTATAAAAGTATTTTGGTATTCAAAAAGTCATTAATTTTTTAGATTTCTATCAAATGGTAGAGTTTGACAGACTTTAGAAGAAAAGTTATAACTATCAACCCATATTCAAAGATGACTTTTTATTAGATAAATTACATAAATTTTTATTATAGGAATATCTCGTTATGACTTTGAAAAATCAAACAGTAAATTTTGATTTTTAATATCATATTATATATATTTTATATTATATAGATGTAGTATATGATAAATACGAATATTGATAAATTTTAAAACTCATCAAAATTAAAAAAAATTAGTTAAAAGATGACAACGGTCGACTGTTAAAAAATTAGTTACGTAGAATTTAATTAATTAATTTCTAACATCTTAAATAAATTAAAAGGTCGCATAATTATTTTTTTAACGGTCAATTTTAGTTCACTAACAACTATTAATAATTTTAAGAAAAAAAAAATCTCTCTGGCAATTTTGTCTGTGGCTTACCGATGACTAAAAATCTCTCTGGTAATTTTTTTATAACTTGGTGGCAATTTACTCACATGTATGAAGTTTTGCGATCATATACATTTTCATTGTCATATTATTTTATGAAAAACAGAATTTGGTACTCCTAAAAAATCGTACGCATATATAGTATATATAGTTCAATGAAAAGTGAGTTTAATTTTTGTGTTGCGTCTGTAGCTTCTAAAGTTTTATTCGTATTCGAGTATCCAAATTTATCATGAAATATGTAGAATAATATGAATGCTTTCAACATATATAAAATCTCACGCCACAATAATTTAATGAAATAATGAGATTTCCTGTAGTTTATGAAAAAAGAGTGAAAGGTTGTACACACGAGCTAATTAACAATTAATATAAACTACAAGATATATTAGAAGTATACAAAAGTCTATCAAAATCTTTATAAAAAATCTATTAAAGTCTGTCACTTATTTCATGGAGTCTATAAAAGTCATTTTAAAAAAATCTTTCAAATCTTTCAAAGTCATTAAAATTCACAAATTCTACAAAAGTCTGTCACTTAAAAAAAATCTTTAAAAATCTTAATTGAATACACGCCTCTTAGATTTCACATAATGCGATTATTGAATCAATTTAAAATAAAGCAATAGTAGAGAAATTCCTGGAGGATCTTCATCAGAAATTGTCATTAGTTTATTTTTCCCCGCTGCAATCTAGGTTAGTTTTTCTTCTCAGAAATTTCAGCAGAAGATGCATAACATATCAAACTGCTACAACAATAAATAAATTTAACAATGGTAAGTTGGTAACCCTCCCATTCTTGGGGGAAAAGAAGAAGAAATACAAGATTACAAGGATGTGTAACTTCTGGCGAACCATCTGTGTTTCTGACAGATCTCACTAGTGTACAAACCATTAGAGCATACTAATCTTCCAGAACTTGTCTGCAAGGCCAAACCACATTAAGGGAAACAAGTCGATGCTGATTCAAGTATTTTCTGCATCCCACAAATGATCTTCACATCCACTTACTTGGTCTCTACAGAACAGTCCTAGCATCTCAGTATTTAGCCCAAAAATACGGAGTGTGGTAATATAACTAGAAAGTTATTTACAAATAATAAAGTTGAGACACCAGTGGCTATGAGAGAAACAGAATATTGGGTTATGCTTACACCAACATTAATCAGTAGAGCTGACATTTGCCTGTTCCAGCACACGCTGAACACTCATCTGCATCTCCGGCAACATGGCGCAAGCAATATTTAATTCGGTCATTCACAACATCCTGCATTTCCAAATCTTTCAAGATTAGAATGATTTACTGGCAGCCTTGAAACTGGTTTTTAGTTTTCTTTTGATTTGAACTACAAAGTATTTTGTAATAGTGCATGCAATCCATAGAGATGAATTCATGTGATTCATAGGCCAGTATTTTGTTGAAAATCGGGATGTTGCAAGGAAAAGCAAAATCCTCAAATTTGGCGGGAGTGATGATAATGACGAACAATATTTTGAATCACAGTTAATCACAGGGAAATTTTGCAATCAATTTCTCTAAAATAGATATGATAATGGGAAAAGAAACCACTTAGAGTGGAAGTCAGAAATACAATCACATGAAATTCTGGTAGATTAAAAATGCATAATCAAAATCAGTATTTTTTGCAATATTTACAGTCGGTTAGAATGATAAACACTATACAAAAGAACAACAGAAACAGCCTAAAATATATCACAAATTTAAAATAACTTTTACCACAAGTAGTTCATGCAGTCCAAGAGGCGCCGTTATGATATATGATACACCTGGATGCTCCTTTGCAGCTTCAGCTGTTAAAGAAGGAATATCCTGAAAAAACAACAAAGGTCATATTGCATGTAAGCTTCCTTTGTTCTCTTAGTTACCAATTGACATAACTGTATAAACTACGGACTATCGAATTTATTATCTGGTAGAGGAGGTTATTATGCTAAGTTACCTGGTGCCAATGTCGTCCGGGGAAGAGGAAAAATGGGCTCACAATTACACGAGTCACCCCTTGTTGAACACATGAAGCAAATGCACCCTTTATCGATGGTTCTGCCAACTCCTAATTATATCAAAGACATTTGAAGGACTGTGAACTTGGATTTAAAGAAGTATGAAATCATACAGGAACTCAAGATATTGGTCTCAAAATCCAAAATAAACCGAAATGCATTTGCATGCTTTATAGCACAATACGCCATAAAGATCTATCATACATGTGCATTAACTTGGCTTTGTACCTTGTAGCAATACAATAGAAACTAGAAAGCGATTAGACTTTGTGAGATGTCAGAAATAAGATAAAGAACTAGAACAAGGATTACGAATATAGAGCCCTACATCTAGTTAGTCAGAAAATGTAGGATGATAAGACACATATGACATATGCATTTATATATAATATTATGAGTAAATACAAGTAGTACTTAATATCTTTATCCTTTTTCTTCCTCAATCAGATATCAAATAAGAACAAAAAAAAGAAGCATTACCATATGAGCAGGCTCCACAATCGGGTACCCAGTTTTATCTCTGAACATGACCACAAACTCATCTGAAAATTATAGTAATAATGACGGCGTTGGAGTGTATAGCTACACCAACAATTAATCAACCAAAGTTATAATGCTACGTTTGGATAAAAGGAATAGAATGGAGGAAGGAATGAAATGAAAAATAGTGTATTTGGTGATTATTTCGGAGATAAATCATTCCGATGGAATGAAAATTCATTCGAATCATTTCCTCACTTTGATTTTCATTTCATGTGAGATGTGGTGGAATGGATGTGACAACTATGACATGCTATCACACACCCACCACAACAACAACCAAGCATACACTTGAAATGCTAAAAAATACACTATTTTCAATTTCATTCTTTCCTCCATTTCATTCCTTCCATCCAAACATAGTATAAGAGCTGTATATAGATAACATGTATAAGATCAATGGTGTAGCTTACTTAACATAAGATTGGACTCCTCTCTACGTGAACCGTGGTCAACAATGATCACACCGTCTCTGCTGCCAACAGCGAGTGTTTCCTGTCTAAATCCACCATTTGAAGTGGACAAACATAACCTTGTTGGTACATTTCTGCTATTTGTGGGATATTTGCTTAACTTTACGAATCCTGGACTGCCCATCCAGGGTTCCTACCAGTTTCTCTTAATATAGAGCTAATATTGTCCCAAAATTAATTCAAACAACAATTATACAACCAGACTAATGCATATATATATATATATATATATATATATATATATATATATATATATATCACGAACTAAGTTAATGAAAAATCATAGACAAATTAAACAGATGTACAGGGTTTCGGTAGGGCTTTTATTAAATTCAAATCAAAATTCAGAAACAGTCTAAAGTAGATTCAACAGAACTGTTTGTGCGTATCTTGAAGGGGGGATTCAAATGCATATATAGATGTTTATGTAAGGAGAGATAGAAATAGAGAGTTACCTATTGAAGCTGAATTGAGAGGGAAGAGACGATGACTCCATTGACATCTTTGTTACTGAGCTCCAAATTCTATCGACTTCGCTCCCGAATTCATGATAAGCCAATGACGCCACCAACGACGACGTTTGGTTACCAGGATAGGTTTATAGGTGGCTGTGAATTTGATTGAATAAGTCATTCAAACCATTCAGCTTTGGATTAAAATTTTTATGGTGAAAATGAAATAATTTATTCATATAAAATGAAAAAAATTGTGTTTGATTGCGATTGAAATAAAAAAAAATTGTGTTTGGTTATTTAGAGGATAGAGAACATATGGAATAACTTATTCCAACTTTCATTTCATTCTTTCAATACAAACGCAACATAAGGAGGGTGTATTTAATAAAAAAATTTAAAGACTTTTTTTAAGTAACAAACTTTTGTAAAGTTTATGGATTTTAATGATTTTTAAAATGACTTTTAAATACTATGAAATAATTAACAAACTTTTATACATTTTTACTAAGACCGATAGACTTTTGTAATACTTCTAATATATCTTGGAGCATATTTAATTATTAAAAAGTCAACAAAAAACTTATATTTTAGATGAAAATGAAATGATACGATATTAAATAATATTAAAATATTTTGATCATGTCACGATCTAATTTGAAATAAAATATATTATTGAAGTTGAATTATTAGATCATACCCAATCTATTACAAGAAAATATCTTATTTCATAATTTTATATTTCATAAAAAAAGTCATTTTGTACTAACAAAGAATATAAAATAACAATCTCGATTTTAAAATTGTCATTGTCGTTTTCCTATCAAGTCATTATTATCAAAATAACAATTTATAATTTTCAACAAATAACAAAATTATTACTTTTAAAAACAAACATAAAACAAAATATCTCCTTAATATTTACAAATATAATAAATGAGTTTTTTTATGGGAGAGAAGAAATATAAAATGATATTAAAATATTTATTATCTACATTTATACCCGGTTATATTTGGAACACTTAACGTTACTTTCTCTTTTTAACCCCTCATCCTTTTTTCTCTCTACCCACCTGCTATAAATAGGCATTTGCTCTATCTTTATTTGATCTCTCTTATCCCTTTCTCCTTTGTTCATCTTCTCTTTTTCTCAAATATTTAAAAGTCTTTGAAAATATTTAGATATGAAGTCAGACTTTGGATATGGGTATCTCTTCTTTTAAAATCTGTCAAACTCTAACATTTGATAGAAATCTAAAAAATTTATGACTTTTTGAATATCAAAATACTTTTATAGAATTTATAAAAGTCTCAATTCAACATCACCTAACTTTTAAAGACATTACAAAAGTTGTAATTGAATACCAGTAAACTTTTATAAACTCTTTAATTATTTTGATTCAAATTCAATACAACTAAACTTTAAAAGTCTTTAAAAGTTTTAATTGAATACACCCTCCTAAATGCATCTAAATATAAACGGTTCATCAAAAAATTATGGTTGAATGAGTAAGAAATAATATAAAATAATATTTTACTTACATACCTTCATAAACAATTACAAATTATATTCTTTTTTGTTTTACTTGTTGTAAACAAATTTTGTTATGTACAAATTATTTGTTATTTTTTCTTTAACAAATTGGTCAATAACCAATTTAGTAAATATTGTAATCTTTTGTTTTGATTTTATGAATCTTATTAATATTTTTAGTATTTTATTTCTAAATTTATATTACTAATAGTATATTTTATCAAAGATTGTTTATGTTTAATTTTTATTTGATAACATTGTTTACTTATGATTATAAAATAAATTTATTTATAACAGTTCAAAATATTAAAATAGAAAATATATGTATTCAGATATTTTAGACAAATAATTATTAAATACATCATTTTATTCCGTATTCAGAACTTTTACTTTATTCAACTAATTCAGATTCTCTTATACATTCAGAACTTTTCATTCAATTTTATCAAACAACATCTAAATTTTGCATTTTAATTTCCAGAAAATGTAATTTAGTCCTAGAGGGAAAATAGTAGTAACAATTCTGAACTTATTGTCAATGTCGCAATTAGTTGCATTCAGTACAATTGCACAATTAATTTTGGAGTATCTTCAGTTTCCAACATGTACTCCCTTCCCTCTCTCCCAAATTATAAAATATTAAAATATTTTCAAATTTAAAATTATAATAATTTACTAAATATAATAGTATAAAATAATAAATATTACAATAAATAATACTTTTTAAATAATTTATAATGTTTATCATTATATTCACTAAAATTAAAAGAATTAATATTAATTCTTAATTTAAAAATATTTTAAAGTAATTTCAAAAAGTCAATTAATCTTATAAAATAAATAAAGAGACTTGTATATACTACACAATTCAATCACTACCATAATAAAAAAATTAATAATTATATTATTATCAAATTGTTAATGTTAAAATGTTAATACTAATAATTAGCTATGAAACTATACACATGCTGACATGCAGCCCGCAGGGACGGATTTAGTGTTAGGCCAACTATGGCAATTGCAATAGCTGGATTATTGGGCAAAGGTGCAAAAAAATTCCTGATATTTACACGGATGTCCCACTTCCACCCTAAACTATTTTTTTTTTAAAAGTACCCTTAACGTTATATTTTTTGGTACGTCACTTCTACAGCGTTAAATTTATTAAAAAAACGGAACTTTTTAAAAAGCAATTTTTTTTAAAAAAAATAGATTTTTTAAAAACAGCTTTTAAAAAAAACAGAATTTTTTAAAAACAGATTTTTTTAAAAAAATAGACTTTTTAAAAGCAGATTTTTTAAAAAAAAACAGAATTTTTAAAATAGCTTCTTTTTAAAAAAACATTTTTTAAAAACATTTTTTAAAAAATAGAATTTTTAAAAAACGAAACTTTTTAAAAGCAATTTTTTAAAAAATAGATTTTTTTTTAAAACAGCTTTTTTTTAAAAAAACAGAATTTAAAAAAAACAGAATTTTTTAAAGCAGTTTTTTAAAAAAATAGAATTTTTTAAAACAGCTTTTTAAAAAAACAGAATTTTTAAAAAACAGAATTTTTAAAAACAAATTTTTTAAAAACAAAATTTTTTAAAAAACAGAACTTTTTTAAAGCAGTTTTTTTTTAAAAAAATATAATTTTTTAAAACAGATTTTTTTAAAAATAGACTTTTTAAAAGCAGATTTTTTAAAAAAAACAGAATTTTTAAAAACAGCTTCTTTTTAAAAACAATTTTTTTAAAAAAATAGAATTTTTAAAAAAACTTTTTTAAAAGCAATTTTTTAAAAAAATAGATTTTTTAAAAACAGCTTTTTAAAAAAACAGAATTTAAAAAAAAACAGAACTTTTTAAAACAGTTCTTTAAAAAAAAAAAAAACAGAATTTTTAAAAATAGATTTTCTTTTAAAAAAGAATTTTTAAAAATAGAATTTTTTTAAACAAACTTTTTAAAAAACGGAACTTTTTAAAAGAAGATTTATTTAAAAAAACAGAATTTTAAAAAAACATATTTTTTTAAAAAAGGGAACTTTTTAAAACAGTTTTTTTAAAAAAAACAGAATTTTAGTATAATAGAATTTTTTAAAATAGACTTTTTAAAAAATAAAATTTTTAAAAAAAAAGCAGAATGTTAGTATTTTAGTATTTTTTAAATTTATTTTTTTAGTATTTTTGTATTTTTTTAATTAGTATTTGATGTAAATATGTTATGTTTTGAATTTTAGTATTTTGATTAAATGATGTATGTTATGCTTTTTTTATTTTGAATTTTAGTATTTTTTGTTTTGATTAAATGATATATATTGTTTTATTTAAAATTTTATTATATTTAAGCATGTCACGTCATCAAATTTTAACGCTTTATCTTTTCTTAACTATAGCGTAAGCGTAATTCAAAAAATGTTAATGTTAAGGGTACTTTTGGAAAAAAAATTAGTTTAGGGTGGAAGTGGGATATCCGTGTAAACATTAGGGGTTTTTTTGCACCTTTGCCCCTGGATTATTTATTTATTTTTGGTTTATATATATATATATATATATATATATATATATACATATTTTCATAATTATAACCAATCTTTTTAAATATATTAAGATATAAGAAGATATTTTCCATATAATAATTATAATAAGAAGTGTTTAAAAATACATAAGATATATATTACAAAGTTATGGAGTGATTGTATATAAAATTATATATATAATTTGCATGATTATAGGAAAAATGCTAGATTGAGAGATTTAAGCCTAGAGATTAACAAGTAATTTAATTGAGTCCTTCTAAGTGGGCATGATTATAGATGAAATTCATGTTCAATTTTAAATTAGTGTTTTTACGGTATCCAATAGGAATATGTCAACTCTACCATTTGAGAGAAAGTCAAAAAGTTTTGATTGTGTTAAATTTATTAAATGGATTTTATCATGGTAAATAATATTACATAATCTGTTAAAAGAATCAAACTTCTTAATTTTCTCTAAAAATACAAAATTGTCCTATTCGTATTAGATGTTGTAAAAACATTAATTTACCGGCCTGTATAAAATTGTTTTATTCTTCTTTAAAGTTTAGAGATGCAAAACTTAAGGCCTGTATAAAATAAGAGCAGATCCTCTGTCCCCAAATTTTCTGTCTTCTTTATGTTCCCTTACTTATATTTTGACACATGTCCTTTTATTTAATTTTAGTATTAATTAGTGTTAAGTAAGAGGCGTCCACAAAATTTAAGTGGAGACACAAGTGACGGAGACGAGGAATTTGAGACGAAGAAATCTATTCTCGTATATAAAATTGTTTTATTCTTCTTCCCCATGCATTTATATTTGAATAGTATTTACGTTATATGTAAGACCCCAACTTATTATTAATAAAATTTAATTTTCTCTATTTATTATTTTGAAATAGTAAGGGTTGATGTGATTAATGTGGATAGTTAGGGGTAAAATACGCAAATATTTTAAAATAAGCAAGTGGTTATAAAATATTCATTGTTGTTTGGGAATATTCGTTTGGTCGTGGAATATTCGTATCGTCGGGAATATTCGTATGCTACGTAGCAGTACCGTGTATGTGGGCCCATAAATCTTGAAGCGATTGGATGAAGAAAACGACAAATATAAGTTGGTTAAAAATAACTTGGCGTAGTTATTCTGAATTAATCTTGTTAAAATACTCGGTGGTTAAAACACAAGAGCATTACCCATGATTGCACCATTATTGATTCTTACGTAAAAGCGCACTACTCAATAATGGTTCACGGAATTATTGTTCAAAGATTTTATTGAGTTAATAATTGCGCGTTAATATTTTATATTGCTGTTGTTTCAATAATTGTCATTACACAATATTTTTCATTATCGAAGCAATAATTCATATTATCTGAATAATATTATTAGATAACATTATTGGCAATGTCTAGAAAGTTCTGTCTAAGGAGAGGTTTGGTCACCTAATTGCTTGGCATGTAGTAAGGAGAAATTCTTATTGAAAACCCTTTCCTGGAACCGCCTCAATTGTAAATATTGTGATTACGTAATATTATTTGTGAATAATTAATTATTGATTCATATGATGAGAAAAATATTAATTTTATGTGGATATAGATGGAGAAAATTTTTAATGTGACAATTGTTGAAAATTGAAATTTTATCTTTTTCTGATAAAATAATTCATTTAAATATATTATTATATTTTAATAATATAATAATGGTGATATTTTTACAACGAATGTGGGATATATGAGTATACGAGGAGGAAGAGTATTTTTGTTGCAATAAATGTTTAAAACATGTTAAACATGTCGGTGGACCCCATTTATTGACTGAAATTTGATTATAGCCTGTAAAATTGCCCGTTTGTGGATTTCGGTTGATTTCTCATTTAGAATTCGGAAAAACTTTCTTCCAGAAAGTTGTAGAAATTGAATTTCTTATAAAAAACAAGCGAGATTCGAATTTTCCGATAAAAGGGCTATTTATTGTGAATTATCAAGTTCAAGTTCAAAATAATTGATTTTGGAAGTTTTAATTATTATTTTAAAAAAAAAGCGTTTTTTGCATTTAAGTGGGCTAACATGTGATATTAATTGTTTAAATCAGATCTTCAAAGATGGGCTAAGGAAATTTATAATATATATTAATATTTTATTAAATTTTACTGCTTTTGTTTCTAAGATTTTCCTATAAATAGGGTCTTGGGTTAGAATTGAAAATCACACCGTAATCAAGTTTTCTCTCTATATTATCGAAGCGTATTCTTGTGAGTATTTTGAGTATACTTTGAGTATTGTTAGACGGTGCAAGAAGTTTCCTTCAAAGACTATACCCTAGATTCCAAATTAAATCTTAATCTTTCGAGGTAAGGGATGTTATTTTCTTCTCAAATGATATTATTTCTTCAATATCATTATCTTTGAAATATTGGTTGGAACTTTTATCAAATTTGGAACTTTTTCATGTCGGGGTTACTATTCAATGAGTTACTATTCACGAGTTACTATTCACGAAGTTACTATTCACGATCTAAAGCAGGCGTGAAGATATTTTTTGTGGAATTTCTATCTTTTGGTGTTGGAGTTACTTATTCACGTGATACGGCCTTATTCACGATATCTGCAGACTATTCATCGAAAAATAAAATTTCTTCTTTTTATCCAAAATATCTATTCTCGGATACTAGCTTCATCATTGTATCCATGTTTTGATCATTCTTGAATTTTACACCACTCGCGATTATTTTTGAGGTATTTTTTGACGTGAATAAAACAAAGTACGAATCCTTAATCCTTAATCCTTGTCATTTTGTTTCACTTTGGATTCGGTTCTTTAAAAATATTTTCATCATCTTCAGATTTTAAATGATGATATTATGGAATATCTTTGGCACAGTAGTGCAAGATGAATGATTTCTGAAGAATATCTTTGGCACGTGGTGCAAAGATGAGCAGTGTTTAGATGAACATGACCAACTAATGAATATCTTTGGCTCAGAGTGCAAAGATGAATATTTGATTCGGATGTATATTGATTGATGTTACAGGGATAAAAGATAGACGGTGAACTTTTAAATTCATACATGTAAGATAGTAGTTTGCATTCTCTACTTAACTCTTCTAATGAATTATTATTTCCATTGCGAATATTGATTTAAAATTTGTTGTCTATTGTATTCTATTAGATTTTTCCTCGTTGAAGACTAACGGTAATTTGTTGTATATTATCTTAGTCATAATATTCTTTACTTGAAAGCCTAGTTGAGCTCACCCTTTTCCTTTTTGTTCCATTTTCTCGTGAGGCGAGAATATAAGCGATGCAGCCTGGGTATGGAATGAAGGTTCTAGAGAGAGTTGTTTAGTAGTCCTCACCATTTTGTAAAATAATGTATCAATAAATGTGATGAGGATTTCTTTGAGTATAGATATTGTCTAGAAGATAATATTTGTATTTAAACTCACGCTTTCTTGTTGTAATAATAAAAAGTTGTAGTTGTTTACGTATCATGTATTGACAACTCGTAATGGGTGATGTATACCTATTTTGGGGCGTCACGGTTGGTATCGAGCTTAGGATATGATCTCTGGCGGAGATCGGGAAATGAACTAGGAGGGAGAGACGAGTAAATCCTTCGCTAGTGTGTCCTACCTAAGCTTATTTGTTAGTTGGTCAAGATATAGGGATATTATGTGATATATTGATTTCCTTAATTAACCCTTGTTTTATGGCGGTATTTGAGAATGTCGACTAAGAATATTAACAATGGAAATGAGACCGTGGAGACGCTGTACTCACCAACGAAGAGAACGTGTAACAGTGACATATGTTCCTCCCATGAACAACACCACCGAGTAGATGATGAACGAGGGGATGTTTAGAAGCTTTTTGCGATTCATGCAAAATCGCACGAGGAGACTTCGTGTTCAAAATACGAGAGGAAATGATAGCAATTCACGGGTTGTCACAACCAAGCGATTCTCAAGTTCAGGACCACCAGAATTTAAGGGAAAGCCGATCCGATCACGGCGAAATATGGGTCAAATAAATTACCAAGATATTCGATGTCTTGGGATGCACGGAGAACAGAAGGTTCCATTCGCCACCTTTATGTTCCGTGGCGAGCGGGACTACTTCGTGGAGTCTCGTGAAGTGTACCCATCCAACCAAGACTCAAAGATGTCTTGGGAGACATTTGAAAGCTATTTAATGACAAATACTTTCCGAAAGTGTTCGTCGTATGAAGGAAGTGGAGTTCATCGATTGGAACAAAACAACACGACGATGTCTCAAAGACGAGGCAAAGTTTGCAGAGTTATCCAGTTTTGCACCTCATTTGGTGGAGAATGAGGAACGATGACGCGGATGTTTCGAGAGGTTTGAAACCCAAGATACGACAATATCTCATTTCTCATAAATTTTCTCTCTATTCGGATGTTGTTATTGTGGCTCAATTATTAGAGCGAGATAACGAGTACGGTCAACCGAGGGACCACAACCGTGGATCGTACTGAGAGATAGCGATCAATGTAATAATGATAACCAAATGAGAAAGAAACAGACGGACAAAATGGTAACCACTCGGTGGTAATCATGGCCATGAAAAAATGAAGAAGCGAGTCGGGAGGAGATTTTAAAAAGAGGAGATTTAACAACGACCGTATAAGACGCAAAGGTCGACAAGCGAATCGGTTCTAAGGGAGGAGAACGACCACCCATTATATATTATAAATGCGGAAAGAGGGACATATCACCAAACCGCCCACAATAGCTTCAAGGTATGCTATAATTATGGAAAGGAAGGACATATCGCTTTCGAGATCAGACGGTGGCGAAAACCTAGTTCAATGAGGGATTTGACTCAAAAGATCGTCCCCGTAAAAGTCAAAGTCAACGATTCCAGGAAGAGCGCGTTTTGTTGTGGTCAAAATACGAGGAACCCAAACGAGGTGATCACGGTAAGCTATTTATAAATTCTTGCGAAGTTTATACCTTACTTGATACCGGTGCTACCCATTCATTTATCTCTCCTACTTGTGCTCAACGCTTAAACTTGACTCGAGAGAAATTAGACTTTGACCTATCTGTGGAAACTCCGTTAGAGAAACTTTCATCACATCCACTCGCTTATAAATCTTGTTTGATTCAAGTTGGCACCATTACCTTTTACCCGTTGACCTTGTCTCTTTAAAGATACTTGCTTTTGATGTGATTTTAGGGATTGATTGGTTAACTACTCATCATGCCAAAATTGATTATTTTCGTAAGGTTGTTAGTTTTCATATTCCTAACCAACATGTCAGCATTTAATTCAAACAACTAAACCATTAAAATCAATCACCGTCATATCTAATCATAAAGCTATTCGCTTATTGAAAAATGGATGTCAAGCTTTCTTAGCCCATGTTATGGATTTGAATAAAGACACGTCAAATTTGAATAATATTCCCGTTGTTATTGACTTTCCCGACGATTTCTCAAGAACTTCCCTGGCCTACCCCGTAACGTGAAGTTGAATTCTTTATTGATCTTGAACTCCGGTACAAAGCCCATTTCTAAAACCCCATATCAAATGGCTCCTATTGAACTTCGTGAGTTAAAGGTCCAACTACAGAATTGTTGGACATCGGTTTCATTCGCCCTAGTACATCTCCTCGGGGTGCTCCTATTTTATTTGTAAAGAAGAAGAAAGACGGAGTATGCGACTTTGTATTGACTATCGAATTGAACCATGTCACCATCAAGAATAGTATCCTCTACCTCGTATTGATGACTTGTTTGACCAGATTCTGCGGGCACAATTCTTTTCAAAAATCGATCTTCGCTCGGATATCATCACCAAGATTAGAATCGAGGATATTCCAAAGACCGCTTCCGAACTCGGTATGGGCATTATGAATTCTTAGTCATGTCTTTTCTTCGGACTAACTAATGCTCCTGCTGGCTTTCATGGATATGATGAACCGAGTATTCAAGGAATATTTGGATCAATTCGTTGTTGTCTTTATTGATGACATCCTCATATATTCCAAAAGCCGTGAAGATCATGAGCACCATTTGAAGTTGGTACTCCAAAGGCTTCGTGAAAACCAACTATATGCCAAATTGAAGAAATGCGAGTTCGGCTTGAGGAAGTAGCATTTCTTGGGCACGCAATCAGTGTCAAAACATGGAGTATCTGCTGATCCGACGAAGATTGAAGCAATACAAAGTTGGGAGCAACCGAAGTCGGTGGATCAAGTCACGTAGTTTTTGGGCTTAAATTGGTTATTATCGGAGATTCGTGGAAGGGGTTTTCGAATCGCTACTCCATTAACCCAAATAACTCCTAAGGATACAAAATTCGTTTGGAGTGAAGAATGCGAGAAGAGTTTCCAAGAGCTTAAGAGGAGACTTATTTCTAAGACTGTTCTAACAATACCATCCGGTTCGGATGGATTTGTTATCTACAACATGCTTGAGTGCAAGGGTTAGGATGTGTTCTCATGCAACGTGGGAAAGTCATAGCTTATGCCTCGCGACAACTTAAAGAGTATGAGAGGAATTATCCTACTCATGATCTAGAGTTAGCAAAGCATCGTTGCCAGCTTAAAGATATGGAGGCACTATCTATATGGGGAGAAAGTGGAGATATATTCGGACCATAAAAGCCTTAAATATTTCTTCACTCAAAAGAACTCAATACGCAAGCGCGATGACGTTGGCTCGAGCTATCGAAAGACTACGACCACACTATTCAATACCATCCCGAAAAGCGAACGTGATAGGTGACGCGTTGAGTAGAAGATCATATCTTGAGAACGAGTGTGATGATGTCAAGTATACGACAGAGCCAACTTTAATAAAAAAAGTTAAGGTTTCTCGAGCCACCGAATCTCGTGAAATGATGCGTATGAAGAAGAAGTAAGTAAGAAAGAGCTATTCCTAAGCAAGAATTGATGAAGAAGGAATACTTGAGTCCACTCTAGACTTTGTGTTCTAACGACTCGATTTGAAGTACAAGATTATGATGGAGGCACACAATACACCATTTGCAATCCATCCTGGAAGTACTAAAATGTATCGTGATCTTCACATACATACATTTTGGTGGAACAATATGAAGAGAGAGATTGCAAAGTTTATCTCAATGTGTTTAACTTGTCAACGTGTAAAGGCGAGCATCCGTACCTAAGGGTCCGTTGCAACCACTGAGATTCCGAAATGGAAGTGGGAACACATTACCATGGATTTCATTCTGCGGTCTTCCTACGGTTTCTCAAGGCATCAATGCTATTTGGGTTATTGTTGATAGATTAACCAAGTCTCGCTTTCATTTCTTGCCGACACGGAGACTTATTCCTCGAACGCCTTGCTAGTATGTGCGTGAATGAGATTGTGAGGTTGCATGGCATGCTCAGTATCCATAGTTTTGATCGTGACCCAAGATTCACTTCAAGATTTTGGGTTAGCTTGCAAAAAAGCTATGGGCGCACGGATTTGCGATTTAGTTCTAAGCATACCATCCCCAAACAGACGGACAATCGAGAGGACTATTCAAACTCTTGAAGATCTATTAAGACTCGTGTCCTGAGACTTCAAGGCGGTTGGGATAAGTATTTACCATCAGTGGAATTCTCCTACAACAACAGATTATCGAGCAAGTATAGGTGTGGCTCCATTCAAGCATTATATGGATGAAAATGTCGTTCTCCAATATGTTGGGATGAGGTGGGTGAAGCAACATTGTTGGGACCCGAAAGTTAAGACGTATGACTCACCGAAAAAGATTCAAATGATTCGACAACGATACAAACCAAGCACAAGATCGACAAAAGAGTTATGCGGATCTTCATCGAAAGGACGTGGAATTTAGTGTAGGGATCATGTATTGTCATGAGTTGCTCCACGGAAGGGAGTTACAAGATTTGGGAAGAGAGAAAGCTCAATCCATGATTTATCGGTCCATTTCAAATTCTTGACGAGTAGGAAATGTAGCCTATAGACTTGCGTTACCTCTAAGTATGTCTCGTGTTCATAATGTGTTTTCACATATCCGTATTTCAGAAATATGTGAAAGACCCGAACCACGCTTATAGAATTAGAAACGACTTAAATAGCCAAGACTTAACGTATGAGGAGGTACCTGTCAAGATCTTGGATAGGAAGGAGCATGTCCTACGCTAAGAAAAGGTCATACCACAAGTTAAAGTTTTGTGGAGGAATCATGCTATAGAGGAAATGACCAGGAATTGGAAACGGAAATGAAAGCGAGGTATCCTCACCTTTTGAAACACCAGTATCGTCACGTCAATTTCGAGGACGAAATTTCATAAGGAGGGAGGTTGTAAGACCCCAACTTATTATTAATGAAATTTAATTTTCTATTTATTATTTTGAAATAGTAAGGGTTGATGTGATTAATGTGGATAGTTAGGGGTAAAATACGCAAATATTTCAAAATAAGCAAGTGGTTATAAAATATTCATTGTTGTTTGGGAATATTCGTTTGGTCGTGGAATATTACATCTTTTCGGGGAATATTCGTATTTACCTGCAAAGAGCCCGTGTGTGGGCCCCATAACTGGAAAGCGATTGGATGAAGAAAACGACAAATATAAGTTGGTTAAAAATAATTCACGTAGTTATTCACTGAATAATCTTGTTAAAACTACTGGTTAAAACACAAAAAGACACTTTGCAGTATTGCACCAATTATTGATTCTTACGTGAAGAAGGCACTACTCAATAATGGTTACGATGAATTAATGCTCAATATTTTATTGAGTTAATAATTCACTGCGTTGATATTTTATATTCTTGTTGTTTCAATAATTGTCATTACACAATATTTTTCCTTATCGAAGCAATAATTCATATTATCTAAATAATATTATTAGATAACATTATCGGCAATGTCTAGAAAGTTCTGCCTAAGGAGAGGTTTGGTCACCTAATTGCGGCAAGAAGGAGAAATTCTTATTGAAAGCCCTCTTTCCTGAACCGCATGGTTGTCAATATTGTGATTCTCATAATATTATTTGTGAATAATTAATTATTGATTCATATGATGAGAAAAAATATTAATTTTATGTGGATATAGATGGAGAAAATTTTAATATGACAATTGTTGAAAATTGAAATTTTATCTTTTTCTCTCATAAAATAATTCATTTAAATATATTATTATATTTTAATAATATAATAATGGTGATATTTTTACAACGAATGTGGGATATATGAGAATCTGAGGAGGAAGAGTATTTTTGTTGCAATAAATGTTTAAAACATGTTAAACATGTCAAATGGACCCCATTTATCGACCGAAATTTGATTATAGCACAATAAAATTGCCCGCTTATGGATTTCGGTCAATTTCTGTTTAGAATTCGGAAAACTTTCTTCTGTAAAGTTGTAGAGAATTGAATTTCCTATAAAAACTCATGAGATTCGAATTTTCTGATAAAAGGCTATTTATTGTGAATTATTGAAGTTCAAAGTTCAAATAATTGATTTTTGGAAGTTTTAATTATTATTTTAAAGAAAAACGTTTTTTTGCATTTAAGTGGGCTAACATGTGATATTAATTGCTGAAATCAGATCTTCAAAGATGGGCTAAGGAAATTTATAATATATATTAATATTTTATTAAATTTTCTGCTTTGGTGTTCTAAGCATTTTCCTATAAATAGGGTGCTTAGGTTAGAATTGAAAATCACACCAGAAACTAAAGTTTTCTCTCTCTATATTATCGAGCGTATTCTTGTGAGTATTTTGAGTATACTTTGAGTATTGTTAGACGGTGCAAGTTTCCTTCAAAGACTATACCCTTGATATTCAAATTTAAAGTACTAATCTTTCGAGGTAAGGGATGTTATTTTCTTCTCAAATGATATTATTTCTTCAATATCATTATCTTTGAAATATTGGTTGGAAATTTTATCAAATTTGGAACTTTTTCATGTCTGGGGTTACTATTCATGAGTTACTATTCACGAAGTTACTATTCACGAGTTCTTATTCAATGAAAGCGTGAATATGTTTTTTTGTGGAATTTCTATCTTTTGGTGTCGGAGTTACTTATTCACGTATCAAGACTATTCACGATATCTGGACTATTCACCGAAAATAAAATTTCTTCTTTTATCCAAAATATCTATTCGGATACTAGCTTTGATTGTATCCATGTTTTGATCATTCTCGAATTTTACACCACTGCGATTATTTTGAGGTATTTTTTGACGTGAATAAAACAAAGTACGAATCCTTAATCCTTAATCCTTGTCATTTTGTTTCACCGGATTCGGTTCTTTAAAAATATTTTCATCATCTTCATCTTAAATGATGATATTATGGAATATCTTTGGCAGTAGTAGTGCAAAGATGAATGATTTCTGAAGAATATCTTTGGCACAGTAGTGCAAAGATGAACAGTGTTTGGATGAACATGACCAACTAATGAATATCTTTGGCTGTGTAGTGCAAAGATGAATATTTGATTCCGATGTATATTGATTGATGTTCTGGGGATAAAAGATAGACGTGAACTTTTAAATTCATACATAGAAGATAGTAGTTTGCATTCTCTACTTAACTCTTCTAATGAATTATTATTTCACCGCAAATATTGATTTAAAATTTGTCATCTATTGTATTCTATTAGATTTTTCCTGTTGAAGACTACTGGTAATTTGTTGTATATTATCTTAGTCATAATATTCTTTCTTGAGCTAGTGAGCTCACCCTTTTCCTTTTTGTTCCATTTTTCTCGGGGAGGCTAGAATATAAATGCGAGTACGAGCCTGGGGTATGGAATGAAGGTTCTAGAGAGAGTTGTTTAGTAGTCCTCACCATTTTGTAAAATAATGTATCAATAAATGTGATGAGGATTTCTTTGAGTATAGATATTGGCTAGAAGATAATATTTGTATTTAAACTCACAGTTTTACTGTTGTAATAATAAAGTTGTAGTTGTTTCTGTACCATGTATTGACAACTCAGAATGGGTGATGTATACCTATTTTGGGGGCGTCACATTATACACTAACCTAGGTTTCCGTTATCATCCACGGTTCCCGTTATGGATAAACCCAAAAATTTATGAATAGATCTAGACAAGAACCTTAGATGCGAGGAGTCCAATCTTCGTCCGTTTGTTGCAATTAGGAGCGATCATTCGGTTATAACCAAACCAAATAAGTTATTCGGTTATAACCAAAAATTGAAATAATGATGATTTTACTATCCGAACTAATAACCGAAATTTGACAATAACCGAATTATCAATACGTAATTATCAATTATAATTTCGGTGAATTCGAAAAACCGAATTATCATCCAAAGATATTTTTACCGTTTAGCATCCAACTCATTATGAGACTTACGTTGTTACTTGTTTAGCAAACACTATCTAGCAAATTAATGATTTAACTAACACCATCAAAGGTCCAAGTAAAGAATAACTAACAAGCCCAAAGTAATACTTTTAAAAATTACAAAGAATAACTATCTGTATGGAAAAACTGAAATGAGATGCAACAACAACATTTCAACAACAACAACTTCTAAAAATTACAACAAAGAATAACTATCGATGCAACAACATCTCAACAAGCTCCAGCTTTGTAGTCTTTCAAGATCACTTTTCAAAGATCATGATTCAAAGATCAACATATGAGACGCCTCTTGCGCCTCCCAAGTCCCAAACTCCCAATAGCACTGCAACAATAACAATATATAATAAAGATTATCTCATATTAACACTTATCTCATGACTCACATTATCCCAATCCATGGAATTATATAATAAAGATCCCAAAAAAAACAAAATCAGATGAAACCAAAATAAAATCAAATGATTACCCACCTTAGAAATCATATAATGAAGAGAACAAAAACAATTAACGATTTAGATGGTTTCAAGCTGCCCTGAGTCGCAACCCCTTGATTTAATTAAGAAAACAACTTGCTATAAATTCTACAGGTCATTAGCAAAACTGTAAGACCCCAAATTATTAATAAATGAAATTTAATTTCCTCTATTTATTATAGTAAGGGTTGATGTGATTAATATGATTAGTTATGGGTAAAATGCACAAATATCTTAAATAAGCAGGTGGTTATAAAATATTCATATTTTGTCGGGGAATATTCGTTTGGTCGTGGAATATTCTTGCTGTCGGGGAATATTCGTACGACGGCGCAGCCTTGTGTGGGCCCCATAACGGAAAGCGATTGGATGAAGAAAATGACAAATATAAGTTGTTTATAAATAACGGCGTAGTTGTTATCAAGTATCTTGTTGAAATACTACTGTTGGTTAAAACACGAAGATTACACAGTATTGCACCAATTATTAATTCTTACGTAAAAGGCCACTACTCAATAATTGTTACAATAATTACTGCTCAAATATTTTATTTTAATTGATTCAATAATTGCTTGCGTTGATATTTTATATTATTGTTGTTTTTAATAATTGTCATTACAATCGTATTTTCTATTATCGGATCAATAATTCATATTATTCGAATAATATTATTAGATAGCAATATTGGCAATGTCTAGAAAGTTCTGTCTAAGGAGAGGTTAGGTCATCTAATTGCGCGCCAGTAAGGAGAAATCCTTATTGGAAAGTCCCTTCTATCCAGGAACTATCACGGTTGTCGATGATTGTGATTCTTTAATATTATTTGTGAATAATTAATTATTAATTTATATGATGAGAAAAATATTGATTTTATGTGGATATAGATGGAGAAAATTTTTAATGCGACAATTGTTGAAAATTAATATTTTATCTTTTTCTGATAAAATAATTCATTTAAATATATTATTATATTATTATAATATAATAACGGTGATATCTTTATAATGAATATGGGATATATGAGTATATAAGGAGGAGGAGTATTTTTATTACCAAAAATATTTAAAACATGTTTTTCATGTCTATGGACCCCCATTTCTTGACTGAAATTTGATTATAGCATGTAAAATCGTCTGTTTGTGGATTTCGGTCAATTTCTGTTTGGAATTTGGAAAAACTTTCTTCCGCAAAGTTGTAGATAATGGAATTTCCTATGAAAAAGGCGTGAGTTTCGAATTTTCTGACAAAAGGGCTATTTATTATGAATTATTGAAGTTCTGAAGCTCCGAAATAATTAATTTTTGAAGTTTTAATTATTTTTAATAAGAAAAACGTTTTTTATATTTTTGGGACTCATTTTACATGTGTTAGGTTGCAGAAATCAGATTCTAAGTGTGCGTAGGAAATTTATATAAATATATTATTAATTTATTAAATTTTCTGCTTTAGTGTTCTAAGCATTTTCCTATAAATAGGGTGCTTAGGTTAGAATTGAAAATCACACCAGAAACTGAAGTTTTCTCTCTCGATATATTGAGCATATTCTTGTGAGTATTTTAATACTTTGAGTGTTGCTATATCTGGTCTGAAGTTCAAGTCATAGCCTATATCCTGTTTCAACTGTAAGACTTTTGTCTTTTACGAGGTAAGGGATACTATTTTTTTAAAAAATGATATTAATTCTTCCAATATTATTATGCCGAAGTATTGATCTAAACTTTTAATCAAATTTGGAACTTTTTGTGCCGGAGTTACTATTCACGTATACGGCACTATTCACGTATACGACACTATTCACGAATACGACACTATTCACAAAAAAATTAAATTTTTTTGTTTTCGTCCAAAATATCTAGTGTGGATACTAGATTTGATTGTATCCATGTTTTGATCATTCTTGAATTTTACTCCATTAAAATTATTATTGAGGTATTCTTGGACATGAATAAACCGAAATACGAATCCTTAATATTTATTCTTTTGTTTCACTGGATTCGTTTTCTTTAAAATATTTTTCATCATCCTCAGTCCTAAATGATGATATAACTGAATATCTTTGGCCTGTAGTGCAAAGATTAACGATTTTATGATTAATATCTTTGGCCCGTAGTGCAAAGATGAATAGGTGTTGAGATGAACATGACCAACTGATGAATATCCTTGGCCTGTAGTGCAAGGATAAATATATGATTCAAGATGTGCATTGATTGATGTTACAGGTATAAAAATACTGTTGATGGACTGTTAAATTCATAGATAATAGTAGATTTCATTCTCTACGTAACTCTTCTATGAATTATTATTTTCCGCTGCGAATATTGATCTAAAACTTGTTGTTTAATGTATTCTCTCAGATTTTTCCCTGTTGAAGACTAACGATAATTTGTTGTATATTGTCTTAGTCATAATATTCTTTACTGGGCTAGTTGAGCTCACCCTTTTCCTTTTATTCCATTTTTCTTCTCGGGAGGCGAGAATGTCATGCGATTTACGTGTCGGGGTATGGAATGATGGTTCTAGAGAGTTGTTTAGTAGTCCTCACCATTTTTGTAAAATAATGTATCAATAATTGTGATGAGGATTTTGTTGCGTGTGGATATTGTCTAAATGACAATATTTGTATTTAAACTCACAGTTTTTATATTGTATTAATAAAGTTGAAGTTATTTCTGCATACCATGTATTTAACAACTTTCGTAATGGGTGATGTTTACCTATTTTGGGGGCGTCACGATTGGTATCGTAGCTTAGGGGATATGATCTCCGGCGAGATCGGGAATAGAACTAGGAGGGAGAGACGAGTAAATCCTTTCACTGAAGGTGTCCTACCTAAGCTTATTTGTTGGTTGGTCAAGATATAGGGATATTATGTGATATGTTGATTTCTTTAATTAACCTTTATTTTATGGCAAGATTTGAGAATGTCGATCGACAATATTAACAAAGGAGCAATTGAGACCGTGGAGACACCTTTATCCACCAACGAGGAGAACGTGCAACAAAAGTCGGCAATGTTCCTCCCATGAACAACACCACCGAAAGCGAGATGATGAACGAGGGATGTTTAGAAGCTTTTTGTATTTCATGCAAAAATCGACGAGAGGAGACTCGTGTTCAAAATACTGAGGAGGAAATGATAAGAATTCACGGGTTGTCACAACCAAGCGCTTCAAAGAGTTGGGACCACCGTAATGCTGGGGAAAGCCGGATCCGATTAAGGCGGAGACGTAGGTCAAACAAATCACCAAGATATTCGATGTCTTGGGATGCACGGAGGAGCAGAAGGTGCCATTCGCCACCTTTATGTTCCGTAATGAGGCGGATCATCGGTGGGAGAGGAATCATGAAGCGTACTCCATCCAAACAAGCACTCAAAGACGTGTCTTGGGAGACGTTTCAGAAACTTTTCAATGACAAGTACTTTCCTGAAAGTGTTCATCATATGAAGGAGGTAGAGTTTATTAGACTGGAGCAAAACAATATGATGGTGTCCCAGTACGAGGCAAAGTTTGCAGAGTTATCCAGGTTTGCACCTCATTTGGTGGAGAATGAGGAACGTATGACACGGATGTTTCTGAGAGGTTTGAAACCCGGCATACGTCAGTATCTCATTTCTCATAAATTTTCTCTCTATTCAAATGTTGTCAACAAGGCTCAATTATTAGAGCTAGATAACGAGTACGTTCAACCGAGGGACCACAACCAGGATCATACCGGAGATAGCAGTCAACAGAACAACGATAACCAGCGGAGAAAGAGAAAGACGGACAAAAATGGTAACCACTCTGGTGGTAATCATGGCCATGAGAATAGAAGAAGCGAGTCGGGAAGAGATTTTAAAAAGTGGAAATTCAACAACGACCATGTGAAGACGTCAACACTAGCAGCAACTGGTTCTAAGGGAGGAGATCGACCACCGATCGTATGCTACAAATGCGGGAAAGAGGGACATATCAGCCCAAACTACCCACAACTGTTCAAGGTATGCTATAATTATTGAAAGGAAGGACATATCGCTCGAGATTGTACGGTAGTGAAACCTAGTTCAGCGGGGACGGTGACTCAAAAGGCTGTCCCAGAAAAGTCAAAGTCAACGGTTCTTGGAAGAGCATTTGTTGTGACGGGTCAAAATGCGAGGAACCCAAACGAGATGATCATGGGTAAGCTAATCATAAATTCTTGCGAAGTTTATACCTTACTAGATCATCGGTGCTACCCATTCATTTATCTCTCTCTTGCCAGCTCAACGCTTAAACTTGACTCGGAGAAATTAGACTTTGATTTATCTGTGGAGACTCCATTAGGAGAAACTTTCATCACATCCACTGTTTATAAATCTTGTTTGATCCAAGTTGGCACCATTACCTTACCTGTTGACCTTATCTCTTTTAAGATACTTGCCTTTGATGTGATTTTAGGGATTGATTGGTTAACTACTCATCATGCCAAAATTGATTATTTTCGTAAGGTTATTAGTTTTCATATTCCTAAACAACCTGTTGTATGCAATTCAAGCAACTAAACCATTAAAATCAATCATTGTCATATCTAATCATAAAGCTATTCGCTTATTAAAAAACAGGATGTCAAGCTTTCTTAGCCCATGTTATGGATTTGAATAAAGACACGCCAAAATTGAATAATATTCCATTGTTATTGACTTTCCCGACGTATTTCAAGAAGAACTTCCTTGCTACCCCGGGCGTGAAGTTGAATTTTTATTGATCTTGAACTGGTACAAAGCCCATTTCTAAAACCCCATATCGAATGGCTCCTATTGAACTTCGAGGAGTTAAAGGTCCAACTACGAGAATTGTTGGACATCGGTTTCATTCGTCTAGTAAGACATCTCCTCGGGGTGCTCCTGCTTTATTCGTAAAGAAGAAAGACGGAGTATGCGACTTTAATATTGACTATCGGAATTGAACCATGCACCACCATAAAAATAAGTATCCTCTACCTCGTATTGATGACTTGTTTGACCAGTTGCAAGGAGCACAATTCTTTTCAAAAATCTATCTTCGTTCTGGATATCATCAGCTAAAGATTAAAACTGAGGATATTCCAAAGACTGCCTTCAGAACTCGGTATGGGCATTATGAATTCTTAGTTATGTCTTTCGGATTGACTAATGCTTCTGCGGCTTTCATGGATATGATGAATCGAGTATTCAAGGAATATTTAGACAATTCGTTGTTGTCTTTATTGATGACATCCTCATATATTCTAAAAGCCGTGAAGATCATGAGCACCATTTGAAGCTGGTACTCCAAAGGCTTCGTGAAAACAAGCTTTATGCTAAGTTAAAGAAATGCGAGTTCAGGCTTGAGGAAGTAGCATTCCTTGGGCACGTGGTGTCAAAACATGGAGTATCTGTTGATCCGGCGAAGATTGAAGCAATACAAAGTTGGGAGCAACCAAAGACGGTGACCGAAGTACGCAGCTTTCTGGGCTTAGCTGGTTATTATCGGAGATTCGTGGAAGGATTTTCTCGAATCGCTACTCCATTAACTCAGCTAACTCGGAAGGATACAAAATTCGTATGGAGCGAGGAATGCGAGAAGAGTTTCCAAGAGCTTAAGAGGAGACTCATTTCGGCATCTGTTCTGACAATACCATCTGGTTCGGATGGGTTTGTTATCTACAGTGATGCTTCGGGCAAAGGGTTAGGATGTGTTCTCATGCAACATGGGAAAGTCATAGCTTTTGCCTCGAGATAACTTAAAGAATATGAGAGGAATTATCCTACTCATGATCTAGAGTTGGCAGCAGTCGTTTTCGCACTAAAGATCTGGAGGCACTAATTATACGGGGAGAAAGTGGAGATATATTCAGACCATAAAAGCCTCAAATATTTCTTCACTCAAAAAGAACTCAACATGCGGCAGCGACGTTGGCTCAAGCTATTGAAAGACTACGACCACACTATTCAATACAATCCTGGAAAAACGAACGTGGTAGCTGACGCATTGAGTAGAAGATCATACGCGGGAACGAGTGCGATTTTGTTAACACAAAGGCCCATTTGGTGTGATTTACAAAAGATAAAGATAGAATTCAAGATTCCGGGGACCCATGCAATGATGACAAGCATACGTATAGAACCAAATTTAATCGAAAAAGTTAAAGTTGCTCAAGCCACCGAGCCGGAGCTGATGAGTATGATGAAGAAAGTACAAGAAGGTGCTATTCCAGAAGCAAGAATCGATGAAGAAGGAATACTTCGGTTCCACTCCAGACTTTGTGTTCCTAACGATTCTGATTTGAAGTACAAGATCATGATGGAGGCACACAATACACCATTTGCAATTCATCTTGGAAGTACTAAAATGTATCGTGATCTTCGATGTAACAACCCCAAAATAGGTTCATTCCATCCAACCCATTCTGAGTCGCCAAATATATGGTACGAAAAACAACTACAACTTTATTACAACAATTGTCGTGCAAAAATACAACAACACATATCTTTGTGAGTTTGGATACAAATATATACCAATCAGAAGACGTCACAATGACACCTTACATAAAGGTATAGTCAAAACTGCATTTTAGAAATTAGAATCTTTGGGAAGTGCTCAAGAAACCTTCATACATGGGAGGCCATGCTTTTTAGGTTATGGTAGATATCATATGGCCACGAAATTATCCTTGGTTGACCCAATAAACCCCAAAGAAAAATGAGAAGATTCTTGTCATATTCTTCCCAATGGTGAGTCTTCTCTTGACATATCATTATCTCCACTGTCTCTAATTGGGTATTATACTCCAAACAAACACCAAGATTATATAGGTAGTGCTTGTAAATATACTCAAAGAAGTGGATGAAACAACCATGTCTTATGATAACACGAGGTTGTATGTCATTAGACATCTTGTATGATAGTGACAAAACACCCTTCCAAGTTAAATTCACCTCACCCTCAACATCTATAGACCTCCACTCTATTCCTCGCTATCCCCGCTCGACCCAAATACACTTTTATTACACGAAGGAATTGTGAAACAAAAGGGTGAGCACAACTAGCTCAAGAAAGAATATTATGACTAAAGATAAATAAATTATCAATAGTCTTCATCAAGAATAAATCGTAGATTTAGAACATATGGTAGATGATAAAACTTTTCAACCATAGTTAAATGGAATGAAGCGATCCATTAGAAGAGTCAAATAGACTATAAAAGTCTATTGTCTTCTCCATGTTAAAAATCCACCAACAATGTTTTATCCCCCGTAACATCAATCAACAATTCACATCCCACAATCACGTGTATAACTTTCATAATCGTAATTGTAGTTCTAAATTTCTTTTCCTCATCCAAGACAAAGATAATTTTCATCACTTGTCTTTACACGAAACATCAAAGATCATGGTTATACCAAATCATAGTTCTGCTTCATAATCATACTAATAAATTCATCTTTGCACTACGGCCCAAAGATATTCATCAACAGTTCATCTTTACACTACAAAAGTTAAAGATATTCAACAACGGGTCATCTTTGCATTACAAGCCAAAGATATTCATCAATAATTCATCTTTTTTTACACTACAATGCTAAAGATATTCAACAACAGTCATCTTTGCATTACGAGCAAAAGATATTCATCAATAATTCATCTTTGCACTTCTGGCTAAAGATATTCAACAACAGTCATCTTTGCATTCTGAGCAAAAGATATTCATCAATAATTCATCTTTGCACCATCAAGCAAAGATATTCATCATTAGTCATGTATTCATTTAAACACTGCTCATCTTTGCACTCGAGCCAAAGATATTCTTCGAAATCATTCATCTTTGCATTGGTTTTATCCACGTCCCAAAATACCTCAAAAATAATCATAGTGGTGTAAAATTCAAGAATGATCAAAACATGGATACAATCAAAGCTAGTATCCGTAATAGATATTTTAGACGAAAAAGAAAAATTTTCATTTTTCGAATTAATAGTCTTATTAAGTGAATAGTGCCAGATATCGTGAATAGTCTTAAGATATCGTGAATATTAACTCAAACACCAAAAGATAGAAATTCCACAAAAACATCTTCACGCTTCATGAATAGTACTCGTGAATAAGAACTCGTGAATAGTAACTCATGAATAATAACTTTCGTGAATAAGAACTCATGAATAGTAACCCCGACATGAAAAAGTTCCAAATTTGATAAAAGTTCCAACCAATATTTCAAAGATAATGATATTGAAGAAATAATATCATTTGAGAAGAAAATAACATCCCTTACCTCGAAAGACAAGACTTCTAATGAAACACCTGGATATAGTCTTTGAAGGGAACTTGCACCGCCTCTAACAATACTCAAAGTATACTCAAAATACTCACAAGAATACGCCGATAATATAGAGAGAAAGAGAGAAACACATGCTTACGGTGTGTGATTTTCAATTCTAACTTAGCCTCTATTTATAGGAAAATGTTAAGACGTCAAGTAGACTTAACTCTATGAACTTTGATGGCTTTACTCGCTCGCTATTATTCCCACCCACCACATTTGAAAATTCAATTGAGCACATTTCTCACCAACCAAAAGTGGGGCCCACCAATTCTAGAATTTTCCACCAAAATCATTTATAACCTAATTTACAATCAGGTCACCTCTTAAAATTCATAACAAATTATCGTTCATTTTAACGGTTCAAAATTTGTGAACATATACTCAACTTATATATGTATAACATATCCAAAAATCCCAACGATCCAACGGTCAGATTAAAAATTATAACTCACATAATAAAGTCGTAAGAACACATCGATTTGATCTTTTAATACCTCCAATCCGAGAAAAAATCTTGATAAAATACCTCAACATTAATTCTTTCATTTATAACCACATAAATAAATCCATCATTTATATCCACATCAAATAAATATTTCATTGTCATATAAATCAATAATTAATTATTCATAAATAATATTATAGAATCACAATAATAATGACGAGTGCGGTTCCCAGGAAGGGGTTTTTCCAATAAGAATTTCTCCTTCTTGGCCGCAATTAGGTGACCAAACCTCTCCTTGATGTAACTTTCTAGACATTGCCAATAATGTTATCTAATAATATTATTCAAATAATATGAATTATTGATCCGATAATGGAGATATCATGTCGTAAAGGACAATTATTGAACAACAATAATATAAAATATCAACGCATCAATTATTGAATCAATAAAATAAAATATTGAATAATAATTACTTGTAACAATTATTGAGTAGTGCCTTTCACGTAAGAATCAATAATTCAAAAATCTTGTAATACCGGCAATGTCTTCTTGTCGTCAACGCCGACATTTTTATTTTACCAACCGGGTATTCCAACAGTGTTAACGGTAACGATTACGTCGTTATTTATAAAAACTTAATTTTGTCGTTTTCTTCATCCGACAGTTATTCTGTTATGGGGCCCACAAATAGCGCTACTGCGCCGTCGTACGTCGAATATTCCCCGACAGAAAGAATATTCCACGACCAAACGAATATTCCCCGACAATAATGAATACTTTATACCCCCTTGCGTATTTTGAAAAAAAAATTTCATATATCACCCTTAACTTTAACTTTTATCAATTTAACCATTTACTGAATAGAAAAATTGAATACTTTTATTTCATAAAATTCGGGGTCTTACATTCGACATACATTTTGGTGGAATAATATGAAGAGAGAGATTGCAAAGTTTATCTCGACGTGTTTAACTTGTCAACGTGTAAAGGCGAGCATCAAGTGCCAAAGGGTCCATTGCAACCACTTGAGATTCCGAAATGGAAGTGGGAACACATTACCATGGATTTTGTTACGGGTCTTCCTACGGTTTCTCAAGGCATAAAAACTATTTGGGTTATTGTTGATAGATTAACCAAGTCTGCTCATTTCTTGCCGATACGGGAGACTTATTCCCTTGAACGTCTTGCTAGTATGTACGTGAATGAGATTGTGAGGTTGCATGGCATGCCAGTATCCATAGTTTCAAATCGTGACCCAAGATTCACTTCAAGATTTTGGGTTAGCTTGCAAAAAAGCTATGGACACGGATTCTGATTGATTCAAGCATACCATCCTCAAACCAGACGGACAATCGAGAGAGGACTCTTCAAACTCTTGAAGATTTATTAAGACTCATGTCCTAGACTTCAAAGACAGGTTGGGATAAGTATTTACCATTGGTGGAATTCTCCTACAACAACGAGTTATCGAGCAAGTATAGTTGTGGCTCCATTCGAAGCATTATATGGACGAAAGTGTCGCTCTCCAATATGTTGGGATGAGGTGGGTGAAGCAACATTGTTGGGACACGAGTTGGTACGTATGACTACGGAAAAGATCCAAATGATTCGACAACATATACAAACGGCACAAGATCGACAAAAGAGTTATGCGGATCTTCATCGAAAGGACGTGGAATTTAGTATTGGGGATCACGTATTGTTGCGTGTAGCTCCATGGAAGGGAGTTACAAGATTTGGAAAACGAGGAAAGCTCAATCCACGATTTATTGGTCCATTTCAGATTCTTGACCGAGTAGGAAATGTAGCGTATAGACTCGCGTTACCTCCGAGTATGTCTCGTGTTCACAATGTGTTTCACATATCTGTACTTCGTAAATATATGAAAGACCCGAACCACGTTATTGAGTTAGAACTGGACGAGATAGCCGAAGACTTAACGTACGAAGAGGTACCTGTCAAGATCTTGGATAGGAAGGAGCATGTCCTATGCACAAAGGTCATACCACAAGTCAAAGTTTTATAGAGGAACCATGCTATAGAGGAAATGACCTGGGAGTTGGAAACGGAAATGAAAGCGAGGTTTCCTCACCTTTTCGAAACACCAGGTACGTATGTTAATTTCGAGGACGAAATTTCATAAAGAGGGGAGGTTGTAAGACCCCAAATTATTAATAAATGAAATTTAATTTCCTCTATTTATTATAGTAAGGGTTGATGTGATTAATATGATTAGTTATGGGTAAAATGCGCAAATATCTTAAATAAGCAAGTGGTTATAAAATATTCATATTTTGTCGGGAAATATTCGTTTGGTCGTGGAATATTCTTCATTGGCGTCTGGGAATATTAAATGCGACGGTAGCAAATTTGTAATTCCAACGTAAAGCGATTGGATGAAGAAAACGACAAATATAAGTTGTTTATAAATAACTACAGTAGTTATTCTGAAATATCTTGTTGAAATACTTTGGTTAAAACACAAGAAGCACACCATTATTGCACCAATTATTAATTCTTACGTAAGAAGGCATTACTCAATATTGTTACGATAATTACCGCTTCAATATTTTAATTTAATTGATTCAATAATTGTTGCGTTGATATTTTATATTATTGTTGTTTCAATAATTGTCATTACACAATTTTCTATTATCTGGATCAATAATTCATATTATTTGAATAATATTATTAGATAGCAATATTGGCAAATGTCTAGAAAGTTACGCTCAAGGAGAGGTTAGGTCATCTAATCATTGCTTGTAAGAGTAGGAAAAAATCCTTATTGGAAAGCCCCTACATCCCAGGAAGTGCACGGTTGTCGATGATTGTGATTCTTTAATATTATTTATGAATAATTAATTATTGATTTATATGATGAGGAAAATATTGATTTTATGTGGATATAGATGGAGAAAATTTTTAATGTGACAATTGTTGAAAATTAATATTTTATCTTATTTTTATAAAATAATTCATTTAAATATATTATTATATTATTATAATATAATAACGGTGATATCTTTACAATGAATATGGGATATATGAGTATATGAGGAGGAGTATTTTTATTACCAAAAATATTTAAAACATATTTTTCATGTCTGTGGACCCCAATTTCTTGACTGAAATTTGATTATAGCATGTAAAATCGCCCGTTTGTGGATTTCGGTTATTTTCTGTTTGGAATTTGGAAAAACTTTCTTCTGCAAAGTTGTAGATAATGGAATTTCCTATGGAAAAGTCATGAGTTTCGAATTTTCTGACAAAAGGGCTATTTATTATGAATTATTGAAGTTCTGAAACTCCGAAATAATTAATTTTTGAAGTTTTAATTATTTTTAATAAGAAAAATGTTTTTTACATTTTTGGGACTCATTTTACATGTGTTAGGTTGGTGAAATCAGATTCTAGGTGTGCGTAGGAAATTTATATAAATATATTATTAATTTATTAAATTTTACGCTTTAATGTTCTAAGCATTTTCCTATAAATAGGGTGCTTGGGTTAGAATTGAAAATCACACCGTAAAAGTTTTCTCTTTCTTCTCTCTCGATATATTGAGCATATTCTTGTGAGTATTTTAATACTTTGAGTGTTCTATATACGTGCAAGTTCAAGTCATAGCCTATATATCGGTGTTTTTATTTAAGTATCTTGTCTTTACGAGGTAAAGGATACTATTTTTTAAAAAAAATGATATTAATTCTTCCAATATCATTATGCCGAAGTATTGATCTAAACTTTTAATTAAATTTGGAACTTTTTGTGCCGGAGTTACTATTCACGTGTACTGGCCTTTATTCACGATACTTACCTATTCACGAATACGGCACTATTCACAGAAAAATAATTTTTTTTTGTTTTCGTCCAAAATATCTAATGTGGATACTAGCTTTGATTGTATCCATGTTTTGATCATTCTTGAATTTTATTTCATTAAAATTATTATTGAGGTATTCTTGGACATGAATAAACCGAAATACGAATCCTTAATATTTATTCTTTTGTTTCACTGGATTCGTTTTCTTTAAAATATTTTTCATCATCCTTAGTCCTAAATGATGATATAACTGAATATCTTTAGCCTATAAAGTGCAAAGATTAACGATTTTATGATGAATATCTTTGGCCGTAGTAGTGCAAAGATGAGCAGTGTTGAGATGAACACGACTAATCGATGAATATCCTCGGCTTTGTAGTGCAAGGATAAATATATGATTCAAGATGTGCATTGATTGATGTTACAGTATAAAATATCTTTGATGGATTTGTTAAATTCATAGATAATAGTAGATTTCATTCTCTACGTAACTCTTCTATGAATTATTATTTTCCGCTGCGAATATTGATCTAAAACTTGTTGTTTAATGTATTCTCTCAGATTTTACCCTGTTGAAGACTAACGATAATTTGTTGTATATTGTCTTAGTCATAATATTCTTTACTGGGCTAGTTGAACTTTTTATTTTCCTTTTTATTCTATTTTTCTTCTCAGGAGGCGAGAATGTAGCGAGTACGAGTCGGGGTATGGAATGATGGATCTAGAGAGTTGTTTAGTAGTCCTCACCATTTTTGTAAAACAATGTATCAATAATTATGATGAGGATTTGGTTACGTGTGGTTATTGTCTAAATGACAATATTTGTATTTAAACTCATAATTTTTATATTGTATTAATAAAGTTGAAGTTATTTCTGTACCATGTATTTGACAACTCAAAATGGGTGATGTATACCTATTTTGGGGGCGTCACAAAAACAAACAGGAACATTAGAAAGAATCAAATTTATGATTAACTTTGAAACAACACTACTGCAGTATGTATAAACCAACACTACTGCAGTATGTATTTAACTGGACCTAGAGTTTATACATGGATAGATATACACCAGGTTGTGCTAGCTACTGTAGGTACGAAATAAAAATTTATGATTAACTTTGAAAGAATCAAATGATTACCCACCTTAGAAATCATAACCCTAAGTCCTAACTAACAAAATCAGATCGAATAACCCGTAAAAGGGTTCAAATCAAAATCAGATGCAAGTATGGAACAACTAACAAAAGTACAAAACAAACATACCACCAATTTCTATGATCAGTCGTAAGAGAGTCGAGAGGTCGAAGGGGGAGAGGGCAGAGCCATTCATCACTACATTGTCGAGGGCACCGGGTAGTCATCACAACCGTCGAGACTCAAGAAGTCAAGAGGCAAGCGAAGCAAGTAAGCAACTGAAGTCGAAGGCTCGATTCGCTCGAAGCAAGAGGATCTCAGATAGTCAGATCTGAAATGTGAAGCAAGAGAGGATCTCAGATAGTCTTTACTGAAATGTAAAGACTCAAATGTGAAATCAAATAGACTCGCCGAGTGAGATAATAATAATATTATAAAATTAATTTTTTTTAATAATTAAGGTTCGGTTATTCGGATACCCGAATAACTTGTTTTTCTAAACCGAAATCGTAACCGAATACTGAATAATAATTCGGATATAACCGAAATTGTAAAAAAATCAAAAAATCGAAATAATTAGGTTAAAAAATTTCGGTTCGGTTCGATAATTCGATTTTATCCGTTTTTTGCTCACTCCTAATTGCAACTTAATGCACAATTCACATGGCCAGTAGACCCATCGGGCCATAAAGATGGGTTCAGGCCCCAAACAATTTTCTTTGGAAAAAAACAATAAAGAGATTATATGCTTAGTTAAAAACACAAAATTTAATTTGAATCTTTCTTATTCAAAAAGTAGTACTAGCTCAATGCGCGTAAAATAAAATGATTAATAAACCACCCTAGTTTGACTAATGTTTCTTTGGGTAGTGTTGCAGTTGAGGTAGTTAATAGCATGGTTCGCGGTTGAACCGGTTAAAATCAAAATCGATTGACACTTCAATTTAGATCGGACTAATTATTCAATTTAGGCTAAAACTTGTTCAAATTTAATGACCCGGTTGTTCAATCGCTTGAGCCAATGAATAAGTAACTGGTTAACGAGTTTTGCCAGTTTTCTACTAACATAAAATTTATAAATAAATAAAATTCAAATTTGAATGTATTCTATAGATGTTTATGTTCATTTGTATTTGATTTTATAACTTTTGAGTAACGAGCATTTAATATTTATTTGAATTGTATAAAGTAATATTGTACAAGTAAGTTTAGTTTTTTTTTTGTAGATAACTAGATTAATTTAACATATTTAATAATTAAATATTATATATAATAATAACTACTATATTTATTATTTATTACATACTAATGACTATTGGTTGACCCAATGATCCATACACTCGGTACCTAAAACAACTCAGATCAAATATCGAGTCTGAAACAAATATTAAGTCAAATCTCTAGTCCGAATTGAATCAAATTTATTCAAACAAGACCTAAACCTAGTAGTTGAATACTATTTTCTTGGGTCATCTTAGAGGGGTGTATTCAATTAAGATTTTTAAAGACTTTTAAAGATTTTAAAAGTTTGATTGTATTCAATCAAGGCATTTAAAGAGTTTATAAAAGTTTAGTGGTATTCAATTACAACTTTTTTAATGTCTTTAAAAGTTAGGTGGTATTGAATTAAGATTTTTACAAAGTCTATAAAAGTATTTTGGTATTCAAAAAGTCATGTACTTTTTTAGCTTTTCTATTAAATGGTAGAGTTTGACAGACTTTAGAAGAAGAATTATAACTATCAACTCATATCCAAAGTCTGACCTCATCTCTAAAGATTTCTAAAGACTTCATATCTCATCTTAATAAGCTAAATAAATTTAAAATACAATTCACATGAATCCAATATTTCTAATTACTTCACATGAATCCAATATTTCTAATTACTTTATAATCTAGAATAATTAATACTTACATTGTACCCACAAAAATAAAACATTTATTTTATTTTTTTGTAGTCAACGATCTAAAATTTAAAATTTTTAAATTTTGAATTTATTTGTTATTTAATAATAAACACACATTATTATTTTAAAATAAAATAAATACACAATATTTTATAATTTTATAATTTCAGTAAATTAACTTTAATCATAGTTAAATGAAGAAACAAAAAGTGAGAGAGATGGAAAATAATTTATATAGAGTACGTACTTTATAGTGATATATAAATGTATAAAATATATAAGTTCTTCAAGTTTTTATCATCATTTTATTATATGTTACATTATTAAACTAAAATTTATTAAAAGAATATAAATAAAAAAATATTTTTTATTTGAAAAATAACTTCTATTTTAAAATATATATGAAATAAGTATATATTATTTTTATTTGCAAATTTTGATACTAAGACGAGGTAATATTCAAATATTTGAATGGAAATCGATATATATTGCAAATATTTATATTAATTTTTTAATTGCTAGTTACGTAAATAAGTATTGATGACAACTTTTGTAGGTCAAAAATGAAAAATAATAATTCCAAACGATTGCGAAGTTATCTTTATAAATGTGGGGTCAATCGATTATTTACTCAATTTTTTGAAATAACTTAAATTTTTTTTTAATCCTACTCAATTTTTGACTTCTACTTAATTTTTGACCCCACTCAATCTTTTTTTTTTAATTAGAGATACCCAAGCGGCCAAGACTCAGTCCTAAATCTCATACATCAATATTTGTTCAGCACTTCAACCACAAAATAGAGAGAAAAGGGGCAAAGCAAAATCGCAAAAGGCAAAAGTCAAACCGTGAACCATCAAAACCTTTAGCGAGTGGTCGGAGTGGATACTGGTGACTGACGAGAGCCACGAATGTGGAGACTAGAGTGCAACTCTATTCTACGCGACTCTCTTTGCGACCTTGTGCCTTCCCTGCGTAATGTAAAATTATTCTCTCTTCAATTTCTCCAACCTCAGTTTTGTTTTCAGAAATTAATTATGATTTCTCTTTTTTATTTGTGACGCCCCCAAAATTAGGTATACGTCACCCATCTTGGGTCGCCACTTACATGGTACAGAATTTAAATACAACTTACTAATATAACTGTCGTGTACAATATGACATAAACTGTGAGTTTGAATACAAATATTGTCTACTAGATATTATACAAACTCAAAAGGAGTCCTCATTACAATTATTATCACACTATTTCACAGAATAGTGAGGACTACTAATGCTATCCTCTGGACCATTACTCCGTTCCCCGACTCGTCTCCAATTTATATTCTCATTTCCTGAAAAGAACAGTGAAAGAAAGGGTGAGCTCAACTAGCCCAGTAAGAAATATTATAACTAATGTAAGACCCCGAAATTTTTTTAAATAAAAAGGAATTTCCTTTATTTATTATTTTGAAATAGTAAGGGTTGATTTGATTAATGTGGATAGTTAAGGGTTAAATACGCAAATATTTCAAAATAAGCAAGTGGTTATAAAATATTCATTTTGTGGGGAATATTCGTTTGGTCGTGGGAATATTCGTATGCAATTCGGGAATATTAAATGCTGACGACGGCTAGCGACCATGTGTGGGCCCCATAACGAGCGATTGGATGAGAAAAACGACAAAGTTTGGGTGGTTATAAATAACGGCGTAGTTATTCTGAATTAAGACTGTTGGAATACGGTGGTTAAAATACGATGTCTGGCGTGGTTGCAAGATAGCTACCTGGTATTACAAAGATTGTTGAATTATTGATTAAATGCGTAAGATGGCACTACTCAATAATTTTCACAGTGAATTCTTTATTCAATAGTTTATTTTATTGATTCAATAATTGCTTGCGTTGATATTTTATATTATTGTTGTTCAATAATTGTCAACGCACAATATTTCCCATTATCGGATCAATAATTCATATTATTTGAATAATATTATTAGATAACATTATTGGCAATGTCTAGAAAGTTCTGCTCTAAGGAGAGGTTTGGTCACCTAATTAACGCCCAGAAGAGAGAGATCCTTATTGAAAGCCCCTCTTTCCCGGGAACTACCGGTTGTCATAATTGTGATTACGTAATATTATTTGTGAATAATTAATTATTGATTCATATGGTAAGGAAATATTTATTTTATATGAATATAAATGATGGATTTATTTATGTGGTTATTAATGAAGGAATTAATGTTGAGGTGTTTTATCAAGATTTTATCTGATTGGAGGTGTTAAAAATCAAATCGGGGTTTTGAGATATATTATGGGGTTATAATTTTTAATCCGACCGCTGGATTATGGTAATTTTGGGTATGTTATACATACATAAGTTGAGTATATGTCCACAAATTTTGAACCGTTAAAAATGCACGAATGATTTGTTGTGAATTTTAAGAGGTGTCGATTCGAAAATTAGGTTTATAATTGATTTTGGAGGAAAATTCTAGAATTGAGTGGGCCCCACTTGTGGTTGGTGAAGAAATGTGCTGAATTTTATTTCAAATGTGGTGGGTGGCAATAGTAGCGAGTAAAGCCATCATCAGTAGCGAGTCAAGTCTCCTTGGCCAATAACATTTTCCTATAAATAGAGGGCTAAGTTAGAATTGAAAATCACACCGAAACAAAGTTTTCTCTCTTCTCTCTCTATATTATTGAGCGTATTTTGTGAGTATTTAGATACTTTGAGAGTTCTTTATTCGAAGATAAGTTTCATTCAAGATCACTTGACCTTTCCTTCCGGCACCGATTCTTTGAGGTAAGGGATGTTATTTTCTTCTCAAATGATATTAATTCTTGATATCATTATCTTTGAAATATTGGTTGGTACTTTTTATCAAATTTGGAACTTTTTCATGTCGGGGTTACTATTCATGAGTTACTATTCACGAGTTACTATTCATGAGTTACTATTCACGAGTTCTTATTCACGAGTACTATTCAATGAAGCGTGAAGATGTTTTTTGTGGAATTTACATCTTTGGGTGTGAGTTACTATTCACGTATACGGACTATTCACGATATCTGACTATTCAATAGAAAAATGAAAATTTTTCTTTTCGCCTAAAATATCCATTCGGATACTAGCTTTGATTGTATCCATGTTTTGATCATTCTTGAATTTTACACCACTATGATTATTTTTGAGGTATTTTTGGACGTGGATAAAACCAAGTACGAATCCTTAATCCTTGTCATTTTGTTTCACTGGATTCGTTCTTTAAAAGTATTTTTCATCATCCTCAGTCTTAAATGATGATATTATTGAATATCTTTGGCTCAGGTCAAAGATGAATGATTTCGAAGAATATCTTTGGCTCAGTAGTCTGAATGAATGATTTCTGATGAATATCTTTGGCTGTAGTGCAAAGATGAGCGGTGTTTAAATGAACATATTGGATGATGAATATCTTTGGCCTTTAGTGCAAAGATGAACAGTGTTTAAATGAACATAATGACCGATCGATGAATATCTTTGGCCTTTAGTGCAAAGATGAACAGTGTTGAGATGAACATGACCGATTGATGAATATCTTTGGCACATAGTGCAAAGATGAATATTTGATTTGAGATGAATATTGATTGATGTTACTGAGGATAAAATATTGATGATGGATTGTTAAATTCATAGATTATAGTAGATTTCATTCTCTACGTAACTCTTCTATGAATTATTATTTCCATTGCGAATATTGATCTCAAACTTGTTGTTCATTGTATTCTATCGATTTATCCTGTTAGAGACTAACGATAATTTGTTGTATATTATCTTAGTCATAACATTCTTTACCTTGGGCTAGTTGAGCTCACCCTTTTCCTTGTTGTTCCATTTTTCTTCTCGTGGAGGCGAGAATGTAGCGAGTACTAGTCGGGGTATGGAATGAAGGTTCTAGAGAGAGTTGTTTAGTAGTCCTCACCATTATTGTAAAATAATGTATCAATAAATGTGATGAGGATTTATTTGAGTATAAATATTGTCTGAAGATAATATTTGTATTTAAACTCACGCTTTATTGTTGTGATAATAAAGTTGTAGTTGTTTACGTACCATGTATTTGGCGACTCAGAATGGGTTGGATGGAATGGACCTATTTTGGGGTCGTCACAACTAAGATAATGCAGAATAAATTATCAATAGTCTTCAACAATGTTAAACTGATAAAATACAATAGACAACCAGGTTTAATCTAAGGTGAATATGCAATCCATTAAAAGATTCAAGTAGAAAATAAAGTCTACTATCTTTTAGGTTTTAAAAGGTTTTCATAAATTTTATCACTAAGACTCGGTTTAATGAATAAACCACAATATCTAATCATCCCCGCACTACTACGAAAGATTTTCATCAAATTATCAATGGTCATGACTATACCGAATCACCCCGGTCATAATCATACCAAAACTATCCATCAACGCATTACAGTGCCATCGAGGACTTTTGTCACATCATTTATATCAAGCCATGATTATACCGAATGATCCTCGGTCATAATCATACTAAGTTCATCTATGCACGTAAGCCAAAGATAACATAATATAACATGAGGATGATGACAATGACATAATAATTCAATAAAATAAGTTCACAATTAAATTATTCAGAACTAATAACGTCCAAATTGTCAACATGATATCGCTTTGTAGAGTAAAATTCAAGAATGCTCGTAAAAATATTTTCATTAAAAATCTTTGGATGAAGCCTTAAATATCGAGGATATTCCACTAAATTCATGGAGTATAGAAGTCAAAATTTTAACCAACCGAGTATAATAGCGAATGAAATAACAAAAGATATCACCATGCACGCATGCAGATTGATGTATGCGAGTTATTCCAACGTAATAATAAATACGTAATAATAAAAATCGGAACCAGTCCTAGGTGTAAAACACATGTATGTGATATTCCAATAGAATAATAAAGACAGAATAATAAAGATTTTACCGAATTAAGCATAAAGCATGAGCATGGATGTTCCAACTAATAATAAAATAATAAAGAAGAATGTCACCAAGTATAGGGATTCCGCGATATACAAAGTTATTCCAATGAATAAATAAGAATGGAATAATATAAGGATTTCACCAAGTATAGGGTATTCCGCATATATAGGTCATGTATAGGGTATGCCACTTTTACAAGTTATTCTAACGTAATAATAAATACGGAATAATAAATAATGGAACCAGTCGTGAAATTAAATTCACAATGAGATATTCCGATAGAATATTAAAGAATGGAATAATAGAAGAATTTCACCATGTATGCAGTACTTTGCATTTACAGGTTATTCCAACATAATAATAAAGAATGGAATAACAGAAGTTCTCTTCATGAATACAAAAGAATAACACCCCTTACGAGTACAACAAATAATATTCCCTACCTTAAGAAATTTGAATATTGGAAAGTGAAGTAGCAAAATACTTTTCTTCTTTCTCTATAGTTTCTCTCTAGTTTCAAAGTGAATTAAGTAAGAAATAATGAAGGAATGAGCTTTCTATTTATAGAAAAATTGAGGGTGGCTCTTGAGTCTTAACGAAGGGTCAAAATGACTTCTTGGTAATATTAAAGAGACAACTACTATTATCATGAAGGGTAATTAACCCTTGGAACAGAAAGAAGGCGCTTAACTCTTGGTAATATTGAAGGACAACTACTATTTGCATGAGGGTAATTACTATTGACGAAGGTAATTACTATTGACGAAGGTAATTACTATTGAAGAAGGTAATTACTATCGACGAAGGTAAATACTATTGACGAAGGTAAATCTTGTAAGACCCCAAAATTTTTTAATATAAAAGGAATTTCCTTTATTTATTATTTTGAAATAGTAAGGGTGGATTTGATTAATGTGGTTAGTTATGGGTAAAATGCGCAAATATTTTAAATAAGCAAGTGGTGATAAAATATTCATTATTATTTGGAATATTCGTTTGGTCGTGAAATATTAAATCTTTGTTGGGAATATTCGATGATGCAACGGTATGATCTTTTGTGGGCCCCATAACTGAAAGCGATTGGATGAAAAAAACGACAAATATAAGTTGTTTATAAATAACGGGCGTAGTTATTACTGAATTATCTTTGTTGGAATACCCGGTGGTTAAAACACACTAATACGCGTTGTTGAACAAGAGTGACACTGCGGTATTACACCAATTATTGATTCTTACGTAAGAAGGCGCCACTCAATAATTGTTATAGTAATTAATGTTCGATATTTTTATTTTATTGATTCAATAATTGTTGCGTTGATATTTTATATTCTTTGTTGTTTTCATAATTGTCATTATCTGATATTTTTTTATTATCGAAGCAATAATTCATATTATCCTGAATAATATTATTAGATAACATTATTGGCAATGTCTAGAAAGTTACATCTAAGGAGAGGTTTGGTCACCTAATTGCACGCCAATGAGGAGAAATTCTTATTGAAAGCCCTCTTTCCCAAGAATCTACCGGTTGCAAGATCTTTGCGATTCTCGTAATATTATTTGTGAATAATTAATTATTGATTTATATGATGAGAAAAATATTGATTTTATGTGGATATAGATGGAGAAAATTTTTAATGTGACAATTGTTGAAAATTAATATTTTATCTTTTTCTGATAAAATAATTCATTTAAATATATTATTTTAATAATATATTAATGGTGATATTTTTACAATGAATATGGGATATATGAATAAATGAGGAGAAAGAGTATTTTTGTTGGATTAAATGTTTAACACAATTTTTGTGTGTTGGTGGACCCATTTCTTGACCGAAAATTGATTATAGACTGGAAAATCAACCGTTTGTGGATTTCGGTCAATTTCTGTTTGGAATTTGGAAAAACTTTCTTCTGCAAAGTTGTAGAGAATTGAATTTCCTATAAATAATTGCAAGATTCGAATTTTCTGATAAAAGGGCTATTTATTATGAATTATTGAAGTTTCAGAGTTCCGAAATAATTGATTTTTGGAAGTTTAAATTATTTATATCAACAAAAACGTTTTTATTGTTTTGGTTGGCCCCCGATGTGTTGTAAACATGCTGATTTCAGGAGTCTTAGTTGGCATAGGAATATATATATAATATATTATTATTATATTAAATTTTCTGCTTTGGTGTTCTAAGCAATTTTCTATAAATAGGGTACTTAGGTTAGAATTGAAAATCACACCGTAAATCAAGTTTTCTCTCTATATTATCGGTATTCTTGTGAGTATTTTGAGTATACTTTGAGTATTGCTATACTACGCAAGTTCAAGTCATAGCCTATATCCTGTGTTTAACTAAAGTCTTGTCTTTTCGAGGTAAGGGATGTTATTTTCTTCTCAAATGATATTATTTCTTCAATATCATTATCTTTGAAATATTGGTTGGAAATTTTATCAAATTTGGAACTTTTTCATGTCGGGGTTACTATTCATGAGTTCTTATTCACGAGTTACTATTCATGAGTTACTATTCATGAAGCTTCTTATTCACGAAAGTACTATTAATGGGTAGGCGTGAAGATGTTTTTTGTGGAATTTCTATCTTTTGGTGTCTGAGATTACTATTCACGATATCTTGCACTATTCACGAATCTGACCTTATTCACCTAAAAATGAAAATTTTTCTTTTAAATAAAATATCTATCTATTACGGATACTAGCTTTGATTGTATCCATGTTTTGATCATTCTTGAATTTTACACCCTATGATTATTTTTGAGGTATTTTTGGATGTGGATAAAACAAAGTACGAATCCTTAATCCTTAATCCTTGTTATTTTGTTTCAATTGGATTCGTTTCTTTAAAAATATTTTCATCATCTTGATCCTTAAATGATGATATTATGGAATATCTTTGGCCAGATGGTCTGCAAAAGAAGGTTGATTTCTTATGAATATCTTTGGCCCGTAGTAGTGCAAAGATGAGCAGTGTTGAGATGAACATGGCCGATGATGAATATCTTTGGCCTTTAGTGCAAAGATGAACAGTGTTGAGATGAACATAACATGATGATGAATATCTCTTGGCTTGTAGTGCAAAGATGAATATTTGATTTGAAATGAATATTGATTGATGTTATAGGGATAAAATATTGATGATGGATTTATTAAATTCATAGATTATAGTAGATTTCATTCTCTACGTAACTCTTCTATGAATTATTATTTTCATTGCGAATATTGATCCAAAAACTTGTTGTCTATTGTATTCTATCGATTTTTCCTCGTTGAAGACTAACGATAATTTGTTCTATATTATCTTAGTCATAACATTCTTTACTTGGGCTAGTTGAGCTCACCACTTTTCTTTTTGTTCCATTTTTCTTCTCGGGAGGCGAGAATGTAATGAGTACTAGTCGGGGTATGGAATGAAGGTTCTAGAGAGAGTTGTTTAGTAGTCCTCACCATTTTTATAAAATAATGTATCAATAATTATGATGGGGATTTATTTGCGTGTGGATATTGTCTGAATGGCAATATCCGTATTTAAACTCACGCTTTATATGTTGTAATAATAAAGTTGTAGTTGTTTACGCACCATGTATTTGGCGACTCAGAATGGGTTGGATGGAATGGACCTATTTTGGGGGCGTCACAAATACTATTGACGAAGGTAATTACTATTCACAAAGGTAATTACTATTCACAAAGGTAATTACTATTGACGAAGGGACTCTTAGATGATGACATATGGGCCCCCCCATAAAATAATCAAACTTACCACAAACGTCTCATAACAGACTATTTATATACATCAAGGATTGAATAAATATTACCACAAATCATTTTATTTTTAATCAACACATATTTAATCTTTCAACAATTATTAATCATTTATAACTTGTCGTCTCAATTAATAATTTAATACTATAACATATTATACTGATGATCTTTGTGACAATAATTGAATCAATAATATAAGAGATATGATGCGTGATTCTTCAGAGCAATAATTGAGCATAAATTTGAGTGACTTCTCATGTAAAGCATCAATAATCATTATCGTGTCTACTATTATAACCTACGCCAGACATTCTTTTTTTTACTACCGGGTAGTTCAACAGGTTTAGCGAATAACACCTCTGCCGTTATTTTTTATAGAAAAATAATTTTGTCGCTTTCTAACTACGACAATACTTCCGTTAATAGGGGTCCACTTAATGATTTAGCCGTCGTCTTAATATTCCCCAAAAAAAAGAATATTCCCCACCAAACGAATATTTTATAACAACTTGTTTACTTTGCAAAATTTATAAATATTACCCACAACTATAACATTATATCAAATTTATTCCATAATATTCAAAATAATATTTATAAAAAATTCATCTTTATTTATAAAAATTGAGGGTCTTACAACTCCCTTCTTATGAAATTTAAGCCCTCGAAATTAGAATGCGATACTGATATGATAAAGAGGTGAGGATACCTTGAATACCTTTATCGTTAAAAATATTTAATTCATCTTCGCAATCCTACCAAAGATATTCATTAACGATTCATCTTTGCACTACAAGCCAAAGATATACAATAGAAACCAATAATGCCGAGGCGCAGACTTAATAGTATCACGACCACGAATTATCCATGCACTTCTTGGCCAAGGATATTCGTGTTTTCAATCTGGTCATGATTATACTGAATAATCCTTGGTCATAATCATACCAAGTCTATCAATGCACTACTACCGAAGATGACTTTTACCACATCCATGAATTAATATTTCATTCTTTGAGACTCACTTTCAATAATTAATCCATATCATTGAATCATCCCCGCACTACGAAAGCCAAGGATATTCATTAGTATCACGACCACGAATTATCCATACACTATGGCCAAAGATAATCGTGTATTCATTAAGATCACGACCACAAATTATCCATGCACTACTACCAAAGATAATCGTGTATTCATTAGTATCACGACCACAAATTATCCATGCTCTACTACCAAAGATAATCGTGTATTCATTAGTATCACGACCACAAATTATCCATGCACTACGGCCAAAGATAATCGTGTTTTTTCAATTACGGTTATGATTATAATCGAACAATCCACGGTCATAATCATACCAAGTCCATCTATTCACGTAAAGCCATGGATGACTTTCAACACATATAAGCATGAGGATAATGATATAAAGAATCAATCAAATGAGATAAAGGATAAATATTAAACATTTATAATATAATTTATCCGAGATTCAAGAATATCCCCATGTTATCAATCACTTAATAATCTCATAATCTAATATCATTAATATTATAACAATATTTTAATCACTTCTTAAATTTATAGACAATTTATCTCAATTGTTTACGCTTTACCATATAATGCATTTAATCATTCAAAATGTCATACTCATAAGATATCATCACCAATTATCAAATCCTCATCAAAAAATATGCATATACTCTATATAGGATTCTACTAGCCATAAAATCCTATTTTCAACTTTGTTACTTCACATAACATATTTAACTCATATAAGTAATTAAACTATTTTCATGAAAAATACCAAATCAGTCCCAAAAATATTTTTTTTCTCGATTTAGCATAATATAGTCCCATAATGAAAATATATTTTTCTCGGAATTTTAAAATTCATTTACTATTTTTCAAAATCAATTTCTAATTAATTCCTTAAGAAATTAGCTACCTCAAGTTTGACTCAAAAATTCCCAAATCTTGGCGGGACCTTACACACGTTAATGTGAGCCTCCAGTTTAAATTTCATGGTCATCCGGAGTTATAGAACTCAGGTTATAGCATTTTTCAATCAAAAAACCTAAATATTGAAATGGTCATAACTTGTTCATTTTAAGTCGAATGAGCTCATTTTTTTTGACAGGAGGTACTTTATAACATATATTTTCATGTCCCAAAAGGCCAGAATTTTTCACATAAATTTAGTGGGCCAAACACATTTCTTTAAAGTTTCAGGCGTTAGCGTTTTTGTAATTTGCAGCTTTGGACTCTTTTGCTAAATTCAGTCCACACGAAAATCTACAGCACCTTTTCTAGTGATTCCACTTGGATAAGCTACAAAACTCATAGATCTAACTCTAGGACTTGACCACACCCAAAAATTCAAAATATAATAGGAGATATGGTCAATTGAATTTTATGTTACGTTTTTACCAAAATCTAATTTTTCAACCCTTTGTGATTTCTAAGAAACTTTCATGTTTTCACATAATAACCACATAACTCATCATAACACTTACTAATACTTCATATACCCATAATTTTCATTAGTCCAATGCTTTTATTATGACTTTCATCATAATCCTCGTAAACAGATCCTTTTAGTTGAAGAAATATTTGAGGGTTTAAGAAATGGGTTTTTGTACTGGGGTCAATACAAAATTCGATTTCACGCTCTAGGGTAGGCTAGGAAATCTTCAAGAATACGTCAAGAAATTTATTAATGATAGAAATATCATTCAAAACTGCTACTCTTATCCAAGACTTGGATAGTACGTTACATTGATACCAACTGTGACTTCTATCCTTTAACCTAGATAGCACCTCACAATGATACCTATCAACTTGTCATCGTCATTCACGACGTCGCCTACAGAAAGTCTGGCTTCGGTGCATTCCACACAATGAAGTCAACAACGAAAGGATCGGGGCTCTTTACTTATGGCTTGATATAACAGTGATTAACTTTAGGGTTTGGTTACTTTGAATTAAGTATAACAGTTGGTTAGGAATATGAAAGCTAACAACCTTACAAAAGAATAATAAGTAGTTAATCAATCGCTTTCAAAAATTACCTCAAAGGCAAGTATTTTCAAAGAGATAAGATCGTGAAAGTGTTTATTTGAAACAACAAGATTAATAAGCGATGGAGGTAACGAAGGTTTCTCCCAACGAAGTTTCAATAGATAAATCAAAGTCTAATTTTTTCGGAGTCAAATTTAAACATTGAACACAACTAGGTAGAATAAAAGAGTGGGTAGAACTTGTATTGAATAAAGTATAGACTTCGCAATAATTTATAATTAATTTACCCGTAATAACTTCGTTCGGAGAAGTTATTACGGGTAAATTGTTTGCATAAATTGGTTTGATATTTACTGACTCAGTTTCAAGGAGAATGTCCTTATAATAAACAAGAGACTTATAAGGAGCTACCGGAGGAAAATGCCAACCAGAGGGAAAAAGCTGGGCAAAGAAGCTTAATCGGATCATTTTTTGCTTCATGTAAGGTTCAATATGAAACAAATAACTTTCCCATTTGAGCACATGCTCGTAAGAGGAGTGATCGGAGTCAAGACGAGGTCTTTCTTTGGATTACTAAACGGGTCAATGGGTTCGGTTTATTAACTAAAATTTGAATCAGTAAGGCTTGGGGATTGTCCCAAAGCGAGTAAAATTTGTTTGACCGATAGGACAGGGGTAATCGGGGTAAGGGACTAAGGTACCTCTGGGTTGATTACTGGGCCCACTAGGGCGACCCGGACCACGAGAGGAGGATGAACCTCTCGAGACTCACGATTTATATAGTACACAGTATGAATAAATTCTCCGGGTAAGAAAATCGGGAATAGAATTATTTTTGCCTTTAATGTATTCAATATCAAAATCAAAATGCTTAATAAAGCTTGCCATCTAGCGAAAAGAATGCTTAGAGGCTAAATTTTCAACATCTTTTACTAAAATGTACTTGGTGACTTACGGTCAATCGAACCGAAATTTCGATTTAATAAGTCATTTTGAAATTTATTAATACATAATACCAATGAAAGAATTTCTTTTTTAATAGTACTATATTTTGATTGTGTAGTATTCCATGCGCTTTTAATGAAACCGAACAATTTGTTAAGGGAATCGGATGTTAACTTTTGTTTAAGAATGCCTACTTAATCCAATATTCGAGGCGTCTTGGTCTCAACAATTTTGAAAGTTTGAATCATTGGAAATGCGAAGGCGAGGCAATGTCTTGACATATTTTTTAACTTGTTGAATTGCGAGTATGAATGTCGATCCAAGGTGGAGGATTATTTTGCAAACGTGAAAAAGAGGTTTGCAAATCTTCCTGAGATTCTTGTAGAACTTGCTATATAATTCAAATGAGCCAAGAAATCTCTGCAGTTGGGTTTTATTGGTTATCTTATCTGGGAACTTGTTAGCAAATTGAATAGCTCGTTCAATAGGCTGAACTTGTCCATTGAAGATATTAAGACCAAGAAACCTTATTCGGACCTGAAACAGGCTGCATTTGGAAGGAGAAAGAACAATACCATTTACTTTAATAGTAGTGAAGAACGATTTTAAATGTTTTTCGTGTTCTTCAATAGTCTTGGAGTAAACGAGAATGTCGTCGATATAAACAACGATAAAATGGTTTGAAAGGGTTTAATATGTCATTGAGGATATTTTGAAATTCACTTGGAGCATTTTTAGGCCAAATGCTGAACATTCCATTCATAATGTCCAAACGGAGTTGGTGAATGCTTTATTTTGTAATTGATCATCGGGATGAATGGCAATTTGCGAAAACCGGATTTAAGGTCAAATTTACTAAAATGGTGGCATTACTTAACCTATTGATAAGGTCGTCTTTGTTGGGAAGGGGTACCTAATCCATTCTAAGACCTTGTTCAATGGTTTGTAATTGATAACTAAACGAGGTACACCTCTTTCTTTTTACGCTTCATTGTTGACATAAAAGGCGGAAGCAGCAAGACCAAGGGATTTCTTCGGTTTTAATTAACCCTTTATTGAGGAGATCATTGATTTCATTCTTACATAACTCCATTTGTTCATGACTCATCTGAATAGGTCTAGCCTTAGTGGGAATTAAATGTTCTTTGAATTCCTAAGCATAAGGAAGCCTAACCATATGTTTCTTTCTATGCCAAAAGGCATTGGGGGAATCAGAACAAAGGTTATTCTTCATGTAGATTTTTAATTCTTCAATTTTTAACCGAATCTCTTCATTTTGAAGTTGTTCTTCAATTCTTTTATATTTGATTTCCTCTTTCAAGAAATTCAAATGTGTAGATTTACAGTTTATTAAATTCAATGATTTGGAAATGGATTCTTCTTGAATGTATTTTAAATCTCTTTCTTTTGGTTTAATAAGAAACTTTAATGTTATTTTCTTTCCTAAATGTTTACAGGTTAATCCTTCATTACTAGTCGTAAATGGGTATAATAAGTATATAAATGGTAAACCCAAAATAATTTTGTCTGTAAGATTGCGAATCAAAACAAAAGATGTTTTGAAACACATGTTATCCTGACAAATATGTACTTTAGGTAATTTATATTTTATTTCCATTTGACTACCATTAGCTGAATTCAATTTTTCACTGATTCTTATCTTTATGATGACTGCGTCTTTTCTTGTGACGTCTATGACTTCTGTGAGAGTCAATATGTTTATGCCTGTGTTTTCGTTTAGAAGGAGCCACAGGAGGTAAACCATATTGCTTTCATGAGAATATTCCGAGCTCATATTTAGCTTTCTTCTTGTCTTTACTAGCTTGTTTGGCTAACTTAAAATCAATGCACATTTTAATCCTATCTTTTGAATATAACCGATTATGTCACCATAAGTGAGATTATCATAATCAATATATCCTAAATTTTTACTAAGTTCTTCACGAACTTTATGAAAGCAAATAAGGACGGTAAACCATTAACAATTTTTCTTTCCGTAAAGGTTTATTCATCATTTTTCTCATCATAACTCTAGAAGTAAAAACATCTTTGTACCATCTAAAGTCACTTAGAGTGGGACAAGTGAGATTACTTAGCTGATCGTGGATTCTTTCAGTGATGTTACTGGGGGTTCCTACGAAGTGTTTTATTATAGTATAAATCAAAGTATTTACTCCATCAGGTGGCATTATTCCTAAAACTAAAAAGTAAATTACTATTGATTCACGCAGGAATCACTATTACATTAACTGAAGTAAAAGTAATTTATTAAAGTACAAGTAAAACGTAAGAAACATTTTACATTTACTTTTACATGGGTAAATGTAAGAAATATTTAACTAAAGTTAAAAACATTTAACTTAAGTAAAAGCAAAAGTTATTCTTTTACTTTTACTTTTACATTTTAACTAAAGTAAAAGACTTTTGCTTTAAGTAAAAGCAAAAAGTCGATGATGGCGTGGGCCGTCACACACGATGATGAAGACTCCTCTGGCGTCTTCTTTGTTGGTCAAAGTCTCTATATATATATATATATATATATATATATATATATATATATATATATATAAAAGCAAGTAAATGCTCCGGCATCAAGTTTAGGCTCAATCGAGGCATAACTCTATAATGTTAGTCCATATATACGAAATATATACATATATTATTATATATATACAAAGAGAAATGAAAATCACGGACCGAAGTCCGGCAAACACACTCACACGACTATCAACGTGTGTACAACAATTGTGTGATATATGAGAAAGAGGCTTTATAGAATATAAGAAGGCTTACTACGTTGGCCGCCAAAGTAGACTTTTAGACTTTAAATGGATAAACACTCAGCTCCCGCCGGATAAAAAGTAGCTATATGTGAGCTAACTAGTGTTTAAAGAAGAGAAAACACTCAAAAGATGTGTATGCAAAGTAAAATGGACAAGGCTTCCTCGCCTTTTTCCTTCTCTCTCTCTCTCTAAATGGCTGACCCCTCAGCCTATATTTATAGATCGATTTGTTGCATTTACTACTGCGGTGGTCATGGTGGATCCGAGCCTCGCGGTCCTGTTGTCTCGTAAAGACGTGCGAACATGCCTCAGTAATGTCCGCTCGAACTTGCAGAACTTCAATCCGAGCATACAAACGAAGTATATCTGTACTTCTTCGGATCGCTTGTGTCGAGAGTTACGTAATGACATGGTTAGAGGTTGTACGAAGTCAGGAAGAGGGGTCTATGCCCATGGTCTTCAAGCTTCAAATTCTATCCAAAGTATTGCCACACGTAATAGTCACTCGGGATTGTCAATCCTTGGCTCTTGTGGGACATTGTTGTATGTATGTATGAAGTGTTGAGACGACGTGCCATTGTTTGAAGGAACAAGATGACGTTTGACTCCTTGTCGGGGTTATCACCGGTTTGAGTTGAAAGTAGATGTTGCTCAGGGTTACAACTGAGATTGGACTACTTGTTGGTATGCCGCGATATCATCTTATTGACGTGGACATATGACGTTGTGACTCCTCACCGGGGTTATCGTCGGTTTAAGCGGAAAGAAGACGTTGCTCAGGGTTATATTTGAGATTGGACTGCTTGTTTGTATGCCTCACTGTCATCTGGATTGAAGCTGATCGCACATGTTTGAAATAAGCATTTCCGGGGTTATCTCCGGAACTGCAATGACATCCCTTGGGGCTATCACCAAGGATGGGTTCTTCTCGAAGTTGTCTCTAGGACTAGATTAAACGTCGGCGGTGTTATCGCCAGACAGATCGCTCTCTCTCGGTGTTGTTACTTGGGTCTTTTGATCTGCATATCTCGGGGTTATCTCCGAGATTGGAAATGACACTCTCGGTGTGTGTTCCGGGTTGAGATGATGTTCCCGATTTGTGTTCCGGGTTAGAACTGAACTTCCGGTAGTATCCGGCATGGACGTAAGCTGTCTTTCAAGGTTATCTCCAAAAGACAAATCTACCCTCCTGCAATGTTAGTAATAGGAGTGCAGAAAATTTTGAGTGTCTACAATTTGGATAAAAGGGAGCTCTCGTCACACTTGCCCTTGATCCCCTGATTTTCTGTCGGAAGAAAAACATACCATGAGCTAAATGCCCAGTACGGATATAGAGTACAAGAATAATGAAACAAAATAATTAACTAAAATAAATGAACTGAACCGAATTGTAACGAATAAAACTAACACAATGAAATAATAGGCTGAATCAAATGGCTGAGTGTTATTTTATACCGAGTTCAAAACAAAACAGTAATATACATTGCCACACAGGCAAGTCAAATAATGTCACACAGACAAGTCACACACATTGGATCACGAATCTAAATGCATATAAATCGGAAGGCATATTTTGTACAAACATCACCAATCCGCATAACATAACAAAAAACTAGGGTCGACCTATACTGTAAGACCCCAACTTATTATAAATGAAATTGAATTTTCTCTATTTATTATTTTGAAATAGTAAGGGTTGATTTGATTAATGTGGTTAGTTATGGGTAAAATCTTGAATATTTCAAATAAGCATGGTTATAAAATATTCATTGTTGTTGGGAATATTCGTTTGGTCGTGGAATATTCTTACCGTCGGGGAATATTAAATACGGCAAGTTTGACCTTATGTGGGCCCCATAACGAAAAGCGATTGGATGAAGAAAGCGACAAATATAAGTTGTTTATAAATAATCTACAGTAGTTATTCTGCGTTCATATCTTGTTGGAATACCCGTGGGTTAAAACACGAGAAGCATACCTGTATTGTACCAATTATTGATTCTTACGTAAGAAGGCCTTTACTCAATAATTGTTACGATAATTCTTATCGCTCAATATTTTATTTTATTGATTCAATAATTGCTACGTTAATATTTTATATTATTGTTGTTTCAATAATTGTCATTACACAGTATTTTCCATTATCGGATCAATAATTCATATTATTTGAATAATATTAGTAGATAACATTATTGGCAATGTCTAGAAAGTTCTGTTTAAGGATAGGTTTGGTCACCTAATTGCGCGCCAGTAAGGAGAAATCCTTATTGGAAAGCCCTCTTTCTTGAGGAATTGCACATTTATCGATATTGTGATTTTGTAATATTATTTGTAAATAATTAATTATTGATTTATATGATAAGAAAAATATTCATTTTATGTGGATATAGATGGAGAAAATTTTAAAGTGACAATTGTTGAAAAATTGATATTTTATCTTTTCTGATAAAATAATTTATTTAAATATATTATTATAATTTAATAATATAATAATGGTGATATTTTTACAATGAATGTGGGATATATGAATATGTGAGGAGGAAGAGTATTTTTATTGCAAAAGTTGTTTAAAACATGTTAAACATGTCTGTGGGCCCATTTCTTGACTAAAATTTGATTATAACTTGTAAAATCGCCCGTTTGTGGATTTCGGTCAATTTCTATTTGGAATTTGGACAAATTTTCTTTTGCAAAGTTGTAGAGAATAGAATTTCATATGGAACGGCCATGAGGTTTGAATTTTTCTGATAAAAGGGCTATTTATTATGAATTATTGAAGTTCCGAAATAATTAATTTTTGAAGTTTAAAATATTTTAATTAAGAAAAACGTTTTTAATGTTTTGGCACATGTGTGGCTGATGTTGTGGGCTGGTAAGTGGGCGTAGGAAATTTGAAAACATTATATTAATATTATATTAAAATTTCTGCTTTGGTGTTCTAAGCAATTTCCTATAAATAAGGTGCTTAGGTTAGAATTGAAAATCACACCAAGAACTGAAATTTTCTCTCTCTTTCTCTCTCTATATTATTGAGCGTATTTTTGTAAGTAATTTGATACTTTGAGTGTTGTTATACGGTGCAAGTTCCCTTCAGCACTATATCCAATATTCCAGTCAGAAGTATCGTCTTTTCGAGGTAAGGAATATTATTTTTTTAAAATGATATTATTTCTTCTAATATCATTATGCCGGAATATTGGTAAGATTTTTCTTGTGAAATTCTTGTCTTTTAGTATTGGGGTTACTATTCACGTATACGGCACTATTCACGTATACGACACTATTCACAGAAAAATTAAAATTTTGTTTTTTTGTCTAAAATATCTATTATGGATACTAGCTTTGATTGTATCCACGTTTTGATCATTCTTGAATTTTACTTCACTATGATTATTTATGAAGTATTTTTAAACTCGGATTGTTTAAAGTACGAATCCTTAATATTTGTTCTTTTGTTTCACTGCATTCGTTTTTTTTTAAAATATTTTTCATCATCCTTAGTCCTAAATGATGGTGTTACTGAATATCTTTGGCCTGTAGTGCAAAGATGATTGATTTTCTTATGAATATCTTTGGCCCGTAGTGCAAAGATGAACATGTGTTGAGATGAACATGACCAACTGATGAATATCTTTGGCTTGTAGTGCAAAGATGAATATTTGATTCAAGATGTATATTGATTGATGTTACAGGGATAAAATATTGATGATGGACTTTTAGTCATAATATTCTTTACTAGGCTAGTTGAGCTCACCCTTTTTCTTTTTGTTCCATTTTTCTTCTCAGGAGGCGAGAATGTAGCAAGTACTAATCGGGGTATGGAATGAAGGTTCTAGAAAGTTATTTAGTAGTCCTCACCATTTTTGTAAAATAATGTACCAATAATTGTAATGAGGACTTATTTGGGTGTGAATATTGTCTAGATGACAATATTTGTATTTAAACTCACAGTTTTTATGTTGTATTAGTAAAGTTGTAGCTGTTTCTGTACCATGTTATTGACGACTCAAAATGGGTGATATATACCTATTTTGGGGGTGTCACGTATACACCTTCCACAACAAATCACCACATGGCCAACTCCCACCGGAGCACAAAATGGATACGCTGAGGACTGATAACACCGCCACAGAAGGTGTCATGCATCGATGCCAAGATGACATACCTGTGGTACCCCCACAGGTGGTTATAGCTCAGGTATACTCTACGGTATATTCTAACAAAGATATAATGTCACAACACATGCGACACAATATCAACACAAAATGGTTCTAATAACTACATGTCAAATCAAAGCGAATCAACAACACAAGTCTCCAAAATATATTGACATGAACTTTTCTACAAATATCAAAATAAATACTATACATGATAAATTAATTCAAAAAATACAAATACGAGTTCTAAGTATCAATGCCAAAACGAAATAGTTACACGAATTCGAGAAGGAACAACCAGGTGAAACAATAACTAACTTCCAAACGAAAAATAAAACGAACAAATCAAAAATAAAAAAGATTATCGCTGAAGGAGTACGAAATCCGTATCTGGATTAAACAATGTAATACCCGAAATTATATTTCAAATATGATTCGTTACTCTACTTTCGTTCAAACTAATTAAACAAAATAATCTATAATAATAAGATATAACCTAATTTGAATTTGGGCAGGAAAGCACAAGTACGGTTCAGATTCATTCTAATTGATTTGGACGGAAAAACACGATGACGGTTCAAATTTATTTTAATTTTCAAATTGTTGAAACGAAGAGGGAGGGAAGCATAGAGAGAGGGATGATTTCGTTACGTCGTGGCTTAAGGCTTGAGCAATTACTAGTAATAAATATAAGTACACTTGTAAAATCTTTAATCTGTTAAGTAACTCATTTTATTATTGTTATTGTTGTTGTTGTTGTTATTATTATTATTATTATTATTATTATTATATAAAATGATATGAAACCTCATGTTTTTAATAACATTATCCCCGTAAAAGGTTACATTTACATGCTTCTGTTTTCAATGTCACTTCTATAACCTCCGATTTATTTATTTATTTTCGCATTATATAGGACGAATTTAAATCACAAATCTTAAATAACATTCATTTATTAAAATTATATCATTTGAAGATTTTTTTAAAAAATAAGCGAGGTGGCGGGTGATATTTTTTATAAATAAAAGAAAAATAAGTGGAACATCTATTTTAATATTATTTAGTATTTTAAAAGAATTTTCAAAATAACGTAATTTTAATAAAAAAGTGTTATTTAATAGATAATTTTATTTAAGAGAAATGCTTGAGATTCGTTTTGTGTGTATGTGTGTGTATATATATATATTAACCAATTCATGCTCGTCCTGAAGATTTCAATTAGGCATGTCATCTAATCAATTGTATATAATTATGATATACCACATCACTTGTAAACATCATTGTATTTGTCTTAAAAAGAAGAAGAAGGTAATAAGTTCTTTATATATTTAAAAATATATTATTAAATATATTATTTTTAATTTATATTATTATATTTGTAAAGAATTAAATAAAATTTATTTGATATTAATTATAAAATAATTAAATATATTTTTCATTTATTTTCTTGTTTTTTGGCTAACTTTTCTAATTTATATTATTAAATTTATAAATAATTAAACAAAAAATTCATTTGATATTAATTACAAAAATATTTAAATATATAATTTATTTATTTTCTTATTTTTTTGACAAACTTTTCTAATTTATATTATTATTTGTAAAGAATTAAATAAAAATTCATTTGGTATAAAATTTTCCTTTTAGATCCACATAATCACGGTCACGTGGAATAATTATTGACACATAAAACTTTTTTTTAACTCAACTCAACAAGATGTGTCAAATTCGCTAAAAGTCAATGACTTAAATCTTGAATTATAAACGCTTTTGTTAAGAAACTAAAGTTCAATGAATTGAATCGTAAAAAAAAAATCAGTGATCCATTTATAAATCAACCTAAAATAGAGTGACCTAAAAAGTATTTATCCTGTCTATGTCCAATTGTTATAAGTTATAACCAATAATAGCCACCATTCGGCATTCACATTATTTTATATTTTCTTTTTGTAACTAATCTTTTGTCACCATAGTATTATTAAGGGATAATATATAAAACTAAATTATTATTAATTTTTTAAAATTTACAAATGTCAAATAAAAAAAATATAAATTTTACTTTCTAAAAAAACAATTAAAAAGGATGGAGGGAGTATTTTTACGCGCATGAACCGCGTCATATTTGTCTCGTCTTTATTAATTTTTGAGACTCGCAGCAGATTACGAAGAGAGATAGAGAGATGGCGATGTCTAAGGCAAAGGAGCTGGTTTCATCCAATGGAGTCGTCGTCTTCAGGTATCTTTTTTATGTGATTCCCTCCATTTGTTTGTTTGTTTGTTTATAGATGTTGATTTAGTTTGGATGAATTGAATGGATCTAATCGTAGTCTAATTTATCTGAATTTTGGGTAAAGCAAAACCTATTGTTCATACTGCCATACTGTGAAGAAATTGTTGACGGACATCGGTGCCTCTTTCAAAGTCATCGAGATGGACAAAGAAAGTCGGTTTTTTTCTCTCTCTCTCTCACACACACACACACACACACACACATATATATATATATATATATATATATATATATATATCGGTATATGTATGTATTTAAATTACCTCTCTGATGAAGTTAAGCTAATTGTACATGAATAATATTTGATCGTTGAAAAAGTAGCTTGATAGCATATATGTAAATATAGCAATAATCTTTAATTATCTTTTGTGTATGTTAGGTGTATAATTTGTCACCTTAATTAGAGTCTAGATTCTCTCTTGTAACAGCCTTAATTAGAGTCTAGATTCTCGGATAAATCACTTTTTGGTCACTGTATTAGGGTCCGGTTTTTATTGCGGTTATTGGAACTTTTTTTGTTACAATCGAATAACTGTACTCTCAAATATTACAAAATGATCATTGCTTAAGATTTCCGTCCAAAAAAACGGACGGAATGCTGACTGTGTAAGTTGACCATACTTTTTTGATTACGTGGAGCTTGACCAAATTTTGTTGCTTACGTGGACCAGACTTCTCTTCTTTCTCATCGGCGGCACTCAAGCTCTGCGAATGAACGCGCCGAGAGTCAGCGGAAACTTCGCCATCTGGGACGGCCTCTTCTCTGCCTTTGACTGTACTATGGTTTACGTCCGTCAGAAAGAGGATCCCTGGAACTCGATCATGGTCGGCGCAGCTACAGGCGGTTTCCTTCAGATGCGTCAGGGTATGCGCGCCGCCTCTCGATCCGCAGTATTCGGCGGCGTCCTCGCCCTCATCGAAGGTGCCGGCATTATGCTTAATAAGGTCCTGAGCCGGCCACAGAATATGCCAATTATGATGGAGGAGCTGGTTCCGAATATGGCCGGTGGCGGGCTGCCTGGTTTTCAATTGACGAACCAGGCCCCACAATCTAAAACATCGTCTGCTCCCTCATTGTCTTGGGTTTATAATTTTTGAAAGTGGTATTATTAAATGCAAAAGTTTATTCAAATGTTGTTTATTTTGGGTTTAATTGTCATAATATTACTCCCTCCATCCCATTGTATCTGTCGTTTAAGGATTGTTTGCAACAATTAAGAAATATTTAACAGGACTCTTTTACCTTAATAAATGAATTAAGTAGACAAAAATTAATTACTCCACCACGTTAAAATCTTCATCAGTAGATAGAAACAAGGAAGAAGATGGAACGTCAGTGGTTCATCCAAAGTTAGCAGATTTGATTATCAATTACCAGCTCCTTTAGATGAAGTAAGAGCAGATGGAAGAAGAGTAAGAGGGACAATCCATGGTTGTGATTGAGGCGTAGAAGAAGCAAACTCCCGAAAACAGAGTAGTGTTAAGCACACTGAAACAAATACGTCGCCGTTGCCGTTGCCTCCGTCGCCATATTCCGATTACAGACATTCCGCTTCTTCTACACTGAGATTTGATTTGGCTGCTTTTTGAGCCACAAATTTGATTTGGCTGCTTTAGCTTCATAAAGCCTATCTCTCAAAAAAAAACCCTCTTCTCTTTCTCTTTCTCTCTCATCCGGTGGAGTATGAATGAAAGGTCTTTATATTCAAATTTGATTTGGCTATGAATGAAAGGTCTTTCATCCAAATTTCTTTCTCTTTCATTCATTCAAGGATTTAAATTTGATTTGGCTGCTTCAGCTTCATAAAGCTTCTCTCTCAAAAAAAACCCTCTTCTCTCTCTCATCCGGTGGAGTTCAAGGGTAGTATTGGAATAAAAATGGATAATTTAGTTTTAGATTTCTAAAACGTCTATTATTTTGGGAAAAATAAAAACCCTTTAAACGTCAGATATAATGGGATGGAGGGAGTATAATGTAGTGTTGTAGAAATAATGTTTTGTTTAATTCTATCTTTAATAGTAGTATTTAGGTAGCTGGAAGGACTTTTTACTGGAAAATGGCAATGATTAAAGTTACAATCAGTATGATACTGTGCTAGGTATATAACAATAATTTTAAAATAATAATAAATTTTTTTAATAATAATAGTATCAATAATAATTTCAAAATAATAATAATAATAAAAATTTTAATTTTATAAAATTAATTGTATTTGGGGGTTTGTTCCTTACAGATTTGTATGAAATTTGTTTTTTTTTTTTAATGGAGATTAAAAAATGATTTGTTAAATTTACCCTTGCTCAAATAATTTAAATTAATAAAATAATAAAAATATTATTTTTAAATACACATCGACTTCATATAAAAATATTTTTATAATTTATATAATCTTTTTTAAAATTTTAAAAATTATTATTATTATTATTATTATTATTATTTAAAATTATTATTATTAATATTTTTATTTTATTATTTCAAAATTATTATTATTACTATTACTATTATTTTAAAATTATTATTATTATTATTATTATTTAAAGATAATAAATTTTACTACTCCACTTTGTTTAAAGATAACAAAGAAGAGAAGTCTGGTCTACGTAAGCAAAAAAGTATGGTCAATTTGCTCCACGTAAGCAAAAAAGTCTGGTCAACTTGCACAATCAGCATTTTGTCTGTTTTTTCGGATGGAAATCTTAAGTAATGACCATTTTGTAATTTTTGAGAGTACAGTTATTCGATTGTAACAAAAAAAGTTTCGGTAACTAGTACAGTGACCAAAAAGTGATTTATCCCCTAGATTCTCTCTTGTAACAGCTATATATTATTGACCTTTGTTAACGTAATGGAAACAGAAAATTACCTTCTTTTATGGTATCAAAGCCCTAGGGCACAATCCTCTTCTCTTCCATCATTTTTCCGCCGCGCCCTGGTGTTTCGCCAACCATTTACTTCTCACCGTCAATCTCTTTCCGTCAGCCACCATGTCTGACTCCAAATCCTCATTCTACCCGGCTGTTGCTGTCTCTAACATCAAGAACCATATCTCCATTACTCTTGAGTTGGAAAACGTCCAATATGCGACGTGGGCGGAACTCTTCAAATTTCACGCACGATTTCACCGGGTCATCAACCATATCATCCTGCAAGACGAAGGCAAAGCAAAAGTGCCTACAACTGACGACGAGAAAGAACTTTGGTCGACCCTTGATGCTACGGTCCTTCATTGGATTTATGCAACAATCTCGAATGACTTATTGCATACAATTCTTGAACCTGACTCAACGACAATGGATGCTTGGAATCGATTGCGTGATATATTCCAAGACAACAAAAATTCACGTGCTGTGACTCTTGAGCAAGAATTTTCTCACACAAACATGGAGGATTTCCCTAACGCCTCCACGTATTGTCGAAGGCTCAAGATTTTGTCAGATCAACTCAAGAACGTAGGAGCTCCGGTCTCAAACAACCGCCTCGTCCTTTAAATGGTAGCCGGCCTCACCGAAGCATATAAAGGGGTGGGAACACTTATTCGTCAAAGCAATCCCCTTCCACCCTTCTATTAAGCTCGATCCATGCTCACTCTTGAAGAGGTGGGCTTAGCAAAACAGGTCGCTATGAGTTCGAATGCCGCCATGATTGCAAGGGAGTCCGATGATAATTCATCCTTTGAAAATTATCCTCTAAACCGTCCCAACGGTGGTGGTAAAAAGGGTCAAACTGCAACAACAACGGTAAAACTGTGGCGAAAAGGCGAAGCGTAAGCGGCGTTAGTAAGCATGGCGGCGGAAGGCAATGAAAGAATAACACAGATGACATTGATTGGGCAGCGATGGGCGGCAGCGATGGCCATGGTCTTTCGTGCCGTGGGCCATTCCTCCTCGTCTCTTACCAATGACTCCTTGGGCGAGACCACGACTTAGCGAGCGCAGTTGGAGTTCTTGCCCACGCCTCAAAGAAGCATATTCGCCGCAAAGACAAATTTCTCCAACCGACATCGAGGCCGCGATGCACACACTTGGGCTCACTCCTCCGGTTGCAAACTGGTACATAGATACCGGAGCCACCTCTCATATGACATCCGCGCAAGCTAATCTCTCGTCTTATTTTAATTTGAGCAATAATCGTTGTATAATTGTTGGAAATGGTCATTCAATTCCAATTCATGGTTATGGTCATACAAACTTATCTCCCCCGAACCCACCTTTATCCTTAAAGAATGTCCATCTTGCTCCTCAACTTGTTAAAAACTTAGTTTCAGTTCGGAAGTTTACTGCTGATAACTCGATTTCTGTTGAATTTGATCCTTTTAGGTTTTCTGTGAAGGACTTTCAGACGAGGATGCGTCTAATGAGATGTGATAATCGGGGCGAGCTTTATCCCATCATCACCACCACCACCGCCACCACCACCATCACCACAAATCAAGCCACCTCACCTTCAACTTTTGCAGCTTTAGCACCGTCTTTATGGCATGAATGTTTGGGTCATCCGGGAGCACCTGTTTTTGACTCTCTTAGGCTAAATAAATTTATTAAATGTAATGGAACTCGTAGTTCTCATGTTTGTCATTCTTGCCAACATGTTAAATTGCCTTTTGTTGTGTCTACTTCATGCACTTTTATGCCATTTGATATTATCCATAGTGATCTTTGGACATCTCCCGTTTTGAGTTCTTCGGGCCACATATATTATAACCTCTTGTTGGATGATTACTCTAATTTTTTCCACTTTCTTAACATTTAGAGCATTTATCCGCACTCAATTTGAACGAGAAATAAAGAACATTCAATGTGATAATGGTAGGGAATTTGATAATGGGCCATTTTGGGAATTTTGTAAAGCTAATGGTTTGTCTTTTCGTCTTTCTTGTCCTCATACTTCATCACAAAATGGAAAAGTCGAAAGAAAAATTCGAACCGTTAACAACATTGTTTGCACTTTACTTGTCCATGCTTCCTTACCACCATCATTTTGTCATCATGCATTACAAATGGCAACCTACCTTCTCAACATCCTTCCAAGTAAACACTTAGCCTATCAATCCCCTCTCAAAATTCTCTATCAAAAAGACCCATCCTATTCTCATCTTCAGGTGTTCGGGTGCTTGTGCTAGCCTCTTTTCCCATCTACTACAATTAACAAGTTACAAGCCCGCTCTACCCCGTGTGTCTTTTTGGGTTATCCATCTCATCATCGTGGCTAAAAATGCTATGATTTATCTGTTAGGTTTGTAATATTCAAGAACGCAATCAAATTGCATAAATAAGCAGAAACGTGGAAAATCAGAGTTTAAATTTTTTACAAACCATATACCCGGATCACCCTTTATGCACAATTATTAATTAAACGAAAAAGATGAATAAGAAACATACCCTTGAAGATCCGAGCTTCCTCAGGTACAAGTTCACCTCCAATCCTTTTCGCGTTCAACTTGAATCCACCGGGTTTGGTTCCTTCCTTTGATCAACGTTAGCCACCCAAGTGTTTGGCCTCTAGAGGTGATCCACCAAGGAAGAAGAAGGATTCAAAAAGATGGGTGGTTGGCTAAACCCTAGTTTTTCTATCTCTATAGAAAAGGAGCGACTCTCCAACCATTGGAATTATCACGTGAGTCTAGATATCCGATATAAGACTCTCTTATAAAGATATCAAGTAACCTATTAAAATAAGGTATTATTTAATTAAACCCTTTTAATTAAAGGGCTCCCTAATCTTATTAGGGATAATTAATTAAACTCCTTTAAATAATTTTTCTTCTTCCTAATCCAATTAGGAATAAATGAGAGTACTTATATTAAATTAATTCCTAAACTCTTTTAGAAATTAAAATAATAATAATAATTGTAATAATATTAATAAGACTCCTCTTATTAATTTATATTTAATATTTCTAAAATATTAAATAATAAATATTAAGCTATTTAATTTATTCTATCACCATAGATTAAATTAAATATACATAACATATTATTACGATTATGCCATTAACTTCTTAAATAATTATTCTTCCTTTTATGGTGTGACCCTTTAGGTTTTCCATATTAAATCGGTTGTGAATAAATCAATTAGAACAATTCTAATCTTATTTAAATAAATAAATTAAACAATTAATTTATTTAAATAAATAATATTTATTTTACAATAGGATAAGCCTCCTAGCGATCAACGACTTTCCGGATAATATAGATTTCAACATTAATCATAAAAGAACCTTTGAGTAAATAGTTCTTGAAATGCAATTCAATCTTTCCACCATACAATGTCCCAATTAAATATAAGACATGGAATTATTTGTCAAGTTTTATTTTATTTAATTATATGTATTTCGATCCTTAAATGCACAACACCAAATAATGCAAATTAGAAACTCCTTTCTAATTTCATTCTCGCTTATAAAGAACTACCGGGTTGTCATTTATCGAATCACATAAGACATTTCTCTTCTTTTAATAGAAGTGGTAGATTCTTTATTGATCATACATTATCTCCATATACATACTTATTATACCCAAGCATACCCTTTGATATACCCTAAGGGTCTTAAGGAATAAGTCAAAATATAACTCATCATACATACAAGATACTATGATGATCTCAAGTCCAAGGATCACTAGACTACTATCACTACAGAATTCCTATTGATGAATAAGTAAAACTCCATTAGGTATTCCTTAGCGAGCCAATGCTCATGTGAACTTATTCTCTAATAAGCACCTACATACTTGCTTTAGTGTCTCCACACAAATGATCGTGAGATCAATCATCCTCATCCAATGAAAGCAAGCAACGACGTATGTAATCTATCCGGATTCACTAATCCCCAATTTAGTAATCTAATGATTGGGAACTATTTTAGTTTTAAGCTTTCTAAGAATTTAGATCTCATTAGAATGATCATCATCATTATTCTAAAAGCATTGCTTAAAACTATGGGTTTATCACATATTATAAAACAAAGATCATGTAGATAATTAAAAGCCTTTAATAAATTAATACTTTTTATTAATAAATGAATAAGATTATTACAAAGTATATGCTTTATCATCAAACATGATTGTCTTGTGTGCATACTACTTTCAATCTCCCACTTGCACTAAAGCCAATCGTCATGGTATCTCATACTCTTCTTCTCTAAGTGACGATTATCCTGTTTGTTGGATAAGCTTTAGTTAATGGATATGTAATGTTGTTCATGAGAGTCCGCTATCTCTATAGTGATTTCCCATCTTTCAATGATTCTAATAATCAAATGAAAGTGCCACAACACATGTTTAGATCCAAGATGAGACTTAGGAACTATTCCTAGTTCAGAATGAACTTTTAATCCAAACAATCAACTTGCGACTTCATTTATAGCTATATACTTTGTCTTTATCACTAAACCAAAGAACTCTTTCTTTGTTTTGAAACCTTTCCAATTCAACGCACCACTTGTTCAAGATAACGCTTTACCTTAAAGTGGATTTTTCGTCATCTTGGTCATGCTGAAAAACTTGAGTCATTAATCCTCTAGTTTTAATTTAGACCCACCATGAATATGATCACATCCTTAGTGCCGCTTAAGCACTTTAAGATGTTTTTCAGCGACTCATAGTGAACTTCTCCATAATACGACCGATCAACATCAGGTCTCGTACATTTCATTGCATACATGATTGTCACTCATGCGATCTCTCTTTTCAGGAATCTGTGGGGACTATAAAGAGAGATACACTCCAAGGGCTCATCAACATGAGACATCCCATGGAGTTTGCCATGCTAAACGACTTTAGCATCAAATGAATATACGTTCCTTGGGTTAAGTCGAGGATCCTTTTAAATCTATCTATATAGATTTGTATCCCCAATTAAGATACTCTTCCCAAATCATTCATGGAGGAATGTTTAGACAACTTTATCTTTACTGATTGTAGCATTGGTATGTAATTCCTCATCCGTAGTATATCAACATATAATACTAGAAATTTCACGATCCTCCCACTGACCCTTTTGTACACACTAGGTTCATTCTTATTTTTGATAAAATCAAACTCTTTTGATTGCCTCATCAAAACGAATGTTCCATATTTGAGAAACTTGCTTCAATCCATTTCTCCGAGTGTCTACATAACACTTACTCACATCATCGTATGTAATCGGATCATCATCTTCTATGATGTGTACCTCATCATCATCATCTATGATGAATCCATACCTCCAGGATATCTTGATCTTATTCCGATTTACGATTAGGTTGTGGTATAATAGGTCTATCTACGGGTTCCTCTTATTTGACTTATAGTATTTTGTGGTTCTTGAACTCTTCAAGATCTATTATCCTCCCACTAGCCCTTTTAATGATAAACACCTTTATCTTGAAGCGTGTTTCAGAACAAACACCTTTTTGCTAAGTAGGATTATAGAACATATACCTTAAACTTACTTTAGGATGTCCCACAAATCAGTACATGTCAAATCTTGTCCCAAACTTATCCTTGAAACCTTTTCACATAAGTTGACAACCCTTTATCTTAACATACTTAAGATTAGAATCCTCCCCATCCATAACTTTTATGGAGTCTTGAAATTTGGATTTTGAGGTTACCTTTTAAGTAGATGTCACGACCATTTATAGGACATGATCCTGAAGGATCTTTGGAATGTCGGTAAAATAATTATAGGCCGTACCATGTCCAACAAGGTACGATTTTTCCTTTCGGATACATCAATCAATTATTACGTGTCGAGGCGTCCATTATGAGAAAAACCATTTGAGATGATCTAGAAACTTATTGCTCAAATATTTATTCCTTGATCTAATCAAAGAATCTTAATACTTTGTCAATTTGTTTCACTTATGAATTCTTTGAACTTTTCAAATAATTCACACTTGTATTTCATCAAATACATAGATTCAAATCTTTGAATGATTATCTCTTTTCATATACTAGTTTGTTCGATTTGCAAAATTATTTTCACGTAAGTCAGTATACAAAATCCATTAAGTAATATTTCAGTTCTTTACAAAACATTATTATTATAAATAGAACAACAATTGTTCTTAATTATAATATCAAATTTCATTGTCCAACAATAAAATGGAAATAATATTTTAACAAGAATCTGGAATACAATAACAACTTATTGACTTAATAGATTTGCTTCAGTAGTCGTTGCTAAACTATAAGTTTCATGGCTAATATGGCAACCTTTGCTACATTTCACTTACATAGGATTACTTATATTTGTTTAGCTTTCTACTTACCTTGGTCCTTCATAAATCTATATTTATGATAACCAAAGTCGGTATCCAATACCCAAGTAGAACCTCGACTTAAAGAAAAATTTATTTTAAATCATGAACAAATTTGTATTTATAACCAAAACTTCACTAAGCTTCTTTGGTTAGCCTCTGCAAGACGCTTCTCGCAGCTTTCTTTCCAGTGACCGACTTATTGCGGTGGAAGCAAACTCCTTTGCTATCCGTGATCGCTTTTGTTCTTATTATCCTTTGTTTATGCCTTTCTATACCTTCTTTGAATCGTTCTTCTTTTCGGAAGATCCTTTTGGCCCCTACCAAGAAGACATGGTCTTTCTTGGTTGAAAGTGACTCTCATCATTTTTCAACATGTTAAGCAAATCAAAGGCGATATTTAGCTTGTTTATATGAAAAATTCACAACAATTGTGAAAGGAGTCCTGGAGTGAGTGCAAGATCAAATCTTAGCTCAACTCTCCATCCACGACAAAAACCAATTGTCTAATCGATCAATCAAATTGATTATGTTAAGAACTTTTTATCTGTATTATAGTGCCATCGGGTCATTCTAGATCGGAAGAGCTCCTTAGATATCGATATCTATCGATCCTACTTTCCTCACCATCAACTACTTGGCGTGCGGGAGTATAGTAGAAGTATCCATAGTTTCAGTCGACGTGAAGCTTGTTACTTTCGTGGATACGAGCATGATGCGTTGAGCTAATCAAGTATCATCATCTTGCCACTTTCTAAAAGTAGCAATCTCTTCCTCGGAGGCATTATCTGCAACCATTGCGGGGATAGGCATATTAAGGATATAAGATAGTTTTTTGCCGTGAGAACTATTCTCAATTTCCTTAACCAATCCGCTTAATTGATCCGATTAAATAGCATCTAATATGCTTCGCAGATGATAAAGAATTTAGACATTGTAAAATTACAGAAATGAATTTGTAATTAACAACATTTTAACATACATTCTTTTATTAATTACCAAAATAAATTAGGTCTTGTTTTAAATTGGTATCTCCCACTATTTTCTTCAAACTATATTACCTCAATATATATAGTTCTAAGATATCTAATTAAAGATTTGCTAGTGAGAATAAGGATCCCATTTCAAATGTATATAGCCTTGTGGTGACACAACAAACTATATATAAATAAATAGGTAGACAACTTTTGTCAATTACATCAACTATCGCAACTCCTTTTCTTTTGCCTCTTAGATTATTTTGATCAAGTGGTGGCACATCCGAATCAAAATTATCCAAGTTAAGTCCGACCTAGCACTCCATATATTCAAAAAAGAAAAATATCATCTTTGTGGTGACACAACAAAACAATATTGTTCGATTTTCTTTATAAGCATCAAATGTGATAAATTAACATCTTAAATACTTAATACTTGCCTTGTGGTGACACAACAAACTCATATTAAATATTTAATACTCTATTAATTTTATCATGCTAGAAGGCGACGTTCGATATTCCAAATATCTTTGAACGCTTAGGACTTAATATAAAAAATTGATGATCATGTTAGAAGGCGACGTTCGATATTAAATACTTAATATCTTTTGTACACATTAGAACTCTTACCTCATCGTATGTAACTGGATCATCATCTTCTATGATGTGTACCTCATCATCATCATCTATGATGAATCCATACCTCCTAGGTATCTTGATTTACTATTCCGATTTACGATTCGGTTGTGGTATAATAAGTCTATCTACAGGTTCCTCTTATTTGACTTATAGTGTTTTGTGGTTCTTGAACTCTTCAAGATCTATTATCCTCCCACTAGCCCCTTCAATGATAAACACCTTTATCTTAGAAGGAAGCGTGTTTCATGAATAAACACCTTTTGCTAAGTAGGATTATAGAACATTTACCCTAAACTTACTTTAGGATGTCCCACAAATCTGTATTTGTCAAATCTTGTCCTAAGCTTATCCTTTGAAACCGTTTCACATAAGTTGGACAACCCCTTATCTTAACATACTTAAGATTAGGAATCCTCCTATCCCATAACTTTTATGGAGTCTTGGGGCTAGGATTTAGAGGTTACCTTTTCGTAGATATCGCGACCATTTTTAGGACGACCTGTAAGGATCTTTGGAATGTCGGTAAAATCATTATGGATCGCATCTATGTTCAAATAGGTACGATTTTTCCTTTCGGATACATCAATCAATTATTATGTATCGAGAGGCGTCCATTATGAGAAAACCATTTGAGATGATCTAGAAACTTATTGCACAAGTATTCCTTCCTTGATCCGATCAAAGAATCCTAATACTTTGCCAATTTGTTTCACTTTTGAATTCTTTGAACCTTTCAAATAATTCACACTTGATATTCAAAGAAATACACACATTCAACTCTTTGAATGATCATCTCCTTTTCTTATACTAGTTTGTTCAATTTACAAAATAATTTTTCACGTAAGTCAAGTATACAAAATCCATTAAGTAATCTTTCATTTCTATACCAAAATTATTATTATAAATAGAAACAACAATTGTTCTTAATTATAATACCAAAAAAATTTATTGTCAATGATAAAATGGAAATAATGTTTCTAACAAGAATTGGAATACAATAACTTATCGACTTAATAGATTTGCCCGTAGCGTCTTAAACTATAAGTTTCTATAGCTAATCTTTGCTCCTTTGCTTCATTTTCCACACATAAGATTACTTATCTTTGTTTAACTTTCTACTGTCATTTGGTCCTTCATAAATCTATATTTATGATAACCAAAGTCGGTATCCAATACCTAAGTAGAACCTTGACTTAAAGAAAATTTATTTCAATCATGAACAAAAAGCGTATTATGAATCAAACTTCACTAAGCTTCTTTGGTTAGCCTCTGCAAGATGCTTCTCGCAGCTTTCTTTCCAGTGTTCAGGGCTTATTGCGGTGGAAGCAAACTCGATGAAGATCCTTTGGCCCTACCCAAAGAAGACTTGGTCTTTCTTGGTTGGAAAGTGACTCTCAACATTTTTCAACATGTTAAGCAAATCAAATGAGACCGATATCTAGCTTGTTCATATGAAAAATTCACAACATTTGTGAAAAAGAGTCCGGAGTGAGTGTAAGATCAAATCTTGCTCAACTCTCCATCCACGACAAAACTCGTTGTCTAATTGATCAATCAAATTGATAATGTTAAGGACTTTTATCAGCATCTTTGTAGTGTCATCGGTCATTCTAGATCGGAAGAGCTCCTTGATATCCGATATCTATCGATCCCCTTTTCCTTACCATCAACTACTTGATGTGCTCATAGTAGAAGCATCCATAGTTTCACGTTGACCAAGCTCGTTACTCATAGATGCGAGCATGATGCATCGAGCCAATCACAGATCATCTTCGCTACTTTCTAAAAGTAGCAATCTCTTCCTCGAGGCATTATGCGCAACCATTGCGAGGGGATAGGCGATTAAGGACATAAGATAGCTTTTCACCTATGAGAACTATTCTCAAATTCCTTAACCATTCCGCTTTATTTGATTACGGTTAATTTAGCATCTAATATGCTTCGCAGTGATAGTAATTTTAGACATTGTAAAATTACAGAAATGAATTTGTAATTAACAACATTTTAACATACATTCTTTTATTAATTACCAAAATAAATTAGGTCTTGTTTTAAATTGGTATCTCCTACTATTTTTTTCAAACTATATTACCTCACTTATATAGTTCGGCAAAATCTAATTAAAGATTTGCTAGTGAGAATAAGGATCCCATTTCAAATGTATATAGCCTTGTGGTGACACAACAAACTATATATAAATAAATAGGTAGACAACTTTTGTCAATTACATCAACTATCGAACTCCTTTTCTTTTTGCCTCTTAGATTATTTTGATCAGTGGTGGCACATCCGAATCAAAATTATCCAAGTTAAGTCCGACCTAGCACTCCATATATTCAAAAAGAAAAATATCATCCTTGTGGTGACACAACAAAACAATATTGTTCAATTTTCTTTATAAGCATCAAATGTGATAAATTAACATCTTAAATACTTAATACTTGCCTTGTGGTGACACAACAAACTCATATTAAATATTTAATACTCTATTAATTTTATCACGCTAGAAAGCTGACGTTCGATATTCCAAATATCTTTGAACGCTTAGGACTTAATATAAAAAAAAAAATTGAGGGATTTATTATTAAATGTCTCATCTTGTTTAAGCGTAGCATGCAAATATATATATAAAATACGCGTCGTATTAATTAACATGCGAAGCGTGTTTGCATAATATATAATATATATAGTATAAGCATGCACATATAGAATACTATATTCTACCCGGATTGATTATGGACTTTTATTCTAATTTGGTTCACTAGAGCCACCAAGTGAACCAAAAAGGTCAAACCCTAGGGTGCGAAAATAATATTTAAATATAACTATTACATTTAAACCCTGGCTCCATTACAAACGGGTCTTCAAGCTCCTTGCTCCTTGATCTCCATTTTTCAAAATTAATTCTAACTATTCCTATTACAAAACTAATTAAAATAAATAGAAACCTTGATCGCTAGATCGAGGGAAATGCATAGGAGGAGATAGAATTTACATTCGTAAAAATTAGAGAAGGCAGTCTGCAGAATTCCCCATTTAATAAAACCCATACATTCACGCATCCAACTAAAATAAAATCCAATCACATTGGTCAATTGTCCATAATCAATCCCATTTATTATCATACACATCACCATATGCATCAATAAATAACATTCATCTCATGAATAATAAACATTTAATATATATATTGATATCATTTAATGGGCAAATTTAGTTAGTATAAAATCCAATTTTGAATCAAAATAAACTCCTTTATTTTAATCCAAATTTAAATCAAAATAAAACTATTTTATTTTAATTAATCCAATTTTGAATAAGATAAACTATTTTATTTTAATCAAAATCTTTAATCAAAATAATCTCTTTTATTTTAATTAATTATGGAATCCAATTCCATATATAAAAAAAAACTTTTATTAAAGGAAACACGGATTCTCTTTCCTATTCACAAATAAACTCTTTTATTTTGGATAATATGAAATCTTATTTCATATCTAAATAAACTCATTTATTTAAGGAAAGATGGATTCATTTTCTTATTCACAAATAAACTCCTTTATTTTAAGGAAACATGGAATCCAATTTCAACTCCAATTAGTTATCATGGAATCCAATTCCAACTATAATTAGTTAGCATGAAATCTAATTTTAAAATTAAAATAAATATTTTTATTTTAAGATTAAAATAAACTTTTTATTTTAAAATTAAAATAAATATTTTATTTTAATTATAAAATTATTATATATATATATATATATATTACGTTAATATATATTATATATATATCGCTCGCTTTCTCCTCAAATCGTTAAGAATTACTTTTTTTTTTTTTTTTATATATAACATGCTTTCATGATTACTTTAATCATTACATGCTAATGATTACTTTAATTATTACAAGCTAATGATTATTGTAATCATTAATGTTTATATCATATATAAATTTTAAGGAGCTTTGCAGGACACTTAAAAAAAAAAAACGTAAATCATTTGAACCTTGAAAATAAAGTAAGCCACGCTATTGACAAAGATAAATGCAAGGACTCAAATAAAATTAATATCCACGCCAATCAATTCCCGGTTTATATGGATAATTAATTTTTTTATTATTATTTTTTTATTCTAAATAAATTTTATACAACAAATTATGCCCAATTAAATTGTTCTAAACACATATCAATATACATATCAAATTAAAACAATTAATAATTTGCATAAAACCTGGCTCTGATACCACTGTTGGGTTTGTAATATTCAAGAACGCAATCAAATTGCATAAATAAGCGGCGAAACGTAAAAATCGAGTTTAAAATTTTACAAACCATATACCCTTGGATCACCCTTTATGCAAAATTATTAATTAAACGAAAAGATAACGAATAAGAATCATACCCTTGAAGATCGAAACTTCCTCGTGTGCAAGTTCACCTCCAATCCTTTTCGCGTTCAACTTGAATCCACCGGGTTTGGTTCCTTCCTTTGATCAACGTTAGCCACCCATGTGTTTGGCCTCAGAGGTGATCCACCAAGGAAGAAGAAGGATTCAAGAAGGGTGTTTGGCTAAACCCTAGTTTTTCTATCTCTATAGAAAAAGCGTCTTTCTCCAACTTTTGGAATTACAGTATATTTTGATATCCGATATAAGACTCCTCTTATAAAGATATCGTAAACCTTATGTAAAATAAGGTATTATTTAATTAAACCCTTTTTAATTAAAGGGGCTCCCTAATCTTATTAGGGATAATTAATTAAAGTCCTTTAACTAATTTTCCTTCCTAATCCAATTAGGAATAAATGAGAATACTTATATTAAATTAATTCCTAAACTCTTTTAGAAATTAAAATAATAATAATAATTGTAATAATATTAATAAGACTCCTCTTATTAATTTATATTTAATATTTCTAAAATATTAAATAATAAATATTAAGCTATTTAATTTATTCTATCACCATAGATTAAATTAAATATACATAACATATTATTACGATTATGCCATTAACTTCTTAAAAATTATTCTTCCTTTTATGGTGTGACCCTTTAGGTTCTCCATATTAAACCTATTGTGAATAAATCAATTAGAACAATTCTAATCTTATTTAAATAAATAATATTTATTTTACAATAGGATAAGCCTCCCTAGCGATCAACGACTTTCCGGATAATATAGATTTCAACATTAATCATAAAAGAACCTTTGAGTAAATAGTTCTTTGTCTGATTCAATCCTTCCACCATACAATGTCCCAATTAAATATAAGACATGGAATTCTTGTCAAGTCTTATTTTATTTAATTATATGTATTTCGATCCTTAAATGCACAACTCCAAATAATGCAAATTAGAAACTCCTTTCTAATTTCATTCTCGCTTAACCACGGACTCTTGGGTTGTCATTTATCGAATCACATAGACATTTCTCTTCTTTTAGAAGTGGTAGATTCTTTATCAACATATATTATCTCCATGCATAACTTGTTATACCCAAGCATACCCTTTGATATACCCTAAGGGTCTTAAGGAATAAGTCAAAATATAACTCATCATACACAAGATACTATGATGATCTCAAGTCCAAGGATCATCAGACTTACTATCACTACAGAAATTCCTATTGACAAGACAAAGTAAAACTCCATTAGGTATTCCTTAGCGAGCCAATGTTCAATGAACTTATTCTCTAATAAGCACCTACATACTTGCTTTAGTGTCTCCACACAAATGATCGTGAGATCAATCATCCTCATCCAATGAAAGCAAGCGGCGTATGTACCAATCTATCCGGATTCACTAATCCCCAATTTAGTAATCCAACGATTGGGAACTATTTTAGTTTTAAGCTTTCTAAGAATTTAGATCTCATTAGAATGATCATCATCATTATTCTAAAAGCATTGCTTAAAACTATGGGTTTATCACATATTATAAAACAAAGATCACGTAGATAATTAAAAGCCTTTAATAAATTAATACTTTTTATTAATAAATGAATAAGATTGTTACAAAGTATATGCTTTATCATCAAACATGATTGGCTTGTGTGCATATTACTTTCAGTTCAGATACCAGACGCTCGACATCTGGTTATTGTGTATTTCTTGGTGATAATTTGATCTCTTGGTCCTCGAAACGGCAGGCTACTTTGTCTCGATCTAGTGCAGAGGCCGAATACCGAGAGGTCGCCAATGTGGTTTCTGAGTCTTGTTGGTTATGAAATCTTCTTCTAGAACTTCATTGTCCTATTCAGAAGGCTATATTGGTTCTATCGTGATAATGTTAAGGCAATATATCTCCGGAACTCTGTTTCAACATCATCAAGACTAAACATATCGAGATGGATATTCACTTTGTCATGAAAAGGTTGTTCGTGGACAAGATCGTCTTCTATATGTCCCGTCGCTATTATCAAATTGCCGATATTTTTACAAAAGGTCTTTCATTGGTTCTATTTGAAGATTTTCGGATAGTCAACAGATGAAAAACCTCCCGCTTCATTTGGGAGTGTGATACCATATATGTAAATATAGCAATAATCTTTAATTATCTTTTGTGTATGTTAGGTGTATAATTTGTTACCTTAATTAGAGTCTAGATCAGTGTTCTAAAAGTCGACCGACTAGTCGGCGACTAGGTCGGGGTCGGAGGCTCGCTGAGTCGACCAGGCCCTAGTCAGTTGATTTAGTCGCTGGGTCGGTGACTAGTCGGAAAAGTCGGGATAAATCGGAACAAATCGGAGTATATGAGGGTAATTTATGCATTTTTTTTATAATGTTAAAATTTAAACCCTACCTCCCTCTGTCGAGTGCCGACTGCTGCTGCTGCTTCTTCGAAAAAAAACTTCGACCGAAGACGACGGGATCTTCTCCCTCTGCCGATGCCGACTGCCGACGAAGCCGACTGGATCTTCGACCGACGACGACTGGATCTTCGACGACGACGACTGCCGACGACGACTAGATCTTCGACCGCCGACGCCGACGCCGCGCCGATCGCCGAACTCCAACGACATTTTTCTTTTCGATCATTCTTCATCTTCGACTGGTAGGTCTTTCTTGCTCGTCTCTCTCTCTCAACTCTCAGTTTTTCAAATTTTTTTTTTTAAACAGTTTACATTACAAATACTGATATAATAAGGCTTATAACTTATAAGACATACAACAGTTTACAAATACAAATAGTCAAATACTGATATTTTTTTTTTGTTTTAGTTTATTAGTTCCTTAGTGGGCATTAAAGAAAAAGTTGGAAAATTTAAATTAGTTAATTTTTTTAGTTAATTGCAATATTTTATTTTAATTTTTAAATTTTTTCAACTTCAATTATAAATTTCATTTGGTTAATTTGTTTTCATATTTTGAACTTACAGCGTCGAACTATTTGATTTTACTTAGTTACCATGTTTGAATTTGATGATTTGTGTTACTTATGTTATTCTACTTATTCAAAACTTATGAAGGAGGAATGATAATATATATATTTTAAAAAAAAATTGAAAATCCGACTAGCCGATTAATCCCTTAGTCGCTAGTCGGTAGCCAACTGACATGGGACCGACTAGCGACTTTTAGAACACTGGTCTAGATTCTCTCTTGTAACAGCCTTAATTAGAGCCTAGATTCTCTCTTGTAACAGCTATATATTACTGACCTTTGTTAACGTAATGGACACGGAAAATTACCTTCTTTCATAGCTAATTTTTTGAACTGCTTTATACACTAACGGTTTTGTAGGTGTAGATATTTTTCACCCAAATTTAATTAAATAGGCATTCATACATATATGTCTTCAAGATTAGCATCATTTAGACCTAACAGATATGAAATTGATAGAGATTTTTAATTCTATTGATTGGAGAGGGGAGATTAGGGAATCCAGTTTCATTTGTTTCTCAGGAGAGAGTGATATGCACCCAACCAGGCAACAATATGAAGTTGCACACAGAATTTGAATCGCTTTCTGGGTTCTTAATTAAGGAAAGACTAGAAACTTATATTGGTTGTGGTAATTGAACTCCCATTTACTTACAACCCCCAATGTTTGTTGAAATGGAGAACATATGAGGGCAAGATGGAGCCATCTGAAATTACCATGCATTTTGTGAATCTGTTGGGTAGGCGCAGTCTGGTAGCTTTTTCATTTTAAAGAGAAAATTAAAGGTTGGGAGACACCAAATAGTTTTGATCAAGCTCTTTCATTCTGTTATTTGTGAAAGGAAAATAGGAAACCATCTTTCGCTGTTTCTTTATATACTCGTGAACTGTTGAGTAGACTTGGATAAACATTATTTTGTAAAAATTTCCATTCACTTATAAAAATGTGTTTATATGTACTTTTTCTGAAGGTGATGGGAGTGAAATTCAATCAGCACTAGTAGAGTGGACTGGACAGCGTACTGTGCCGAATGTGTTCATTGGCGGAAAGCACATTGGTGGCTGTGATTGTATGGCCCCAATTCCTTAATCCAAGTTAGTTATTTAAATTAAGTTATGTAATGATTTTGTTTTCAATTGCTTAAATAATTTTAATTTCATGCAGTCACGACGGCCATGCACAAGAGTGGGAAACTTGTTCCTTTGCTGACTGAAGCTGGAGCTATTGCTAGCAATTCTTAATCCTTGAGGAACTGAGTTGTGGGTTAATTGCACCATGAAGACTATGATAAGATAAAATGTTGGATTTCTGTATTACTTCTCCAGGAAAATCCAATTAATGTTAGAATGTTGTTGGGAATGTTGAATGTGTTTCAAATCTGAATATTGATTAATATTCATTCCGTTCTTTTGTGCACCTAGTAGAAACAATCCAAGTTCAGAAGTATATGAAATTGTGAAAAGAACCCGAGGAAGTTGGCCCAGTGTGTATGTGTGTGCAACATGATAAACGTGCATTATTTTTCTCTAAACTTTGTGCCATGGTGTTTATCACACTGCACGTGGTGAATAATTAGCTCATGTAGACCTAAAATCATTAGCTCATTTAACAACTCAATGGCTGTAAGTATCAGGTCTGATGGAGAAATTTTATGAACACAGCTTCCTTTCCCAACGAAAGAAAAGAAAAATATGCAGGGTATTCCTATGTCTCCACAATTCAATTGAAATTCGACATGTTTACTTCATTATTAGGCAAAAACAGGAAAAATAAAGCACTTGTGTACTGTTCTTTGTAGTGAGAAAGCAACAACAAAGACTTGTGAAAAATTCAGACGTTGCTCTTGAGTTCTGATTGTAGTACACAGCCTCTCTCTCTATATATATATATGTATAACCATCAACAACAAATTAGACTACTGAATGTTATTTGGGCCCAAATTGGAAGCTTGGAATGTGTCAAGTTAAAAAAAAATGTGCGTAAAAAATAAACATTTCACCTAGCTTAGCATTACGTAGTATTAGTACGACGACATTAACAGATTAAGAATCGTGCCATAAAAAGGGTACCAATACCAACTGAGGGGCCTATGGATCCAACTGTGGTTCCACCAATGTAATGAAAATATAGTCGATAAGAATGGATAAAATGAGGAAATGCAGTCATGGCTAGGGAAAAGAGATGACTTTTTTGTTGTTCACCTGTTTCACAATAGCACCGCAGAAAATGAGAGCCACGAGCACCATACAAGTAACTCCTGCTATACTTGTGATTTAAACTGCAACTTTCACAAGGTGTAAGCAACTTATGTGTGTCCTAAATGAAATTATACTTTTATCTCAAACGTTGATGAGATTGAGGGAACAATTTAAACAACACGTAGTGTTTTGTTTTAACAATTAATGCAAAGAGGGCATAGCACGGAAGATGTAGCAACGCCACAATTAAGTACCTGCGGAGAATTATAGAAGCCACAAGTCAGATACACAAGGAAATTCCATGCATATGTTAGAAGTGTCTTGTGAACAAAAAAAGAAAATGGAGAAATTAAAGTACACGAGTTACAATTCAAGGCAGAAATTAAATTCACAGGTAAAACAGTGAGCGCAAAGATATTCGATCCATGTCTGGACTATGGAGTTTTTCCACGTATAAACAAGTCTGATCTGAACAAAATCTGGGTGAAATGGTAAGCTTCTTCTTCAAATGATAGCTTTATTATTATTTCGGACTACCATTTTAGTATTTTCTCTTTTCAAATGAATGCACTGTGAGCGAGAGGAATGTAATTTGTAGCAAAAGTCAATCAGATTTTATAAATTTAAGAAAATGTTGAGATTCTAAAAATATATAGTTTGCATGCATAAATATAAACAATAGGGATAATATTATAACTCAACACATTGCATGCTTAAGAGATAGCTCGGTTGTATTGTTCAATGCCTTAAGAAAGATGAGAAATTTGTGACATAGCGACCTACCATAAAGGAGCATATGGTGAAGACAAGTCAAGAATTGGGTAAGGCCACCTGAACAAAGAGAAATCAACTAATAATTATGAAACTGACATGTATCTAATTGAGAAGAGACAGATTAGAAACCCCCATACCATATTGAGACAGACGCATGCACTATCCACTCAAAGATGACGTAAACACCAGTCAGTAAGATAAAGTAAGATATCCGGAACCACGGAAACCGCTGAAAGGAAGACTTAGTTATTAATTAAGAAAAGATGCTTCTGAAAAACTGGTGAATGACAGAAATTGAAAAGAAGGGAAAAAGAAAAGGAGAAAACAGCATTTACCAAACCATTCAAAGCTGTATCACCAAGAAGCAAAATGGCATTAAGTGAATGCTCAATAACTGTCAACTGTCATTAAAAGGAAAATATTATTTTCAAAAATAAGGAAAACCTCAACCAATAAAAGGAAATGCAATAGCAAAAGTAGTAAAAATATAAACAGTATAGAATATACAAAACATAAAAACGTTGTTGAGCAAACAGCACTCAGAACACATGTCTGATTGAAAATTAAATGTAACGAGAAGCAGCAATTTGGTAGTGTGGGGTGTACTCAGAAGGTTTCCTTGGTGATTTAGTAAGAATTGAAGAAAAGAAGCCTAATAAACTAAATAATGAGTACATTGGAAATACATTTTTCTAGATATGTTATGTGAAATCATCACATATTTATCCTCCTCAATCAGTTGATTCAGTTCAAAAAAAAGAAAGTAATTTAGTTGATTTGTTTAGGTTGATTGTAAAGCTATAGGGCCTCAATTGCTTACCTAGTTTTTTAAGAAACTGAAAATAAGTAACGGACCTAACTTGAAAGACGTAAAGTACTTACGATATTCAAATTGTGATCTTTCGCGGTAAGGAATGGGAAAATTATGCACCAATAAACACAATCTGTAAGTACTACTGCACCAGCAGTCATCTGTTTAGGACAATAAGATACCAAAAAAAAAATATATATATATATATGAGCAACTCGTAAAATCAATGCATACAACCAGGTGGAAAATTGTGAAATATATCAAGAAATGTGGATTTTAACAATGAAAGCATATCTAAGTTACTGAACATTCGAGTTTTGGACGATACTTCTTTAACACCAAATCCCTTGACGGCTGAAGATAAGTTTTAACACAAATTATCATAATTCCAAGGATCTATAATCCCAATATCCAGAAGCATTGAATCAAGATATATATTCCTTCTTTGATAAACCAATAAGTTGATCGAACATGATGAGGATTACAAAAACAGTATGTTTGTCAAATATATACCAAATGTCATATATGTGTGTGTACATTACATCTTGTGCAAGGAAGAAAAGAATTGGAATAGCAGATCACGACACAAGATGAAGAGAAAGAGAATTGAAGAATAATAGCTAAGAAAAGAATGTGTACATAAACATAAAAAACCATTCAGGAACAAGCTAATATAAAGTCCATAGCAGGCAGATAAACTGATGTAAAAAACTAAGAGTATCAGCCCCTTGTTCTCCTATCACACCACAATTAATGATTCTTGAGAGGGGACATACCTGGAACATAATTTGAAATACATGACCCCAACCCAGAGCAGTTCTAAATACATAGTATTTCCCATGATAACCTGGGTCTTTTTCCCTTCTTACTCCATTTACAGCTTCACCATATATAAGAGATACATAAGATCCTCTCTCTGCATCAACCCCCTCGTGACGAACATTATACACATTACACGTTCCGTAGATGGAGAGCAGTGATCCAAACTATTAATAAAAAGTCGAGAACATAAATGGAAAGATCTAGATATAAGTGCGTTTGAATTGTTGGAAATCTATTATGCTATAGTATTAATGGATGCAGAGAGTAATGAACATCCACAAGCATTAAGCAACCATCCAAAACAAACGCTATAAAATTGATAGAAATATAAGACAAAACAAATTAATATGTAAAAGCAGAAGCCCGTAAAGAAGCTGTAATGCATACCCCAAAATAGATGGTAACCAAAATAAAAGTCCACCTATCCAAAAGCCAAAAACATCAAATTTGTAGTTAGAAAAGATTCAAAACCAGAAGTCATAGTTAACTCAAAACCAAGTATTAGACAAAGTTTTTGATAAAAGATGCTTTTGGATTTTCATATGCTTCAGAAATTTGTTTCCTAAATAAGTACACAAGCAGAGGTTTTCCAGAGTGCATCAACTGTTCATAGGTTGAATCAGTTTTTTTACTACAGAATGTAATTACAAAATTTCAGCAAATGAAAGGATGACTCACTGTGTATAATAGTACAATAAGCTTCCTCCCTTAACAACAAAATCAACAATGAGAGCCGTCAAAATTAAACAAAATGCAATAATTCGGAAAGTCATCAAACAGATGGGGTGTATTTCTTTCACACATGGCCTCCAAGCTTCATCGGAATACCAAAGCCTTGCACTCTCTTGCTCAGTCCCCTCGCTGTCAGATTCTAAACGGTCCGAATATTCGAATTTGAAAATTATAAATGCTGCCATAAGCATGGGTATAATGACCCATAATGCACAAAGAAAGAACCTCCAGTTCAACCAATAACTTAGGGACGTAGAATCGCTAGCCATCAGTAGCTCCATTCTGTTACAAAAAAAGCACATGGTAATACCTTTGCTGCAATATTGTGGTTGGTTAATTTACCAAACACAAGTACCTAGTAAAATAGCCTTTTCTCGAGGAGTTATGTTTAAGGGTCTGCAGTCTGCTACTATTTCAATAACCAACGATTGACATAACAATTAATCTTCGACCAATATTAATTACAAAAGAAAACAGAGAAAAGCAAATCTGATGATTCCCCTTCATAAGAAAAATATGAAAAGGAAACCCCCAAAATAATCTTGTGTGTACGCATACATTGCAAGATATATTGGTTTTCAATCCCTACCTTTTTAGTATGAGTGGCTTAAACAACATTTTAGCATGTTGCTCCTTAAAGTGAAAATTCTGTAAATCAGAGATAATGGTACATCATTGTGTTTGAAGTTCAACAATTCTATTCAGATAATTATGCAAGTTCTCTAAAATCAGTGCCGATAGGCAGGATTAAAAGACTTATCAGCACATGACAAAACATGAGTTTGGAATATATATATATTCAACAAGCTTATTCTAGCTACAAGTTACACGGTCTGTACCCAAAGTAGGAAGGAACACTTTTAAGCAACAGGTGCCCCAAATACTATAATTGTCCCCCTCTTGCTCTGGCCTTTCAAAGCGAAAATTCATGCGAAATTACAAATTAAGATTTCAAAATTTTGTGAGCCAAGTTTGCATCCTTGATGATTGGACCCGCAATACAATCCAAGCATAAACATGCCCAATAACATGTAACCCATCAATAGGTTTAAATCTAATATACAATAATAACTAATTCTATAAAAATATGAACACTAATAACTAACATAGCATAGTATCCTAGTATCACAAACATATACCCTTACATCTTACATTCAATTCATAAATATTGATTCATCTTCTTAGTGTTTATCAGGTTTTACAAGCACATCTTTTTCTTTATCTTTTTACATGAACTTTACATTATAAAACCAATCAAATATACAGTAATTATACTACATAGCCTCTTAAAGAATATTAATCCACAAAATACTAGGCTGCATTAATACCGTCACTCATATAGCAGACAATCCAATCTCCATTCATAAATACATGCACACAATTACAAATAATTTTCATTTGTGTCCATTAACAAACACCTCTTAAACTTTAATCAATGAAATTTAAGGTGGGGATATTAAAATCGAAATGGGTCTTCATAAATCAATAAAAACAGCATTACTAAAGATCGAAATATGCAGAATAAAAACTTACCGAAATTCAAAGATTGAAGACTGCTGATGCCGGTTAACTTGTCTGCTGTGGATTCAAAGGTAGAGAGAGAGAGAAGAAGAGGTTATACAGAGACTAGAGCCGGGTCAGCTTCTCCTCTCCTGGGAATCAATAAGGACATTTTTCAACGTAAATTCATAACCATATAGGGTGGGTGGGTGTATGTGTGGTGTGGAGATGGAGACGAAAAAAGAGGTGAGGACTGAGGGGAGCCGTGTGACGTTGGAAGACAGGAGGGATTGATCCAAGAAAAACGAAGCAAGCTGTGTACTCCCTCCTGCCCATATAATATAATATAATATATATATATATATATATATATATATATATATAACGTTTTAGATAATTTTTTTAAATTATTTAATATTTTATATAATTTAAAAATTAATCACAATATTACAAGAGTATATGATAAATATATGATAAATAATATTATAAATAATTAATATTATATTTTATGTTATATAATTATTTTTTAATTTTCATACACAATTTTAAACGGTCATATATTATTAAAGGAAAGAATTACTTGGTTGAAAAATCGTTTTTATATTTAATTGGGCATGTGCTTAGGAAATTTGTACATTTATTTGCGACCCACATTTGATTTGGACTGGTTGGTCCACCCTCCCCTCCAGCTCCAACCCAATTTCTTTATTTTTATTTTTATTTTTTATATTTTAGTTCTAAGAAATTATATGGTATAAAAATAAGTGAAAATATATGTATATATATAAAAAATTAATAAAATAGTATGTGACTTATGTAGTCTAATTAAGGCAAAACAAATAGTTATTTTTAGTATCAGAATTAATTAATAATTTCAACTATACAGATAAAAAAAAGAAGATACACATAATTATTGAATCAATATCTTTTATGAGGATCTTGTGAGAGTTTTGTTGTGGGATTGACAACACACTAAAAAGAAGATCCAACGGCTCACAAATTTTATTAAAAAATTTTAAAAAAATTATATGTAAAAATAAACGCGTTTGGTGGCTTCTAATTTATGTCAACTTGTAAAAAAAAATTCTTATCAAAACGTTGTGAGCCATTGGATCTCCTTTTTAATGTGTTGTCAACCCCACAACAAAACCCTCACAGAAAAATCCTCATAGAGGATCCTGATTCATAATTATTTAGTGTCACGGAAGTAATGATTTTAGGTTCTTCACAACATCCAATCAGGATCTTCTATGAGGATTTCTCTGTGAGGATCGTGTGAGGGTTTTGTTGTGGGATTAACAACACATTAAAAAGTAGAACCAATGACTCACAACGTTTTGATAAGAATTTTTTTTTACAAGTTGATGTAAAATTGTGTTCACCAAACGCGCTTTATTTTTACATATAATTTTTTTAAATTTCTTAATAAAATTTGTGAGCCACTGGATCTGCTTTTTAATGTGTTGTCAACCCTACAACAAAACCTTCACAAGATCCTCACAGACAAATCCTCATAGAAGATTCTGATTCCTTCACATCTTTCAAATTTTATAAAAATATAAAGATACTTTTTATTTTATTTTTTTCATATTATTTTCGTTTGTAAAATTAAAAGCTTTAATTTAATGTACAAAGATAAACATCATATGCACACAATGCAATATTACAAACCACGTACCAACGTCAAGAAACCCTGTGGTCATAATTTAATATTTAAATGGAAAAACAAAAATTCCCAAGTTAAGTTAATACTAATGATTCACAAATACATTTTACTTATTTATTCTCCAAATAAACTAATCGAGTTGATATGATTGGTACGTACATATTTTAAGAGGAAAATTAAATTTGAATAGGACGAGTTCTTTTATTTCAGTAAATCTTAAATATAAAATTAATTATTTTTCTAATTTAACTCAACTATTAATTTATATTAACTTATGTTGCAGTAATTTCTGCAAATTAATTACTTTTCTAATTTAAGTACTCAACTAAGAGAGTATTAAACTGTGTAATCGGGTCATTGTTTTGTTAAATAAAATGGCATTGTGTCTTGTGGAGACATGCTAATTAAAGACGTAATTATAAATTACTCTTTGTCGGTTTAATTAATTATATATTTTTTTTAAAAGAAACTAGCTATATGAACCAGAGAAAGATTCAACACATAAAACACTGTATATATATTCTGAATACATCTTGTAGAAATTAATGGATACCTACTTTTTCCTAATTTCGATCACTTAATTATATAAACTTTATTAAATGCATGTATTTTTAGTTTGTTTAATTTAATATTATAATGATAAAATTAGTATGAGTTAAATGTACAGCTAGCCAAAGTATTACACAACAATTTTATTAATTAATTTATACATGAATATGTATATATCAAAGAATGATATATATATATATATATATATATATGTGTGTGTGTGTGTGTAATTTATACATGAATATGTATATATTTTCCTTTCGCTTATTTGATGACGTCATAATTAATGGTGGTTGGTCACCGACTCACCCCCACGATTTCCTTTTTTCTAAAATTCGAGGCCTCCCGATTTGACCTGTTGCGACCTGGATTAATTAATTAAGGACATGCAAAGAAAAGTACTTGATCGGTTAATTAATTGAATCAGTTGAGATTGATTATAATTAAACATGCACAACGACTTGGATCATTACTACTAATGCATGTGAAGTCAGTCTCTGACGAGGCTGAGGCAAAAATTAGACAACTTAATTGATGCCATTAATTGAGATCAAGTTAGGGTTAAGTTCTATAACTTGTACTTATTGCATTAGTTACAAAAAAATATCGCATTGATGAGTAGTATAATTTTGTATTGCATTGATTAATGAGACATTTTTTTATAACCAACATAATGAAAATTTATATGAACTTATTAGGATAAAGTTGGTGCTTACTTTACCCTAATCATATCCAATTAATTGTTAGGCTTGTGTGTGTGTATATATATATATACTAAATTAATTAAGCTTGTGTGGATTACTACTCACCATTGTTATTAACCAAGTGGCTTGGGGTAAGTGAATGGAAATATGCTTGAAAGAAACTCCAGTTTTCTTTTCGTAGCTCCTCCCACACTGCAATAATTAATTAAGCTTCACTTCCGTTATTAATTATCGATTAAGATGTATATATATACAGCCAAGTTCAAGAACACAAGTCTTAAGAGTAACATATTTTTCTTAAAGAATATAAATATTTAAACCAACAGTATTTTTTCTAAAAATCCAAAACATTATTACGTGTTTTTAAAACACCCAAAATTGTGCCCTAGCTATATATATATATATATATATATATATATATAGTAGCAAGTAATAAAAAGTGCGCCCAAGGAATAGAAAAAGATATTTATTAGATATTTTTGTGTTAGATAATTAAATATATAATAATAAAAATAAAGAAAAAGACAAGCTAAGAGGAGGGAGGCTGCAGGGTACGAAGGAGGAGTAACATTATCCGGGAATATCCAATTAGCGAAGGGCCAAAAGAGCATGAGAATACCAATACCAAGGATTGACCTCATCCTCAATCAAGACTCCGATCCAGACTTGTGAGACTGAGTTATTATGATGTTACTTACTTTTGGGCTCTTTCTTCTATCAAAATAAACACTTTTTTTGAGCTATTTGTAAATAAAAAAAAAAACTACCTGATAGTTTTAAAATTCAATAGAAAATTATATTTATTATCTTTATCTATTTTTTTCTGTTAGGTTATGTTTTTATATATATATATATATATTCTAAAAATAATTTACTAATTAATTAAGAGTCTTGTATTCACATTCATAGAGTAAGTGATTATTAGTAATATAATAATTTGTAATTAAACACAAATGATTTTTTTCATAAATTTGATCATTATAAAACAATAAATAAGTATTTGTAAAATGATTTATAAAATTGTGTTTTTTCTTTCTTAATTTCCTTTTTAAACCTCCCAATAAAAATAAACACAAATTTGCTTGCCTGCCTTCATTTACAAACTCCCAACCAAGCGGAAGGAAAATATATTTCTTTCTTTCCTCGGAAGAAAACTCATAAATATAAATTTTGGGAAGAAAAATTAAAATTCTCCAAGTCTTTTCTTTTCCGCCCCTTTTAAAACACACACACCCTGACACACGCCCCTTTTTCCCTCTCTCATTGACGTTTCTCATCTTTGATTTCTTGTGGCCGGAATTTGGTTGAACTCAGGGCGAGGATACAAGTAAGTGTATACTTTATTGTGAATCTATGCATATACATAACACTAGCCTCAAATTTCATGTGTTTGCTTATACACAGTGAAATGCCGAATTCCAATTCATATAATGGTGACAACGGCCATGATATTTTATATAGGGTCCTTAACACTAATATACAACAATTATAAAGTATTTACAAAAATAAAACACAAACAACATAATTACAAAAATAAAACAACACAATATAAAATTACTAAAATCACCCTACATTCAAGTAATCAACAGTAACACGCTCCTACATTCAAGCAACTAAACAGAACACGCAACTTTGATATCAGAGAAATCCAAATCTTCTGCCGCGACACACCACTAAGATCGGAGAAGACGAAAATTTTTGTCGCGACAACGCGCCGAGATCGACAAAGAACTCCGAGATCGGAGAAGAACATATCAACGACGATTCATCGGAGAAGACGAAATCTCTTGTCGCGACGCAACTCTGAGATCGGAGAAGAACATAAAAGAACGACAACAACTTCAAGATCTCAGAATCGTAAACTTACCGCAATCGCGACCGATTGTTGATCGATTGCACCGATTGTTGATTCGTTATAAATTTGTATACCAAGGTATTTGAGTTTCCAATTTATATGCATAGTGTTACCCCCGTGTTTACTACGTATTCGCTTATCAGTTACCTTTCTCAAATTTTTTGCTTTTTAAATGGTCACAAAGTCGTAATAATAAATGTTTTGAATGCAAAAATGCATTTTAAAATATGTTTTATACTCTTGTTACTAAATACATATAAATTAGTTATCGCTTATTATTGATTTGCTATCGCTTATTTATTATTGATTTGGTTGTTGTATAATGTTTATATGCTTGCTTTATAATTTTAAAGATTATTTTACTGATGTTTTTTATATTAATGATTACTTATTAAATACATTGGTTACCTTCCCGCAATCGCTGGTTACCGTCTAACTGGATTTGGTTAAGATATAATGCCGATTTGGTTCGCGTAAAATTGCAATGGTTACTGCATAATATTAACCCCAGTTCATGTTCTGGTTACTAACATTATGTAGTTTGGTTACTGTTCATAATATTCCCATTAATTTCATGGGTTAGGCCTTCAAAATGGCATGTAAAAATGTTGTTTATGTTTTGGTTACTAAGATTATGCAATTTGGTTACTGTCTAATATTGATTTGGTTACTTTATAATGTTTATATAGTTGTTAGACTATGGAGATGATTCCAAATTGTGCTTTACTTTATTAATGGTTACTTGTTAGCCAAATTGGTTACATTCTTACAAAAGTCCGCTTTTAGTTGGTAACAAATAAATTATAATGGTTGTTTTTATTGTAAAATGCAAGAAACCCTATTTTTACCGTTGTTTTTGGTTACTTGATTAATCTTTGATTCTACATCGTGTAACATTATATGGTTACCGAATATTGCTTGAGTTGGTTCTTGTAAAATTATAATGGTTACTCAATAAAGTTGAATTCGTTCTTCGTGTAAAATTATAATGTTATATTCTTTTGTAATTGTTTCATTTATATCGATGTTACTTATTGACTACATCAGATTGGTTACATGGACTAATAGTAACCAATACACCAAATTTGATGTTTGGACTAATAGTAACCAATACACCTTTAAGACATATCGATATTTTTATATTATTTGTTTTTGTCTTTGTAAAATGTCACAAAATATATTTTATGTTATTATGGATACTAAGTAAATATATGTTAGTTACCGCCTAACTGGATTTGGTTAGTTTATAATGTCGATTTGTTTATCGTGTAATATTACCATGGTTACTACATAATATTACTGTGTTTTATACTTTTTTTTATATCGATGGTTACCGATTAACTACACTCGGTTACCTTTATACACCGTTAGTCTTTTAATTTGTAAATAAAGTCATTACTAATTATTTTGGTTGTAAAATGAATGTAAAAATATTTTTATAATCTTGGCTACTAATTACATATATCTTGGTTATCTTTGATAATGTGTATTTATATACTTTGAAAGGTGTTTATTTGGTTACTCTATTATGTTATTGAGTTTTATAATTGTTTATTTTATATTGGTAGTTACTTATCGACTACATTGGTTACCTTCATACAACTCGTTAAATATTGGTTGTTGTATACTATTTAATTGGTTACAAAGATAAATGTTTATTTGTCTTGCGTTGACAATTTGGCAATTTTCTCATCAAGTTTGGAGTGTCGGATTTTGGCGTTTTGAGCCTAATTTCATTGGAAATGGGTCAACGATTAAAAGTCACCACTTTCTTTGAAGTGAACTGCATGGTTTTTTTCGGTCGAATTCCATCATTTAGGCCTTCAAATTTGCATGTAAAAATTTGGTTTATTTTCCGTTACTAATATTATGTAATTTGGTATCTTGCTCTAATATTGATTTGGTTACTTTATAATGTTTATTCAGGTTGTTAAACAATGGAGACCGATGAACTAAAACAACAAATCTAATTGTTTACAGTGAATATATAATTGTTTATCGTTAGTAACCATTAACCACACGGTTGGTAACATTTTTGATGGTGTACAAGAACCAAAATTGATGTTGATTAATATTTTTATTTTGATTCCATCATGAGTTATCAATATAAAGTAAACATATAAAAGCTTTATAAATGCTCTTGATAAAGCTTATAATAAATTTTCGATACAATCTTATAATTATCTCGTTACTAACAAGCTAAGAACTATCTATGATAATTATCTCGGTTACTAACAAGCTTGTAGATAAATAGGACACTCACACACGTACATTTAACAATTAATGTTTGTCCCGATACAAGCTTGTAGAATTATCTAGTTACTAATAACAAGAACTATAATGTAACATAATAAAACAAAGAACTATATAATTATATGATAAGAACTGCAATATGTTTTAATGGTAGCCAAAAGAAACATCATGTAATGAAACTCGCTTAAGCAATCCATGTATACTATAACCATAATGTAACATAATAAAACAAGAACTATATAATTATATGATAGTAACCATAATGTGTTTTAATGGTAACCAAAATGTAAACATCATGTAATGAAACCCGCTTTAGTAATCCATGATACTAAACAATTACATATTAACCGTAATAAAAAAAATAAAAGTATCCTCAAATCCCACATTGAGGACACAATAATAATAGTCAAACCATAAGGTAACAAAGAATCAAAACATAATAAAGAAGTAACCAAATAGTTATATAAAAAGTAACTGTAATACGTAAGATGTGTTTGTGGAAATGGAAGTAGAAATAGAATAGCATAAACCTTGTAGAATATATTTGAAGGAATTTACAAAAATAATACATCAATGTATACTAAGCAAATACATGGTTTATTATGACTTGGGTTTATTATTTACAAAAAATAATACATCCACAAACTAATGATGCCTTAAACTTCTTCAACTGCTTGGGTTCAATTTCTTGGTAATAATGTTGGAACTTCCATGTCACACCAATATATAATTTTTCAATGAATTTTTATCAGCATTCCCCATAGTAAAGATTCCATAACGCAAATAAAAAAATCAAATTTACACAAATATTAAGTAACTGTGATATAAACAATATTTATATCATAAAACAGCTTACCAAACAAATACATTGTAACCAAAACAACATATAACAAAGAACTAAAATCTCAATTGAGAGAAAAGAATGGTATCCAAATCATAAGCTAACAAAGAATAAAAAATATACTAATGAAGTAACCAAACAGCTTATATGTTAAGAACCAAAACATATATTAATGGTAACCAATACATAAGCAACATATAGACCAAAACAAAGTTTAGTCAACCCATATATTAAGCAAATATATTGAAAACCGCAACAACAAAAAAACAAAGAAGCAAAATTCCAACTCAAGAAAACAAAAATGGAATCCAAATCGAAACTAACAAAGAACTAAAAACATACTAAATAAGTAACCAAATATTTTTATGATAAGAACTAAAAACATGTTTTAATGGTAACCAATACATAAACAACATGTACACCAAAATCAGCTTTAGTCAACCATGTATACTAAGCAAATAAATGGAAACCATAACAACATAAAAAAGTAACCAAAATACCAAATCAAGGTAACAAACATGGTATCCAATCTCAAGCTAATAAAGAATCAAAACATAATGCGTAAGTAACCAAACAGCTTATATGATTATCTATTTTTATCGCTCAATGTAGCTACAACTTAAGCATTACATCAAGCCCCCATAAATTAGTCTAGTATACTAAACAACATGTAGTCCAAACTCGGTTTAATTCAATCAATGTATACTAAGCAAATACATTATAACCAAAATAACATATAAAAGTAACCAAACCATGTTTTAATGGTAACCAACACATAAACAACATGTAGACCAAACCCAGCTTTAGTCAACCAATGTATACTAAGCAAATACATTGTAACCAAACTAACATATAAAAGTAACCAAAATCCCGATTGAGAGAAAAAGAATGGTATCCAAATCATAAGGTAACAAAGAATAAAAATATACTAATGAAAAACCAAAAAGTTATATGTTAGTAACCAAAATATATATTAATGGTAACTAATACATAAACAATATGTACAAAACAGGTTATATGTTAGTAACCAAAATATATATTAATGGTAACCAATACATAAACAACATGTACACCAAAACCAGTTTTTAGTCAACCATGTATACTAAGCAAATATATGTAACCATAACAACATAAAAAAGTAACCAAAATACCAAATCAAGGTAACAAAAATGATATCCTAATCACAAATTAACAAAGAACTAAAACATAATGCGTAAACTAAAAAGTTATATGATAGTAACACTAACAAAATTTAAATTAACACACCTTTAAAAATTATATGATAATAGAATAATATGTATGCTTTTCTCGATCCAAAACCTTCTTTTCACTAAAATGAACAACCTGTGAATCAACAAGTGCAACAAAAGTAAATTAAAAATAATTAACTAATTAATTTACGCCACCAAAAAAAAGAAGACTAATCAAGAGAAAAAAATAAAATATTAGTAGAAATATCAAGACAAAAAAAGAAAAAATAAAAATAAATAAAAATATCATTTCTAATTAATAGAAAAAAAGAAGACTAATTAATTAATGATGAATATGAAGAAAAAGAAGAAATACCAGTAGAAATACCAATACAAAAAGAAGAAGAAATATCAAGAGATGAAGAAATATTAGATGAAAAATATCAAGAGATGAAGAAATACCAAGAGATGAAAGAAGAGGACGACGACGAGTTGAGAGACCGGTGTTTAATTCACGATTTGCCATGGCGGAAGAGAGACGACTTACAGTGGATTTGAGATGAGAGAGAGAAGGTGGTAAGGGAGAGAGAGAAGTAGTAAGGGAGAAGAGAGAGAAATATTAATGGAGAATAGCGAGACTGAAGGAAGATGGAAACTAATTTGCCATGTCAGCCAAATAATATTAACCCCTTAAACTAAGGAATCCTAATATAATTAGTATTGTAAATATATATGATAAATTGTCATATTTTTGTAATTATTTTATAACTGTATGATTTTTGTAATTACTTTTATAAATGTACTAGTATATGTAATTTATCTTTTTATATATTGGGCCGAGTGGATTGGGTCTACTTATCTGGTTAATCCATTGGGTCTTAATTATTGGATCCTAAAGTTATTGGGCCTAGCCATCATCTTGTTCATATTAAGTCCTTATAAGATCGGGTCGGGTCAGTGGACTGACCCATTAGATATTTTAATATCTCCATCTTTGACTTGTAATGATGAAAAAGTAAGGTTGTTGACCGAGGAGCCTGCAGATCATTAATGAGGATGAGATTATAGTTGGCCGGCGGTAGAAACAGTATGAAAAAGGTGACAACATGAATGCAGTCGGCAGAAATCACTGAGGAGTGGGAGTTTGTGTCTGACGATAGTAGGTGGCATGGTAAACCAGGTCTGAGAGTATAACATAGCAAGGAAGTCTTCAAGCAAAAGGTACACACACATAATTGATATTTTATCTCTCTCTCAATACACTAGATATTTTATCCTCCATTGTTAACCCTTGTGATCGCCTCAGACCGACTCTCACTTTGAGCTATCCCCGACGGTCGGGCCGCCAAGCTTTTATTATCGACCGTGTTTAGTGTAAGCGATCGTGACATCTTAAGTAATTGGGACGTGACAGAAGATCTTGGCGTTAATATTGGCGCTAGAAGGAGGGCTGTGTTCTAGTGTCATTGAGTTTTCAATCATAAGTTTCCATTTATTTTACTTCGGAAGATGGTGAGGAGTAGAGCAGATACACCGGAAGGACTGCCGAGGGCTGTAAGCTCATCTGTCTAACACATTTCTGTCGAGGATCGTCTGGGTCCTTCGAAGAGTGCTCATGAGAGTGAGAGCACTGCTTCCAAGCATGTTTCCAAGGGTTCTCATTCGAAAGCTCATGGTGGGGCCAGACGGAGGTTGGTGTTTACTGATGACAAAGGCCGTGATTAGGATCGGAGATAGGTGAAGGATTCTCCGCCTAAAACTCACCACCGAAGTGGTCGAGATGACAAAGCTGCCAAGTTGGCAAAGATGGCAGAAGAGGCAGATAAAGCTTTAGAGGTCCTTCTGAAGCAGAGGGAAGATATAGCTGTGCAGATGCTTCGGATGGCCGATCTGAAAGACGAGGCGTCTACTTATGTCCAGTCCGAGAGGCATAGCAGGCATAAGGAGGTATAACGACGAGAGGGGAAGGAGCTGGAGCATTCTGTGCATGTGTCTCGAGGCCGTTCTCATGACCGAAGAAGATCGAGGAGCAGAACTCCTGAGGCATTGAAGAGAGCACTTATTGTCGTTGGTTCTCGAGGTCGAGATGGTGGCAGATAGAGGAGTAGGTCGAGGGAGATCGTGCCAGAGAGTAGAAGGGGAGAGCAGCGTCATAAGCACTCTCACCGCGATGACAGGGCCACACGTCGAAGTAAGTCCAGAAGCCCATCAAAGGCAGTGGTTTTTGATAGAGGGGGTCGGTCCGTTCAGAAGAGGAAAGAATCACCAGAGAAAGAAGTCTCCTCCAAACCAGAAGGCGTAGATTTCTTGTTGAAGGAGCTCAAAAAAGCTTAATCGAGGTTCAACAGTGAAAGATACTCTCAGGAAAGAAAGGCGTCTTCTTTTTCCTCTGATATTCTTAAGGAGAAGGCAGACACCACCAAGAAGTTGCCTCATATGGAGAGTTACGACGGGTCTGGAGACCCTTATGACCATAGCCAGGCGTTCGACCTGCTGATGGATTATTATGATTTCACTGATGCTGCCAAGTGTCATACGTTTGTCACGACGTTAAGGAAGGATGCAAGGCAGTGGATGGGGACTCTACCCAGAGACTTTGTCTCATCATGGTCCGAAATACGTGTGACAAATTCCACGCTTCGTTTGGAGCAATCAAGAAGAGGAAAGCCTCACGGGTTCTTTTGAAGACAGTCCCAGCCAGCTTTACCAATGAGTCCTCGGGCCAGATGATGTGAAGAGGTTCGAGGAAGCCGCCGCCAAGTGTCCGACCTTAATGATCTTCGAAGCTTTAGGTTGTTTCAGAATCTGCTAGATATGGTGAAGTCCGAAAAGTTGGTGAAGAAGGCGATGTTTCACCATCCAAGAGCTTAGTCAAGCTTTGACAAAGCGTAAGGCTATATTATGGGAGGAGCTAGCTATGAATAGCCCAAACGCCTTTCTTCTGATAGATGAAAGAGGCGGACACTTCTAAGGTCGATGGCGATCGTAAGAAGGTGGGGGGGGTATAATGATTGGTCGGAGGGGCGACTTTAAAGAAGACAACAACACACGGCGATTGTGAAGTAAGCCGCCACCGCTTCCCACCCCGAAGGTGAACAAGGTTTACACCAAATCCCGAATACTGGATAGGTTGGTGATTTTGGATCGATCGTAATCCCAACCGCTTTTTTGAACCACCTCGTGATAACTATAAGTCAGGATAGGGCAATGCTCGAAAATATTGTGGCTACCACCAAGCCGCAGGTCATGACACTAATGAGTGTTGCAATTTGAAAGATTTTGTGGAGAGAAAGGTTCAAAGCGGTTTACTGGTTTAATATGTGGCCGGGAGGGACCAACAAGATCAGCAGAATGTTGACCGCATCGTTTATTGACTCTGCCCAAATCACCTGCTCCCAAATCGACCACCAAGGCACGTCGTTGATGTAATAACCGGTGGGACAGCAGGGAATTTGGTAGGAAAAAAGAGGAGGGGGTATCTGGATTCGGTCATGTCCATGGCGGGTGTTCCCCCGAAGATCGATAGACCGTTTCCAGGGACATTATTTCCTTCAGTGATGCAGATTATCCTTCGGAGTGCATCGAACCCCATGAAGGAGCATTGGTGATCACGGCACAAGTGGGTTCGGTGGATATGAAGTGAATGATGATAGACAACGGGTCTTTCGTAGATATTCTGTATGCCCATATTTATCAGAGGATGCGTCTTGATGGGCGTAAGATGGAAGTGGGATAAGAGGCTCCTTTATATGACTTCAGCAACGATCCGGTCAAAGTGGCAGGGACTATTAAGCTACCGGTCATCTTCGGTACTGCTCCACAACAGGTAGAAATAACGTGTAAATTTTATGTTGTGCATGTAGATTCTACTTACTGACTCCATATTGGGACGGCCTACCTTAATCGCTTTCTCCAAGCAAAGGACTTCCATCCCTCATTTTAAAATCAAGTTCCCCACAACCCATGGAATTGGAGAGGTAGCGTGTGACTTGGACTTGGCCAAACGATGTTATAGGAATTCTGTTATCGCCTCGGGAGTAAGGGGTCAAGAAGCAAAAACAAACCATGGCAATTGAGATCGAACCTTCACCGAAAGCGCTTCGAGCCATTGGTTATTCCCGCAGAGAGAGACAGAGGAGATCGAGTGGTCCTCGGGAAGAAAGACAAAATAGTTGAAGATTGGTTCGGGTTCACGGAACCTCTCCGAACAAACCTTATGGAACTTCTTCGTTGCTATGCGGACATTTTGCATGGGAGCCACAAGACATGCCCGAATCACCCGAAGATTGCCGAAACACCGACTAGATGTGGATCCATCAAAAAGCCGCCTGCAGAAAAGGCGATCTTTGCACTGAAAGCGTCGAGAGGATCATTGATGAAGAGATCGCCAAGTGATAGTCATTGCCGACTTCATCTTTGAGAATGATTATCCGGAGTGGATGGCAAATGTAGTGCTGGTGCAGAAGCAGAACGGGAAATGGCGAGTTTGCATCGACTACACGGACCTAAACAAGGCATGCCCGAAGGACTTCTATCCTCTGCCTCACATTGATCAACTTATTGATGCGACTTCGGGGTATGCACTACTAAGCTTTATGGATGCTTTTTCAGGTTATCATCAAATATCTATGTGCAAGGAGAACATTTTGAAGACAGCATTCATCACACACCTTTCGGTGTATGCCTATAAGAAGATGACCTTTGGCCTGATAAATGCTAGGGCCACTTACCAGAGAATGATGAACTTCATCTTTGAGAGGCAGCTAGGGAGGAATATGGAAATGTACGTGGATGACATGATAGTGAAGAACATGATTGTTCAGAAGCACCTGGATGATCTTGAAGAATGCTTTCAGATTATCCGTTATCACAAGATGAGGCTCAATCCTGCAAAGTTTACCTTCGGGCTCGGTGCAGGGAAGTTCCTGGGTTATCTGGTCAGTTAAAGGGGCATTGAGGCCAATCCAGAGAAGATCCAGGCTATTCTAGACATGAAGACTCCTCAGTCATTCAAAGATGTTCAATGTCTGACCAGTAGGATTGCAGCTTTGAGGAGGTTCATGTCCAAGTCAGCAGAAAGGTGTTTGTCATTCTTTGATACGTTGAAAGAACCAAAGAATGCGAAGATGTTCCAGTGGACTTCGGAGTGTGAAGACGCCTTCCAAGGCATAAAGACGTATCTGTCTTCGGCTCCTTTATTGGTGAAACATGCTCCTGCTGAAACTTTGTATTTATATCTGGTAGCTAGTTCGTTGGCAGTTGGAGCAGTGCTGGTTCGGGAGGTCTGGGGGAAGCAACATCCGGTTTATTATGTCAGTCATGTCCTAAGAGATGCTGAAACCAGGTACCCAAATATTAAAAAATTTGTCTTTGCTTTGATAATTGCTAGTCGAAAGCTTTGGCAATATTTTCAAGGTCGGCTCCTGGTTGTCTACACGGATCAACCATTGAAGAAGGTGATGAGCAAGCCAGAAGTTTCGGGGAGATTAGCAGCGTGGACAATGGAATTATCTCAATTTTTTATTGAGTATCATCCCCGAACTGTTATCAAAGGTCAAGCCTTGGCCAATTTAATGGTGGAGTGTTCTTTCTCCGGCGTATGCTTGAGTCGCCGAAGGTCGAGACGTCCGATCGAGCGAAAGCAGCTTGCGCTCTTCAAAGACAAATGTAATTCATGGACGTTGATGCAGATGGGTCTGCCATCATGCGGATGTCGATGGAAGGTGGATTAATTTGACAAGTCCGGAGGGATTCAAGGTACAACAGGCCATCAGATTTGGGTTCAGAGCAACGAACAACGAGGCCGAATACAAAGCAGTGCTAGCAGAAGTTCGACTGACGAAGAGTCTAGAAGTTCAGAAGCTAATCATTTACAGTGACTCTTAGTTGGTCGTCAAGCAATTGTCAAGAGATTATGAAGCTCGTGGGACGAGGATGATCAAGTAATTGGCAGAGTTAAAAGACCGGCTTCAGTACTTCGTCTCTTATGAATTCCATTGCCGATGCATTGTCAAAGCTGGCCACTACGGATGCTGATGTTTTCAACAGGTCAGTTTATTTGGAGGTTTTGCAGAAGTCAAGTATCCAGCATGAAGCAGTGATGTGCATTGAGCGTTCTAACTGTTGGATGACTCCCTACATTGAATATCTGGCAGATGGCGTTCTTCCTTCGGATCAGATGCTGGCGAAGAAGATCAAGTACAAGATTGCCAACTTCGTTCTTATTGATGGCGATCTTTATCGAAGGGCATTTTCGTCACCATTGTTGAAGTGTCTGGTTCCATCTGAGGCTGAGTATGCTCTTCAGGAGGCTCACGAGGGTATTTGCGGCGACCATATGGATGCTAAGTCATTAGCTTACAAAGTGCTTCGGTAAGGATACTACTGGCCTACAATCTTCAAAGAAGCTACGGAGTATGTAAAGAAGTGTGAAAAATGTCAGCTCAACAGTCCGATCCCACATCAGCCACCAAAAGAGCTATACTCGATCTTATCTCCTATACCCTTTACTGTCTGAGGGGTAGATATATTGGGTCCATTTCCGAAAGCTAAAGGTCGGGTCAGTTTTGTCATAGTTGCTATCGATTATATGACCAAATGGGTAGAAGCGAAGCCACTTCGATTGATAACGGAGCAAGAGTGCTTGAAGTTCATGAAGGAGTCCGTAGTGTTTCGTTTCGGAATTCCTAAAGTGGTGATATCGGACAACGGACGCTTGCCATTACGGGGGTCAAAATTTGAAGGATTTCAAAGAGTCAGGGTCCAAAGATAAGAAAACTTCAGGGCTCATCTATAGTCGAATGGGCAAGTTGAGGTGACCAACAGAACGCTGCTGAATGGGATCAAGCGCAAACTGGACGAAGCTAAAGAAAAATGGCCAGAAGAGCTTCTCAGCGTATTATGGGCTTACAGGACTACACCGAGGACTACAACAGGGGATTCACCTTTCAGACTGGCCTATGGTACTGATGCCTTAATCCCAGTTGAGATTGGATCTCCAAGTCTTCGGGTTAGTCAGTTCAAAGAAATTTACAATGATGAAGGACTGAAAGTCAACTTGAATCTGTTGGAAGAAGTCAGAGAGGTGGCTTTGATCAAGTTAGCAACCTATCAACGGAGAGTAGCCAAGCATTACAACAAGGGGGTTAAGCTTCGTAGATTTGAAGTGGGGGACTTCGTCCTCAGAGAAGTCGAAGCATCTACGCCTACGTAATATGGGAAAGTCGATCGCCGAATCGGAAGGGCCGTATGGCAATTGAAGTACCGCCCGTGAACTTATCGGTTGAAGGCATTGGACGGATCCGAAATCAAGAATACTTGGCATGCTAGCAGACTTCGGAAATATTTCTAGTAGAGATCGATTCAGTTTATTGGAAGTCTGTAAATGTCAGATCATCATCAAGAAAATATTCACTTTTTTACAATTGATCTTCTTCTTATTGGTCCTAAAATCACAGTGGTGTAAGGAGGACGGGGGGACTCGCTGACCATTCGATGGTAGCCTTTTTGGCAGGTAGTCCTTATGAATTTGTTAGGCCCTTCGTGGTAGGCAAACTTCATCGGTGTAAGGAGGATGGGGTGGACTTGCTGACCATTCGATGGTAGCCTTTTCGGCAGGAGTGTCCCCATGGATTTGATTTACCGCGAGTGGTAAACAAATTTCATAGTCCTTTTAATTTTGCTTTACCGCGAGTGGTAAATAAAATGCACCAAAGTAAGGAGGTTTGGTCGGACTCGCTGGCCATTCGATGGCATCCTTATTGTTAGGTGTGTCCTTATGAATTTGTTTTACCGCGAGTGGTAAACAAATTCCATGGTCCTTATATATTTGTTCTACCCCGCATGGTAGACAAATGTCCTTATATACTTGTTTCACCCCGAGTGGTAAACAAGATCCCGATGGTGCAAGGAGGATCAGCCGAATTCACCTTATCTATCTCACGCTTCGGAAACGATAAGTATGTATTACTTTATTTTATTCAAGTGTTGAGTTCGGTTCATACAGTTCAGTTCACTGAATTCAGTTCATATCATTTTTTAACTTAACTGATTATATGCCTTATCTGATTCATAATCTAAGTTAAGTATATTTAAGATCATCGATACTGAATTATTGACAAGAAATGAATTATGCACAAGTCATGATAAATAAAGTTGAAATTTCATCAATATAATAACTGTTTACACAAAAAGATAGAAATTTTTACAATAAAAAGTCATAATATTAGAATGAAGCAGTATCAAATTCCGGCAGCATCTTCATCTTCGGAATCGAGCAAGGTCGGATCGACTTTGGCTGCAATCAGCTTCTCCTTACCTCGATCCCTGCAGACTTCATAACCTTCTGAATAAATCTTCAGGATTTCTACATTGAGCTCATCGAATGCCTTGTATTCCGTCTGTATCTGCTTACGCAGCTCTTCAGTCAAATGAAGACCTCGCCCCTTAAGCGCTTTTATCTTGTCATGAAGTTTATGACGTTTGGCCCTATGTGCTTCCTTATTATCCCGAGCCTTTGTCTGAACTTCATCAAGTTTTATCGCCAAGCTTCGATTGGATGCGACGAGTTCTTCATTCTTGGTCTTCAGAACCAAATTCTCTTCAACCAGGCCGACATTTATATCAGTTAGAGATTGCTGACTATCCTTGGTCGTCTTTAATTCCTCTTTAGTTGCCTTCAGTTCGTCATTAGACTCCTCCAGGCCTTCTTTAACTTGGGCCAACTCTCTCCGAAGACCCTCGTTTGTATGAAGAACACTTTCGCGTTGACTTCTCTCCCTAGCCAATGTCGACATCAACATATTGTTTTCACTCTTCATAGCCTCCTCTTCTTGGCCAAAGATTTATATGTCTCAGGACGAACGCCTCAAAACAAACATTCACAAGATATTCAAACAATATTCAATCAATCTCAGAATACTTAAACAGGAGTAGAAGTGTATAAACAAAGAAAACAGTCGATTACCTTCGCCAGGTAGCTCATGCCCTTGTCAACCAAATCCCCGATCGTACTATTACCGAATCAGTGATCGTCAGTTTCCCGAACGAAAGCTTCGAAGAGATTGTAGGGGTTCGGCACATAAAACGCAGCGGAAATAGAAAAATTCAAAGCAATTTTCGAAACCCAAAAACAGGATCCATGCGAAAAATAATTAACTCAGTTGTTTAGAGACTATACCGAATATGAAAAACGAGAATCTGAAATTGACGCGCTCGAATCCTTAACGCAATTCCTCACGAAACTACGCCTCTATAAGTATCCACACGAACGCCGCATCTAACCGTCGAACGATTCTCGCAATAAGAGGGACTTCACAGTACTAGCCACCAAAAGAACCTTTATGAAATCAGATATTTTCTCTCTGGTCTCTCTAAGAAATGGCTAGTGTTTTTCAAGTTATGAATTAACCTAAGTAAGTAGCTTATATATCCTATATATAGTAGTTAAATGGAATTAATCAAAACCTAATTTCATAAAATCCTAATTTATATATATATAACTTAATTAAGTCTTACTTAATTAATATACATATATAAAAACTTTCCTTTTAATTTAAATTCATGATTTAAATACTATTAATCATATTAATATATTTAAATCTTTAAAATTTAAATTTATTCCCTTTAAATTACGTTTACATGTGTGTGTGATCAGATAGGTTATTATCACGTTGGCAATAATTTTAAAATCATATTATAAAATTATAAACAGTGAGCGACATTTAGTAATGCATCACTGCTACCCAAGTAATAATAAGATCGATGATTCGATGCAACCTTTTAGTGACCAATGTTTCAATGTAATTTAATCCTTTTAACCTTAATATCCTAGATTAAACTCGAGTCATGGAATGTGTCATACTCTTCATAATTTAATCTAAGTTTTCTTGATCAATGAGTAGACTATATGAAACAAATCACTATTTGAGCATGGACATGCATTTCATAGTCCTACTCAATCAAGAGGCCTATGGATATCACCCCTAATAAATAGGAGGGTTAAATTCCATCTAGATCACTCATATTCCTTACACGATTCATGATGTACCCAATAATCACCTTTATAGTCCACCCTATTAAAGGTGACATTTGATGATATCAAAGTACATAAATTCCCGTGTAGTAATATAGTGATTTCAGGTCAGAGGACCATTACATCATTGTCACTATGAGAATTGTTAATGACACTTCGCATAATGCTCCATATAGAATTCTCATGGTAGGTCTGTCCAGTACACCGTTCTCTAACATGTACCTATGCATTGACTTAATATCTCATATATTTATGACCAATGAGATTTGGTCATCAGTCAATCCATATACTAGTCTCAATGCATCATTGTTGTCCCATCAACAATGATACTCGACTAGGGACATTTAAGAACAATGATACTAATTGTAATTATATAATCTCATGTTCAAATCACATACTTGAAACCATATAATTTGTATCACTATTCTAAAGAATTTTATTATGTTAACAATTATATAACGCAGTAAATAAAACCATAATAAAATCATTCATTTATTCAATCAAATATAATATCAAAACGTTAAGCAATTATATCAAACAATTGGCCTCTAGGGCATAAACTCTAACAGAGATGGAATGAGAAATTGGCGTTAAACCGAGGCCATAAAGTCGGAGACCCCATTGCATCATTTTGAAACTCGTGGGATGAAGGTCTTGGGGGAGGGGCATGGCTTGGTCACGGGGGGGTGAAGGATCCATATATATATTCTCGGGGGAGGGAGATCGGACTGGAGTGGGGTTGCGAATTGGTGATGGAGCAGACACTGCACTTGGGTGGCTCTCAAAAGGATGTTTTCTTTTTCTAGATATAGGTCTTTGAGCAACTTCAATCACTTCCTCATCGCCGTAAACTTGTATTTCTACTGGGTAAAAAGGTGGATTAATTGATGACGAAGGCACTCTGAGCTCGTTGGTGGTCAAAGGGGTGACCTTGGTTCTTAACTTCTTGACTCGAAGAAGGTTTTTTTTATCGTTTACAGAAAGATCAAGCAAACCTCCTCGAGGGGGGACTGGGTTGGCAGTTTGTGCAGTTTTGGGCATAGTTTCTGTTTCTGGGATGGGTTCAGAAAAGGTTGGAATGGGGGCTGATCGGGGTTTTCGGATAGCCGTCTTCTTTCGACGAGGTTGAAGAGTCTCTTCTAGTAGGGGAAGATCATCAGCCTCTGGCTCGTCTACTTGAGGTTTAGTGGTATGTGCTTCATGGGTTGGATCAGCTTCGGGGACAGTCTCTAGTAGTGGAGTTTCAGCAGCTTCCGAAGATTTTCTAGATAAAAAATCTTCGAATTCCTTTATTTTTAAGGAGCTCGGTCTGATCAAAGATACTGCACAAAGTAAACAGTCCTACGTCAGAATTCACATCACATAAATTTCCAAATTTACGTACATATAAGACAGATTAATACTCACATTTGTGGTCGTACAACCACGTCTGCTTGGAGAGAAGCCCATAGTTCCATTCCTCCTTCGGGAAGTTGTCAAAAAGTTCTATCATTTTGGCCTCACGTTCTTCAGGAATGTCTCCAAGTCGAGAAATCTTTTTCATCGATGGCCCGATTCAGAAAGAGGTGATTTCAGTGTCCTCGACGAAAAACCACTTCTCATGCCATCCCCTATTGCTCGAATGAGTGTTTACCAACGAACGTCTCTCGAACTTCTCTCCTGTCTTCGAAGAATGCTTGCTTATGGCCTTGAATCCTTTCTCTCTGGACTGGCCAATCATATAAACCGTGAAGAAGAAGTCGAGTGTAGGCTCCACACCTAATTCATGGCAGAAGGCGATGAAGGCCAAGATGTGTATGTAGGAATTTGGCACCAGTTCGGTGAATCCAACACCCAGAAACCCTAGTATGGTTACTATGAAGGCATGAAGGGGGAATCAGACACCCTTCTCCAAGATAGTTACCGGGACAGCCGTCCATCCCTCTGGTCGTTGGTACATCCGCTCCTCTGACCTAGGAGCTCTCACCAAATGGGTGTTAGGGATATGGCAGCGAGCTCGAATCCTCTTCAAATCTATTTCAGTGACAGTCGATGGAGTATTGGCATGAGCATAACGTTCTTTGCTTCTGAAGAATGTGGAAGGGTTAGGAAGGGGTTTTGTTGTTAGGTTCTTACTTGGGGTTGCAGCCTTAGGATTTGAGCTTGATGCTTCTTTGTCGGGGCATGGATTCGGTGGGACGGTGTTAATGGGGGTCACACGAAGAGGAGAGTTTTGATTCGAGTTGAGGACCACCATTGTTGAGATCTTGCAGAGAATGGAAGAAAGATCGAGAGAGAATAAGAAAGCTCAAGAGTCTGGAATTTCAAATTGGCAGGTAAAACTGTCAATTTTGGGGGAAATTATCTTTTATAATCGACTTGCTACACTCCAGACACAAGGCTACACATTAAGTCTTTGGTAATGATTTAGAATTTGAATGGGTAGCGTCCGTATTAAGTCTCAAGCATTTTTTCAAATTGGGCCTTTCATGTTAGACCTCCGGTCTTTTCTTATTTTGTTTTATGGATCACACCGGGTGGATTTCAATTGTTTTCATTATGGGCCTTTAGTAAGTCCTATTATATCATGCACCATTTATAGTTCTTTATTAAACATTCTGTTTAATAAAGAACTAGGGGGCAATGTTGGGCCATGATATTTCATATATTGGGTCGAGTGAATTGGGCCTACTTATCTGGTTAATCCATTGAGTCTTAATTATTGGATCCTAAAGTTATTGGGCCTAGCCACCATCTTGTTCCTATTAAGTCCTTATGTAAGACCCCAACTTTTATGAATAAAAATGAATTTTCTATAAAATATCATTTTTGAATATTATGATATAATGTTATAGTTGTGGGTAGTATTTATAAATTTTGCAAAGTACGCAAGTTTATTTGCATTATTAACGATGTCTAGAAGTTCTGCCAATGAGAGGTTTGGTCACTTAATTGCGCGCAATAGGGAGAAATCCTTATTGGAAAGCCCCCTCTTTCCTGGGAACGACCTGGTCGATTAATATTGTGAATTATAATAATGATGATAAATGTTGTTAAAAATATTGAAGAAATTTTTTTATGAAGTATTTGTTGTATTTATGGACCCTCCCATTTACTCATTTTTCAAAATAATAGGTAGGAAGTTATTCAAGATATATATATATATATATATATATATATATATATATATATAGTAATGTAAGCCCATGAATAAATGAAATGAAATGGTTAGTCACATGGTGGGAGACTTTTACGTAATGGAAATTGTAGGATTTAGATAAGTGATTTTGTTTGCTAACTAGTGTCCAAATGGTTTAAAGACTTTTGTGGGTATATCAGGTCCCAAAGATGAAGATTTTCAAAATTCTATCGACTTAGGTGATTTTTGTAGGTGTATGAAGTGTCGTGGACGGCGGGGCAAATTTATATATATATATAAATTCTGTTTTATTATATAATAAATAGAATATATTATATTTTATTTAAAAGATTTTGCTTTAAATATAGACCGTCCGATTAAAAGTAAACCAATCCGGATCGTTCATGAATTAGTTACTATGCATTCCATTCTTCTATAAATAGAAGTTCATTCCTTCATTATTTCTTACGAATTCATTGAAACTCTAGAGAGAGAAACTATAGAAAGAAAGAAGAAAAGTGTTCTGCTACTTCACCACTTCTATATCAAGTTTCTTTTACGGTAAGGAGTATTATTTCTTTTGTATTCATGAAGAGAACTTCTGTTATTCCATTCTTAGTATTCTGGTGGAATAACCTGTATACAGGGGCTACCCTATACTTGGTGAAATTCTTCTGTTATTCCATTCTTTATTATTCTGTTGGAATATCCTCGTCAATGCTTTCGCCTTTAACCGGGTTCCGCCTTTTATTATTCCTTATTATTATGTTGGAACATCCCGCTTGCCATGTAATTTCACCGACCTTGTTCTCGTTATTTATTATTCTCGCTGAATAACTCTGCCTATATGCGAAATACCGCATGCACGGTGATTTCTTTTGTTATTCCATTCTTTATTATACTCGGTTGGTTAAAGTTTTGACTTATATACTCCATGAAATTAGTAGAATATCCTCGATATTTGCGCTTCATCCAAAGATCTTTTCATGGAAATATTCTTCCGAGCATTCTTGAATTTTACTTTACAAAGAAGTATCTTGTTGACAATTTGGGCGTTATTAGTTTCTCGAATAAATTAATTCTTGAACTTGTTTTATTGAATTCTTATATCATTGTTATCATCCTCATGTCATTTTTTTTTGAAAGTCATCTCGTGGCTTTGTAGTAGTGCATAGATGGACTTGGTATGATTATGACCAAGGATTATTCGTTGTAATCATGACCGTAATATTACAAATAATGTGGTAAAAGTCCTCATCGGCTGTAGTGCATTGATGGATGATTGTTGGCATGATCACGACCATTAATGAATACACAAATATCATCGTCTGTAGTAGGCATGGATAATTTATGGTCGTGACCCTAATGAATATCCTTGACCGTAGTGCAGGGATGATGTGGATTATTTATTAAGCTAAGTCTCAGCGATAAAAGTGATGAAAAAACCTTTTTAAATCATAAAAGATAGTAGATTTTATTTTCTACTGACTCTTTTAATGGATCAGCATGTTCACCGCAGCTTAAACTTGATGTCTATTGTATTTTATCGCTTTAACATCGCTGAGGACTAATGATAATTTATTCGCATTATCTTAGTCATAATATTTCATCTTTAGTCGAGTTGAGCTCACCCTTTCTTTCACCGCTCTCTTCGTGAAAATGAGAACGTAATGGACTAATCGGGGAACAAGAGTGATGGTCGAGATGGTGTCTTAGTAGTCCTCACTATTCTATAAAATAGTGTGATAATAAATGTAATGAGGACTTATTCTGAGAGTGGATATTGTCTAGAAGACAATATTTGTATTAAAACTCACATCATGTATTTTGTCGTATTTTACACGACTGTTGTATAATTAAGTTGTATTTGAATTTTGTACCATGTATTTGGCGACTCAAGATGAGTGATGTATACCTATTTTGGGGGCGTCACACTTTATAAGATTTGCCTGTCGATTGGATCCAACCCATTAGATATTTTAATATCTCCATCTTTGACTTGAATGATGAAAAAGTAAAATTTGTTATTGAGGAGCTCGCAGATCATTAATGAGGATGGGATTATAGTCACGGCGTGGTAGAAAAAAGATAAAAGGTGACAACCTGCATGCAGTCGACAAAAATCACTGAGGAGTGGGAGTCTGTGTTTGATAGTAGTAGATGGCATGGTAAACCGGGTCTGAGAGTATAACATAGCAAGGAAGTCTTCAAGCAAAAGGTACACACACATAACTGATATTTTATCTCTCTCTCAATACACTAGATATTTTATCCTCCATTGTTAATCCTTGTGATCGTCTGTACTGACTCTCACGCCTGAGCTATCCCCCGACGGTCGAAGCCGTCAAGCTTTTGGTGTTGACTGTGTTTAGTGTGCAGGATCAGGACGTCTTACGTGATTGGGACGTGGCAGAAGATTTTGGCGTTAACAGTGAGTTTGTTGTACGAAATCAAAATTCTGTTACAATTCATTGTTTGGTTCCTAAACACAACGTAAACCTTCTTTTCTGATTGCTTTGATTTGGCTTTGTGCGCAATAATTTATCCTCTCTTAATGAATAATGTACGGTTTATGATTATATTTGGTTGTAGCATTCTGAAGCACTAGTCTTCATGAATTTCGACATAAATTTATGGAAATTGAAATTAGCCAATTTTCAAGACTTTTGCATCTTACTAAATGCAGAGTGTTCATGTTTTGGCAGGGAGTTTCCCTAATCAAAACTATATCAGCATATTCCAAATCGCAAGGATGCTGCATATTGATCCGGCTAAAAAGTTGTCCTTCCTTCGTTGCATTACAGATGGGGATTTGGTTATTGTATACGAGAGACACGATGACATGAAGGCAGTTAAAGTCTGTGAGAGTTCAGTCCTTCAAAACCGTTTTGGTGTATTTAAGCATTCGGATTGGATTGGGAGACCCTTTGGTTGTAAGGTGTTTAGCAACAAGGGTGGGTTTGTTTACTTGTTAGCTCCAACTCCTGAGCTATGGACTCTGGTTCTGAGCCATAGAACCCAGATTCTCTATATTGCAGATATTAGCTTTGTTATTATGTACCTGGAAATAGTTCCCGGTTGTTTGGTACTCGAGTCGGGAACTGGAAGTGGATCTTTAACTACCTCGCTTGCAAGGGCTGTAGCTCCTACTGGACATGTCTACACATTTGATTTCCATGAACAAAGGGCTGCCTCTGCTAGGTAAGGAATGGAGTGGCATTACATATCACTGGTTATATTCTAGTATTGCTATTAGTTCTGAATCATTAATTATGTCGTGTCAAGCCAGGGGTAAACTGGGGAGGAAATAATAGTTAGCATATTCTAGAGTGATATTTTGTATGCACATGTAAGCACATAGGTTGTTAATTAACATGCGAGTAATGGATAAGAAAGTGGTGTAGGTTAGTAGAATTACTTTTTCAACATTTTAGTAGCAATATATATGCGTGCAATGGAGTAACCTTCAAGCTTTTGAATATTATGTATTTTATGAATGGGAATAGCTTGTTAAGCTTTATCTCTTTCACTCTCTCTCAGTAGTTCTTCTCTTTCCTTTTCCCTTATTCTCTCTGAATTCTATATCTGTTTCTCTCTTATTTTCTGGTTAGGCTTCAATAAGGGCCTGACAAATTGGTATCAGAGATCAAGTTCTATCCAAATTCATCATCTTCTTCCTATACATCCTCTGTTCTCCTAGGTTGAATCTGCCCTTATACCCTCTACCTATATTCTATCTCTCTACTTTCTTCCATCCTTCAAACACTACTCAAAACCAACACAAAACCATCGGCACTAGCTGCAGACAGTGGCAAAGCCACAGACCTTTAATGGGTCAATCGAATTCTATCAAAAAAAAAAAAAATTACTTTATAATGTAAGGTAAATTTTTAAAATTTAAGTATTATATATAAATCAATTCCCATTAAAATTTTATAAATTTTCTATTATATTTATGTCAAATTAAAAATTTATAACTTTGTTAAATAAATTTTAACCACGTATTTACTTCATATCCTCTCAATATACGTATCTCTCTATATAATATTTTAAACTAAATAATAATCTAATTTATATTATTTTTAAAAATAAATAATAAATTACTTACTTATGAATAAATGTGATTAAAAAATTTATTATGAAATAATATAATTTATATATATATATATATATTATATAATATAAAACAGAGCATAGAGACAAAACATAAGTGTCGTATCCAATTTTACGTCAGCATTCTCTCTCATTCGCCTATTAAAATTTCAAACCCTCTGTCTCTCTGTCTATCTTTTTACGCACAGTTCAAACCCTCTCTCTCTGTTCTTAGACACACACAGATCTGAGAGACTCGATCCCTCTCAACTCCCCTAAATCTCTCATCTCTCATACCCAGCCCTAATTCCAACCCCAAATCTCTCATACCCAACCCTAAATCTCATACCCAGCCCCTAATGTACGATCCAGAGCACAGTTCCTAGAATCAAATTGGGTTCACAAGGCATGGAAGTATCAGCTCCGACTCCGATATGCTCATCCACCACGCCGTCGAGAGTGGCGTCACCTCCGATGTTTATTATTCCGGCAAATGTATCATACCAAAGAAATCCTACTCGGAAAGGTATTATTTCGGCAGCCCGGATTATTGTCCCAGTTAAAAAATTGTCCCACATAATTGTTGATAAATAATTTCAATTTTAAATTATTTAGATTTTCAAATTAGGCTACCCCTAAAAGACATGGAGAAAAATTGTGTAGGAATAAGAAAATATTAGTGTTTGTTTCATTATATGTAGTAGAGTGTTAATTGTTGTGGTAATTACAAATGAATTGTGGCATTATGTGGCGTCTCATTGGTTACTCTAACAATCACTCTATCATCTTCTTGAGCATACACACCGGTCCATGAAACATCTGGTTTATGGTCACGATTTCGTTGCTTTTACATAACTTTGTGATCTTCATGGTTTGCACCTAATTAATTAATTACGTATCGTGATTAGTGACATACTTTTTGCAAAAAATTTAATCCTACCTTGTGGGACTCTCTTTATACACACACATTAATGATGATGGAAACTCCCAAAGCTAGCTTTAGTACATCTACTGCTAAACTAGCTCCTGTCCGTCCTCATGATTTTGCCTTATTCTATTTCTTTTTTTTTTTGGTTCCTTTTTCCTAATTAGTTAATCATATTTTTCAGTTGAATTGTCAAAAAAATAAAATAAAAAATGAAGCTACAATAATGGGTAAAGATGATAATCGGTGTTTAATTTTTCTACACTTTGAGTTTATTTTTTCTTTTTCTTAAAGGTGTTTCAGGCAAGTATTTATTTTTATTTTTTATGTTTTGATTTATCAAAACTGAATAAGTTTGAGGGCACTCCTAGTTTATTGCATGCAAACGGTTTTGGTTGGAGTTAGGAATTTAGGGCTTCTTTGTTTTATATGTAAAAATGCAAAATATTTAATTTGAGTGAAAAAATGTTGTGCACTTTTAATAATTTTAAAGGGGAAATCCCCAAGGAGCTTGCAAATCTTCTTGACCTACAGTACCTCCATCTACATGAAAATCGTTTCATTGGGCGGATTCCACCAGAATTGGGCACTTTACAAAACCTACGACACTTGTAACGTTCTGTGTTCTCTGATTGTCTATAGCAAATCATTAGGTAGGTGTTCACTTTCATCTTTTTATGGATGATCTCATTTTGATTCCATTTTGTTTCCAGGGATGTTGGTAATAACCATTTGGTTGGAACTATAAGGGAACTCATTCGTATTGAGGGGTGCTTTCAGTTCTGCACAACCTGTTAGTCAATGAAATTTGAACTACTTCAAATGATATTCACTTCGCCCATATAGTTATTTATGGTTCGCCTTCAACTCAAATGTGCAGGTATCTAAATAATAATTATCTTACGGGAGGAATTCCTGCACAGATTGCAAACTTGACAAATTTTCCAAATTTGTAAGTTATGCATACACATATATAATGTTCTGGAATTATATTCTTAATGAATTTCAGTTGGTTGCTGCATTTCTACGTAGTGGTAGTTTGATTGCTATGATGGTTACAGGTATCTATCATACAACAAAATGTCTGGAATAATACCACCTGGACTTGCTCATATTCCTAGATTGTCATACTTGTAAGTGTTTCTTTTAGCTTTCCATACATGTCATTATGCATTCCATAAGCGTACACCTCAAATTGACTTTTGAGACTTCTGATCATGTCCATTAGAATAAAATAAGATCTAATCGCCTGACCTGACCAGCGTAGTCATAAAAGCTGCCAACTAAGTCTGAACAATAATTGGTCAATCATGTAAACTTTTTTCTGCAAATAAAGCCTAACTTGATTTCCAAAACTCATCTAAATTATAACTACTGACCTGGCTATTTATCTATAGTATTGGCTAGACAATATATCTGGTATATCCCCAATGAATTAGCTCAGTAGTAGTGAACTTAGTGATAAGTGCCTCAAAAGGCATACGTCATACGTTCCACACTCCGCAATGCATGATCTACTTTGTTTGATACTATTAGACACTGGTGACTCTCCTTATAACTCAAGCAGAGAAAAGCCCTTCTAAAGAGGCTGGAGGCTGGGGCCTGGGGGAAAGAAAGCAGAGTACCATGCTGTCGAGGCATGTTTGAAGAGGAGGCAGGTGCCCTCTAAGTTTACCACCCCACCACTAATGGGCTATGAGGATGGTTTATTAATATTATTATTATTTTTTTGTTTTTTTTTTGTGATGTGGGGGAGTGTTGAATATGGAGTGCATGGCCTTGGGTGACAAATTTATCCTTAAATAGGCGAATGAGCAGTCTGGTGATTTTCTCACATCGGAAGAAGAACCCTATACCCAAACATGGTTTCCTATAGGCTTACCTAATATGCGTTGTTTGTGGGGTATTGGGTTCGTTGGTGGCCCATTGCACGTTGGCTGTTTTGTTCAGGTTATTTGTTTAAATATAAGTGGATAGTGTCAATTGCAATAATCTGGCACAACTTATTTGAGTTAATATATATTAGTCTCTTCTACCCTGTGGAATTATAATAATACTAAGAGTACCCCTGAATAATATTTCAGCAAGGAAAATAATTTCAAGAGTTACTTCAGATTTAGTTTTCAGCTAAAGCAAAAAGAACTCCTTGATAATTTCAACAATCAGTTGCCAGTTATTATAACTTTAGCAGAAACTATTTTTTTTCCAGTTGAAACAAACATGACAATTATCCATACGACCAATGTCCCCATTCATTTGATATTTGAGATAAGACATGGCTTTATTGTTTGCAGGTTGAAAGGCTTGGCTCTCTCCATGTCTTGATGATGGCCAAATCTAGGAAATTGATTTTAAGCAGCAGCCATAAGAAATTTTTTTATTCAAGAGGTATTGTAATGTCAATTTACACACGCTGTTTATCAATAAAAGTAAATGTTGTTAGTATCTCTGCTCATGAACGCTCATATTTATCGAGTTGTATTATTCAAGATCTGTATGATTTAACTGGTTTGGATTATGTTAGGGCGTAAGTATCAAGTTTGGTTATTGTCCCAGAAGAATACCAACTCTAATATAATACCAATCAGGGTCATAGGGCACAAGCTCCTTGAAAGTACCAGTCTTGACTATATCAGTCCAATGTCGAAGCTCCATCTGTTGAAAATGTGGAAACAGTAAGATCAAATACAACAGATCCATCATAATCAATAACAAAAATCAAAAGAATATCATAATAATGTATGTTGGTTTGTTTGTTTTTTTAACACAAGTATATTCAGACCAATGATGCTAATAAAAAATTAATACGAGTGCCAAGAAATTACCTGGAAGTGGTGGTGCTTTAACAACAAGTATTTAGCGTAAGTTTATGACCACCTAATCCAACTCATTCACAAAAAAAAAGAGCTTCATGTCATCTCTGTTGTCAACTATCATACATCGAACTAGAAAAACAATTTAAATGACATTGCAATTGTACTTACTATTGTGATAGACAGTTCGAAAGTCCTCTAAGTCGTGGCTAGAGAATATTTTGAACATCATTTGTAGAGGAACAAGGTAGATCAGGAACAATATATGCTGCTACAATATTTCACAACAGTACACATCGCTTTTTATGGAATAAACTTTAAAATAAAGATCGTTGGATCCCTCAATAGGAAGAGAATTAAGACTAAAGTGCCAAGCAGTGAGAAATATCCTTACTATATATAAATTATACAAGAATTACGATCAATCAATCTATACAAAAGCATACCTCCCAAACAACAAAAGAATGCCAAACAATAGCATACGAAAGCAAAATATTAAAACAGGACAAATTAAATGCTTATTACATTTGAATCTCAATTAATTCTGGTATATATCTTCTGTTTGGTTGATGAGAATCTGTAGTAAAGATTCTAAATTAGAGTTAGATATGATGGATAGTGAAGATGATATATAATTGTACATAAGATGTTTTTATACATAATAAAGTGGTTGTAATATATGTCTGTAGTATATGATTTGATCTTTTTTTATTAGTTAGCATCATGTTAACGTGTGTTACTTATGCTGTACCAACTTCATAACCATATTTTCCTTAGATTAGTGTGATCTAAGGAAATAGAAACAATGATTCCAGTTGATTCTAATTATCACACTTGATATAACTTCTAATTTAGAGTCAGGGAGATTGGTTCCTGAACAACCACATGGTGTCCTTGCACCCACTTCAATATCTTTTATAATCAAATTTTAGAAGAGCAATATGTATCTCAACCAACAACCTTGAATCCTGAAGTAGTAAGCAAATACTCGAATTTTTAAGAAGAAATACTCCAATAATTGAGAGATATGACATAGAAATGAGCAAAACAAAAGCATACGAAATCAAAATATTAAAAAATAATCCAAGGATTACAGCAAATTATGCTATAAACTTCAAAATGCATGTGTGTAAATTTCTTAATAGACGTGTTTTGAAATTTGAAAGTGAACCCAAACATTAATAGCACCCATCCCAACCAGCCAACCTTCATTCTCTAGGGGCTAAAGTGATCTCCTATGCAAAAATAAAGTGGATTAGCATAAATGTATCAGCTGAATTCCCCAACTCCATTTACACTCATTGATCTTAAAAAAACAAGTTGGGAAGGATATAAAATTTAAACTAAATTATATCAACAGGAATGAATACAAACGATAGAGAAAACTAATGAAATAACAAATGAAAGGAGCGTTCTGCTAGCCCGATTGTACTTTTTAAAATACATAACACAATAAGGCAACATATAATTTATGTAAACAAATAACTTAACAAATCTATAATATAAAATAAAGTAGTGATGAATCCATAAGATTAAAGAGAAGGTTTGAACTTCCACTTATTTTAGTTTTTGTGAAGTATTTTCATCGGATTTTACTTGGGAAACAATAAAAGAAGTAAAGGACTAATATACCCTTATTAAACATTAAAATCCTAATCACTACTAAACGTCCTACATCCCAACCAATAAATACTCCTATGTTCGGTATTAAATGTCTTAATTTTCTTTTTAGGATATCCCAAAATAAATATCCTATTTCCTTTTTATTCTATTTCTCCTCTTATACCCTCATAATCTTTGTACTCAACTTTTATTGGAAACTGAAAAAATGCGAAAAAGATTACACTGGAAATTGGTGTACTATTGTACTACTTTCAGTATAACATTCTTTTCATTTAATAGCTTTCTAAACTCTTTCTATTTATTGTACTTTTTGTGAGAATACCAAAAAGAGAATTGATTCACGTGGGAAAGAGTAATTGATGATGTCATAGAAAATTAGAGAAATACTTTAATTAAAAATTAATCAAAAGGATAATTTAGGTATATTAAGCCAAAAGTATATTAAGCCATCGTCTTAACACTCAAATTGTCAAACACCATATCAACTCACATGTTATCTTAAAAAATCTCTTCCTTAGCATGTAAATCCGAACTTCAACAAATCGCTTTCCCTTAAGTTTGAATATATACACTCTTAACACTTGACGTTTACTTGAGAAATTGCTTGAAAACTCTCAATACACTGAGGCACTCGAATTACATGAGAGCCTAACAAGCCTCTAATACTAAAGGGCCGAGGGACTCGCATTTTTTGAACCAAGGGAGAACAATTTATTTAAATTTCATGATTGGCTGATTAATTTTCCTTGTGATGTCATTTGAATTTCTTTGGACATTTTTCATGCATAAGCTTTTTTGAGTGAGCTTCTCATGGTTCTCTTTAACATTTATATTGCTGTTTTATAGGTCTTAGATTGGCAAATGACAGCGGGTTGGGAACTTATCTAAGTGAATGTAATGTTACGTACTATAAGCAACTTGTCGGTGTTTGATCGCTCCTCAATATGCTTACAAGGTACTATTTTCCGAGAGCATTATTAGAGTCGGTTCCTCCATCACTAATCTGCTTAAATTCTTAAAAGTGTTATCTTAGCGTATTAACCACTGTTATTTGTGTTTAGTAAGGGAAATTCTTATAGCTCACTCCTGAATAACCTGAACTATTTATTTAAGGCCCAGGGAGCAGTAGGATTGCCATTAATAATATTTTAGAAAAAGGGTGTCTGTGATCCGGTTTCTTGATTCCTGAACTTATATTTTAAACTTTGGAAGTAGGAAAGAAGAGTTCAGTGAGGTGAAAAAATAATACACATTGAGGTTTTCTAGCGTACCTTTTTAAAAAATATAAAGTGGAGAACTTAAATTGTGGAAAGCTATGATGAGCTCCTACAATCAGTTATGTCTCTTGGACTGACAGCTATGTGATTGGAATTCTGTTTGAGTTTTGATAGAATATGCAAATTCTTCTTCGCCTGCACTCCTATACTTCCAGCTTCTTAACGGTTGCAGTTTGTGCTTTGTAAGAATAGTGAAAATGTAATTTGTGCTTTGTAAGAATAGTGCAATTTGTGCTTTATAAGAATAGTGGAATATGGGTATAAACAAAAAATTCCAATTTGTGCTTTGTAAGAATAGTGGAAATGTAATGAAGTTTTATTATACTACGATTGCTCTCAATGATTTTTGTATCAAATAAGAGATAACTTAGGATTTTTGTATCCTATAAGAGAAAACTTGAGATTTCTACACATTAACAAAAATTCCTTTTTTTTGTTTGGGATTTGTGAATGACAGGTGCTAATGATAAGGTTGAGAGTGTTTCAACTCTCCGTATTTGAAGAACAGTGCTCAGATTTTCTTGGCAGGTGATGAGCCTTTATGGTCATAGTTTGTATCCTGTTAGTAGGGTTGCATCGGGGAAGGTACCGCTGTGTAACTTAGACGAAGAATAGAGAACTGCATTGTTTTCGCTATAGATATTGTTCTAGCCGTAGACAAATCAATGATGCTACTTTTACTCTTCGATATACTTCGATATACTTTTACTGTTTACTTTCTTTTTGTCCCGAGTACTATTTGTTAATTTTTTTTGAACTTTAAGGTTTGCATTAAATAAACTAAATTGTATATGATTATATATGTTGATTATTGTTTTGCTATGCAGAATTACATAGTTGTAGTGGTCGGATGAGACGGAATGCAATAGTTGCACACAGTGAAAGTATGCTAATTTGTCTGCATAGTGTACTATAAATTATCATTGATAAGGTTAGATTCACTACTTCGTTAATGTAACTTTGGCCCTAGGGTGACGCCATGTTTATACATTTCTAAAAATGTCAGGAAAATTTTGGCATGTGATATATTTCCACTCATTATAAGTTTTCATCGATCAAACTCTGTAAGCTGTATGATCATATATTTTCAGGTATACATTGAAGGGTACTTGGTGTAAGCTGTAAAGAATACGAAGTTGTTTCTCTATTTTCTACATGTGTATAATTTTTGTGTTTCGTCTTTTGTAAAGTTAACTAATTATACATGGTTATGATGATTTTGGTTATGGAATGATGATTGTTTTGGTGGTTTGAATATTTATAGATTGTAAGTTTGTAGACAGGTTTAGATTTTTCTGGATATCTATTTTTAAAGGAAATTATGTCGAATTTTTTTGAAATTAGTAGCGACTAGCTTGATGTTTTGGTGGTTGGATATGTGTTGATGATCGAGTATGTATTAATTATTGTGGTTGTATGGTGAATTATGATAATTGTTATGTCTAATTGTAAGTTATTTTAAGTTGCAAAGAGTATTTAGGTAATGTATTACTTTTCGAATTTTAATCTAATTTTTCATTTCACCGTGCCTTCAGACACAGGCAAGGGTACACCAGTTTGCTGCTGTTGTTCGGAGTTGTAAACCTCCTGAAGTTTATAAAGGCAAAGGCATAATGTATATAGATGAAGTTATCAAGAAGAAACAAGAGAAAAAGTCGAAATGAGTTGCACACATGCACAATATTTGCGTAGGCATGTTTCTTTGTGGTTATTCTCTGATGACATTTTCAAAATGCAAGATGAGTTTGAGCATTGTACTAAGATTGTCTAATCTTGAAGTCATCTCTTTTCTTTTACTGCAAATTCCCATAAAATTAGAAAGCTTGTCAAATATTATAGATGTGAACCAACCACATGGTATGTTAGTTGTAACAGTGTGTGTTGTCGGATGACCAAGTCCCTCCTTTAAAATGGAATAGGTTAGGTTGCCTTTGAATATAATACCTAATTTCATATGATTAGTTAAGATGAATCTATTGTTAAAAAAATCTTTATATTTGTTTCATACATTTATAACACCTAAATTTATATAATTTATACAATTCATACATTTATACAATTTCGTAGAGCCGTAACTCTCCCTCTCTCTTATTTGTTATGGTTTTTCATTTTTAAACTTCGTTATTGAGCTAATCTTAAATTTATATAACGACCTGCAATCAGTTTTTGTATCAAGTTACGGCTCTAAGACATTGTATACCCATCTACGTGCGACAAAAAAATGAGTGGTTATAACAAGCAAACAATAATTTTTAATTGTCAAGTTACTATTTAAAAGTTGTAATCAATTAAAAAGGTTTATACATAATAAGAAATAAATCTTGAAATGTAGTTAAACTTAGTTTAAATGTATGAGAATTTGACTATTAAAGTTGGATATATTTTTTATTTTTTGATTGAAATTTGTCTTCTTAAGAATTTTTCATTTAAATGCTTTTGTGGAGTATGTATGGAAAGTGCAGATGTGTTAATAATTAATTTAAACTTTTAATTTAGTGTGTGTCCATATTCACTGCTTTATTTTTTTATGTTCATAATTTTTTTTTGAATTATACAGTGCCTTCAGGCACGGGTTATCGCTAGTATATATATATACTCGAAAGTATAAAGTATTAAAAAAAATTGGTGAACCCCCGCCAAATTATTTGTAACTCAGTAATAATTTCGACTCCTGATAAAATTTTCTGGCTTCGCCGCTGGCTACAGATCTCTACTTCATAGGAACAGAAGCTAGTTCTCGGAGGCTCTGTTTTTCTAGCGTACCTGCAACTCAGCAAATTCAGGTGTTAATTCACTTGTTTCAAGTATTAAACACTTTCATCTCACTCGTTCTTGTCAAATACAAATAGCCCATTCCAGAAAAATTAATTATAACATTACCCACACATTAATTCATATTTTGCTTGTTCTTCGCTATCGACAAATTTTTTTCTAGATTCTATGAATTAGATTTCTTTGATCCGTTTTGATTTGTGTTAGGAGATTCACATTAAGTTGTTTCAGTCAAAGAGTCTTACGAACTGCTTAAATCGAAAAATTTTACAAATTGTTCCAATCGAAAAAACTAACAAAATTGTTTTAGTTGTAGAGTCTAAATCGTAGTCTTACAAAACTGTTTGAGACGTAGAGTCTTACAAATTATTTAGAGTCTTACAAAATTGTTTCAATCGTAGAGTCTTACAAAATTGTTTCAATCATAGAGCCTAAATTGTAGTCTTACAAGTTGTTTCGATCGTAGAACCTTATAAGTCTTCCAGTCAACAATCGTAGTCCTATAAGTTGTTTCAGATCGTATCGTAGGGTCTTATAAGTTGTTCCAGTCTACGATTGTAGAGCCTTCCAATATTAAATTTGTTTGGCTAAGGATACTCAGTTTATTTCACTGAGAAAGTCCATTTCTCATTTAAATAGCTACCTAAGCTCACTTGCTCATAATCAGGCAGTGTTGTTGTTGCTTGATAAATTTTTCAAACTCAAAATCACACTTGTCCTGTGATTCATTTCATTTTTAGTCTCTATAAACATGGTTGGACCATCACAAATGTTGCAGTAGGACTTTCTGAGTTACATAAGAATACAAATGAGAAGTTGCAGCTTATTAATGAGAGAATGGACTACTTCATAGCTAGTATGAATGAGTTGTTTAAGCAAAATGACTCAGATTATGAGGTGGGTTTTGTTAATCATGTTGGAGATAAAAGGAAGGGCAAGATGACAGTTCACATGGGCTATAGAGCAAACAAGGGATTGTTTAGAAATTCCAATCATGCTGAGAAGATAAGGGCCAAAACAAATGAAGAAGATGATGTCCAATGGAGGAGGAACAACTGTGACGGAAAAGAAACTTGAGCATCTCAGTTTTTGTTTTCATCATTCCCTCAATGTGAAGATGCTAGGAATTGGGAGCAGGATTGCAAGGAGACTCCATGTTATGAGGGTCTACCCACCTAGGATGAACCACCACAATATGAAGGGAATTATTTTTTTTAATGAGAAGGTTGATTTCATTGAAAACATTCAACAAAGTACGGCACAGCCAGAATCTGAAGAAGAATTCTGGTATGATGAAGTCCCTATGTTTGATAATAGTCCTGAAGTGGAGCAATGATCCATGAAGGAAAAAGGATTGTCAGCGCTTCTTGAACAACAGTAGGAAGAGTTCTCAAGGCAGCCTCACATGTTGCAACTCATGCTAGAAAATGAAGATAGAGACACTAGCATTCCAGCTCCACAAGGTCCCAAGCTTTATGCAGAGATTTTAGATAAAATGGGATGCAGTCAGGTGGTTGTTGATCTTCCAAATCAATACCAGAATGAATGGTTTGCATCTCTTGAACCTTGGAGAGATAAAGTGGAAATGTCACTAAAAAAACAGATCAAATTTATTTCCCTATGCCTATCCTGAGTATGTTGAAAAAGCCATTAGCCTATTGCTCCAACCCTATTATCATACTAAGGCCATTGATTATGGTCTTGGCAAGAAATTTTTAGCAATAAGTGTTTCACAAAAACTTTAAGGAAGAAAAGAAAAAAAAATCTGCAGAATCGCAACCATTGAATATACTGATTCCTAAGGAAGAAAAAAGGGCAAGAGGCAACCAAAGTTCAAGGTAATCAAAGTCTTAAGCAGGCCAAATTCATTTTCAAAAGAAGCAAACATCAACTCTTGAGAGCCATTGATGTTGAAGACAAGTTATCTATTATCAAAAGGGAATGGGTTGCGAAGCCTAATCCTTGGAGGGGAAAAACAGATTTTCACCTAGAAGATAACCTTGATAACCAGCACTTCTCTGTGAAGGATCAACTTCTCAAGACAAGACCATCTATTTTGATATTTAAGAGGCTCCATTTCATTGGAATGCTATCTGCAAAAGGAATGACCATGGCAAGCCGATTATCTATGCTTTAAATGTTCAGGAAGCTGCTTTAAGTAGTGTTGGTAATGAGAATGTTCGGGTGCTTTAAGCTGCTGCCCTGTTAGTTCATTTTTTGTTGAGAGATGGCCTTGAATGGAAATCTTTAGCTGTCGAAACCTTTGAGAAATTCAAAAGGGCATTGATCAGTCTCCCTAAAGAGGACCTACAACCTGAAACCAAGTCTTTTGCCATAAAAACTGGTCATAGTTGGAGAAAAATTCTAGTTGTTGCTGAAATTGTGCAAGGAATTGAAATGACCAACAAAGAAAAAATGAGAAACAATGAAGAACTTAAATTAAGGTTTGGAGTCAAAGTAGCTTTGGAGAATCTCAAGTAAAAGCAGTTTTTTTTTATAATAAGGAACATATGGAGGCTACTATCAGCTGAACCTTTTTCAAACAAATTCAAATGGGGCAAATGTCATCTCAATATGACGAGGTCATGGAGTAATTTCGTACCAGTTGTTGCATATACTTGTATATCAAAGAGGTGGAGTAGTTGGTGTGCAAAAGAAAGAATATCCACTGCTTATGATGGCAAAAGTTTCCAAATTGGGGCAGTCTTTCACACATCATATGTACTTCCAGGACATTACTTTGCAAAGAGTAGATGTTTCTAGCAAGAGGTTGCAAATGATACAAGATAGCAGAATTGGTGTTACTATGAATGGAGAATTCATCCTTTGGCAGCTATTAGTGGTCACACTTGAAATGGAAAATGACGTCAGAGTCTCTCCTTTAAACTATGGGGTATTCCCTTTCAAGGGGAACAACAGCTGAAAATTCAAGAAGGAAATTGTAAAGCAAGACTTTTCATTGAACATGTGGACAGGCCTTGCAATGACAAAGTTTTAATGAGCATAATCCAAAGCTTGCCCTTCCCAACTCCATTATTTTTCTGTAACTTAAATTTTTGGCTTCATCCCTGCTTAGTGATAGAAGTTTTATCATTATATGTTATTTTGCTCTTCACACATTGATTGCACACATATGTAATATAATTTATATTTCTATACAGGGAAGATTTCGGGAGGACAGGATTGAGTGACTTGGTCACAGTTGGAGTCAGGGATATTCAGGGTGAGGGGTTTCCTAATGATTTTACTGGGATTGCAGATTCTGTCTTCCTGGACTTGCCTCAACCTTGGTTGGCCATTCCTTCTGTTGGAAAAATGTTGAAACAAGATGGGATCTTGTGCTCTTTCTCGCCATGCATCGAGCAAGTACAGCGTTCATGTGAAACTCTTGGATCAAATTTTACTGGTAAGCTTTCTGTCAGCTTATTCTGTTTTTTGACATTGTTGCATTTTTTTTTGTGGGTCCAATTCTTCCGATACCAAAAGAGTAGGTTTCTCTTTCTTCATTTGATTTTAAGTTTTAACTAATTACAGTCTCTAGTAGGTCAGGTGAAGCTGCCTATCCACGTTAATTTTTGTTGATAATAGAGTATAAGTCTTGGATTTCTGTAGATATAAGAACATTTGAGGTACTCCTTCGAACATATGAAGTTCGAGAAGGAGAAGGGAAAGTGGAGAGCTGCCAAGGTGATGAAGGCAGTTCTGCTGGGTCCCTTCCTTGCAAGAGGAGAAAACAATTAAATGAGGGAAGCAATGGGCAGGAAATTTCTAGTTCTCCAGTGGTCATGGCTAGGCCATCCAGTAGTGAGGCAAGAGGTCACACGGGTTATTTGACATTTGCTAGACTCAAATGTGTGTAGTAAACCCATGTAAGAGAAAGGAGTGTCACATTTTTCTTTTTTAAATCTGGTTCAATGAAGAGCAATTATCGTTGACCACTGTCCTTAATCTGGATCAAATGTGGAATATCTCTCGTTTGCTTGCTTTTTAGTATTTCTTGAAAGCCGATACACTGCAATTCTTTTGCTATAGAAATTTGAAAGCTTCTTCTTGAAATTGAGATACTTGTGTTTGAGGAATTATTGATCCTCTTATTTTGGTTTGTTTTCAATCAACTGGGGGGTAATGCTGTTGGAAAATATCTGTGGAATAGGAACAATTGTTTTATGAAAATGTATTTTGTTTAAGTTATGTTTGTTTGTAAGGATTATAATTCATGTGATTATAATCTCAAAATTATAATTATAATATCAGCTATTTTATAATCTCTGGACTGTAATTCGAAGTATAATCCTTTTTTTTCCTTCAGAATTTCAACTGTGTCCCTGTATAAAGTTGTCCAACTGTTTTCCCCGTATAATTCAACTCGAGTTTCATTCTGGATAACGATATCTAAGCCGTTCAAGGAGCAACTGCCAGCGTGCCACGCCTTCTTCAAGGCCCATAATTCTGAATCTACATTAGTTTGCCTTAGCCCACATATCATCTAGCACGGCCTGGTCCACCACTTTCAGCTGGACTTGGTTCTCCTTTGGGCCCCCTGTAGTCCTGTATCAGGGAGGACACTTTTGCTGTCTTTTACTATTTCTTTGTACAGCACCCAAAAAAAAAGAGAGGGAAAAATTATATTCAAACTAACACCGACCAACATGAGAAAGGCAAAACGGTGTCCCAATTATTTGGCACTTTATTATAGGAAAATGATATTTCTACACGAGTCTCTTTTACATGGAGGTAAGACCTACTCACTATTCACATGAGAAAGATCATGTGAAAATATCAATTTTTTATATAAAAATATCAGTTTTCTCATTAGTATAATTTAAGTTAAATATTTCGTACTTGCACAAGTAACAAGATTTGTTTGCTTTATATTGCAATAATATTGTCTCGGAAAGAAAAGCAGGTACGTAACAAAATTGAGGTAGATATTTATATTGCGTATTACATTTTACCTACCCTTCCTCCTGTGGCATATTGTAATCGTTTTCCAGAAAAAAATAAAAATAAAAATAAAAATAAAAATAAAAAGCTATGGTACCAAAAGAATACGAGCAGCCCTGATCACGTTGAGCTTGCAGAGCAGCCTGAGTTCATTTTTCTTTAGTTTGGTGCTGTACTTACAATGGACTAATTTGGTGCAACTATGTTTCTAAGTTCTGGATGGAAAAAAATAGAATAAAAAAATTAATATACAATGAAAATTAAAAGAATAGAAAACTCAGAGAGCAGATCCTTTGTCCTCAAATTTCTTGTCCTCTTTGTGTTTCTCCACTTAAATATTGACACATGTCTTTTTGTTTAATTTTAGAATTAATTAATGTTAAGTAAAAGATTAGGTGTCAAAATTTAAGTGAAGGGACACAAGATACTGACAGAAAATTTTAACGTATGATCCGCCTCTCTCAAACTCATATTCCTGAGTTTATAAATAAAAAATAATTAAGTTTTATATTTAAGTTACTAAGGTATTCTTATATTAGTTTTATTATGTTTATAATCTAAACTGTATAATAGAGATTATAAAATATAATATTATGTTATTTAGTTTTTCGTTCAAAACTCACCATTTTTAGACAAAAAAAAAAAAAAATATGCTCAATTTTTTGTTCATTGACAGATTCATTATTTAAAAAACACCGATATCTCAGTAATATTAATACATTAAATTAATAATGTAGAAGATGAATAATATAATAATAATTGTGAATAGTAAATAAAATGTAATCTTGAAATGTAAAAGTATGGATAATTAATATGTGGTATATTAAAGGTAATCTTGAAATGTTAAAAATATGGATAATTAATATGTGGTAGATTAAAGATAACCTTGAAATGTGAAAAGTGTGGATAATTGATGAATGGTGTAGATTAAAGATAATCTTAAAATGTAAAAATTAAAAATTAGGGATAATTGATGAATGATATAAATTAAATAAAATCTTAAAATGTGAAAAGTGTAGTTAATTGATGTGTCGTAGATGTTAGTTAAATTTTGACTATAAATATGAGAACTTAGCATAGGAAGTTTCATTAATTTCTTATTTATCTTTTCTTCCACTATCTAAAAATTCTTTAATGTAAGTGTCTCTCTCGGTGTGCTAAGACTATTTTAAGTATTGGTGAATATCAGTAAGAGTACAAAAATTGTTCATGTGAGTTTTTCTATAAAAATTACACAAGTATCAACACATATCTCACAATGTTTACAACTCTTTCTTTAGAAGATTCATTTTGAAAAGTTTCATCTTGAAGATTGTTTTCAAATATTATAAATTTACTCCTTGAAAACTATTCTAAATTTATTCTACACTATTTTGTACATTATACAAATTTAAACTATCAAATCACTTTTGACGATTTCATAATATACAAATTAATGTACACCATCAAACTTTTACGTGATAGTTACTAATTGAATTATAAATATACATATAGTTTGATCATCTACATAAAAATAATATTTAATCTCTGCACTAAGTTAAGAGAGATGATTTTCTTTCATACTCCTAAATTTATGGTAAAAAATTATTATTCGTTTCTATAGCCTTATCATTAAACGGTAAAATTTGATGACATAATTAGAATTTCCTTAATAGTTTGTGTTTCATCTAATATCTTTTGACCTGAATCTTCATATTAAATTTGAGCCGTTATATTTAAACCATGAACCTTATATATTATTCTTGAACTCGAATCAATATTATGAAAATCGTGTTGACAATTTAGACATTATTAGATTCTTGACAAATTAAATTACAAACCTCTAATGTTTTTTTTTAATCTTATAATTCTTATTTTGTTTATTCATCCTTCATATCATTGTTATAATAATCAAGACTTGTGTTGAAAGTTCTCTTTGGCCTAAATGCAAAGATGAACAGTTGATTGGCTTGATCATAATCACTGGTGTTACAGTTGAATGTCTTTAGCCTGAGTGTAAAGATAATATGATTGTTAAGTGTTTTTAACCTTTGTGACAAGAACATGTGATGAAAGTTCTTTTCAGTCTAGGTGCAAAAAAGAAACTGTTGATTGACATAATTATTAGTGTTACAATTGATAAAATCTTGATGATTAATTTTTAAATCGGAGAAAATAATAGATATTATAGTCTATTTGACTCTTCTAATGAATTGCTCATTTCGCCATAATTGTTTTTTGAAAACTTATGTTATCTATTATTTTTTAAATATATAATTTATCACCATTGAAGACTAATGATAACTTGTTATTCGTTATAGGAGTGAGCATTCGGTTAATAACGAACCGAACATGAATTTCGGTTATAACCGAAAACCGAAAATACCCTATCTTAAATATCCGAACAATTAACTGAAATCTGTAATAACCGAATAATCGAAATGGTTATTTGGTTATTTGGTTAATAACCGAATTTTAAAAATACAATAGTTTTGAACATGCATGCCTTTCTTATGATCCAGATTCCGGGAATATCAACAATTTAATTAATTATTATAGTAGAGGACGACATGGGTAGAGAGATAAAATCATATTGATATTGATCATCTGATCTTATTAGAGAGAAATTAAAGAGGGGGAATCTAATGGATGGATGTGTACTCACGTCTTTGATCTTGGACTGTGGAGGAGTGCTCTTGGGAGTTGGGAATCAAGGTAAAGGAAAAGAGCTTGATCCAATTCACCCAAATCATATGCTCCAGCTGCACCATCTTTGCTTCTGCCGTTCTGCGCTCATCGATCCACACCAAATCACAAACCCAGATTAATTAAGAAAGATCCATCAACAACAAACAAATTAACAAGTCCAGTATCCCAGTTTACCCCGTCCATCATCATGTCGGAGTTCAGATCAAAATTATGCCGCAAAGGCACAACCCCGTTAGAACCAGACGGCGCACCAGTCATGCTCATGATAAAAGGCGGTTGAGAAAAGCGTAGGAAGAGTCGATGATGTAGAACCCAAAATTTGAGAGAATTCAAGGTATGAGGCTTCATATGTTTGTAGATCTGACTCAGTAGAGACTTCTATTTAGTAAAGTAGAGTACTTTGTTCATGGTCATCTACTCATCTGAGACTTCTATTTAGTAAAGTAGAGTGCTTTGTTTAATATGCCTGACAAGTCCTTTGTTCGGTTATATCATTATTTCAACTTTGCCAAGTTTTGTTCGGTTATTCGGTTAAACCAAATAACCCAAAAGTAATACTCGTACAAACTAACCAAAAATCATAAAAAAAATTCGGATATAACCGAAATGTTAAAAATAACCGAATTATTAGAAAATTTCGGTTAAATTATTTCGGATCGATTCGGTAATTCGGTTATACCCGTTTTTTGCTCAGTCCTAATTCGTTATCTTTGTCATGATATTATTTATTAGGCTATTTGAGTTCACATTTTTATTTTATAATTTCTTTCAGGAAATGAAAATGTAGTTAGGGGTAGCAGGAAAAACAGAGGAAAAAATGATGGTCCGAGTTAGTAGCTGTAGTAATCCTCACCGTATTGCAAAATAGTGTGACAATAATTGTAGTGAGCACTTAGTATGTGCGTTGTCGTACTATACACTGAGAAGTTGTGTATGTTGTTTGTATTTTGACGACTTAAATTAGGTGGTGTATAAGGCTGTAAAATGAGCAAATAGTTCGAGTTTGATTCGTATTCTCTCGACTAAAAGTTCAATTTGTGCTCGACTCGAAATATAAATGATTCAAATATGAGCAAATTTTAAAGTTCGATAAATTATTCGAACATCCTCAAATTATAATTTTTTATTGATACTCTGACCATATTCGTTCGAAAAGTTCAAATTGTTCGGGCTCAATTCGAGATCGGGCTCGATTTGGTAGCTAAATGAGCCTCAATCAAACATTATTTTATACTTGATAAATTTTGTGAACCAAATCTGAGCAACTCAATACTCGGCTCGACTCAGTTCATTTACACTTTTAGTGGTGTAGACCCAAATTTGGAGACGTCACAATACTATAATGACATTGTGCATTGCTGGTCTTTTTTTGTCGAAAATTTTAACAGTTAAATGTAACAGTTTCACCAACAACTTTTATTAACAGGTATAATGTGGTATTTTGTATTCGATAATTATTTTGTTGTGAAGTCCACCAATTATTATTTGTTACGGAATTATGGTGCCGTCGTACGTTACCAAATATTCGTTGGCGTCTTCACCGACATTCTTTTTGTTTCTTATAATTTGTATATATCATCCTTAACTTTAATTTTTCACCACTTTAACACCTTACTGTTTCAAAAACACATATAAAAAAAATTAAGTTTTATTAATTAAATCTTGCATTATATAGGCAAATTCTTAAAAATATATTAGAGAATTTTAATTATATTATGCAATTTTAAATTTTTTGTTTGTAGCTAAAAATATATTTTAATTGAATGGTAATGATTTGAGCAATGTTGAAACATTCACTAGTAACATACTTTAAATGTATAACTTTTTGCTTGATGTTACTATGTTAATGTTATGTATATTTTTTTATACATAAAAATAAATTAGATGTGTTGAATATTATCGTTAATTATATTAATTGGTTTTAAAATTGCACCAAATAAAATTATATCAGAAGTTTTAAAATCGTATTGCACCAATTACAAACAGTATCGTATCGTGCATAATTTTAAATTTACTAAACTGCACTCATACAATTTTATGTGCGATTTATATTTTTAATCATATCAAATTGCATCATGCTGTACACCAGAACTGAGGGTAGGCGGACCGGCTTTGGGTTTTGCCATTACAAAGCAAATAAAGCGTAGCCACAATAAGAATGAAAATAAGAAACGTGAAAAGCATTGCAAAAATTGATATGCTTTTTTGTCTGTGTATCTAATTTGGTGGGTCCAGCCCACTCCCATGTCCACAGAAGTGGTCCGTGGCCTTGATACTACTACTTCTTAATTGTTATCCCAATTAAGATAATCAGTCTTGGGCGACCAAATTTTAGGAACCCGTCTTGTAATCGGTAATTTTTTTTTGACTTTTAAATAATTAATGTAATTTATTAAATTTGAAATTTTTATAAAATTTACTGATTTATGTATTATTTGAATACATGAGTTGTACAGTCTGTACAGTCTTATTTTTTCATGTATTCAAATGACAATTAAATAATTGAATTTTATAAAAATTTCAATTTTAATAAATTACATTAATTGTTTGACAGTTGTACAAAAAAAAATTCAGCCGTCGTTAGGCCGATCGATACCGGTCGGTATTCTTATTAAAACAACCGCGTCTTGGGTCCCAATAAATTAATTTTGTAAACACATGTACTTGCTCCATTTTTCTAATTTTTGTTCTTACCATATGTAACGATTCGTGTCTTGAGTTCAGAGTAAAACTCATTAAAATATTAATTGTATCAATTCAGTCATAAGAACTCGTTATAAATCCATCTAAAAGTTATAATTAGTTATCGATATTCTTAAATATGAAACTCTATTTCACATGTTCCTGTAGGGTAATAGGAATTGATAATTTTATATAAAAAATTAATATTTTCACGCGATCCTTTTCACGTGGATAGTGAGTGAGTTCACTTTCATATAAAATAGACTCATGTGAAAATATAAGTTTCATAACATAAATTATTAGTACTTAGGGAGTGTTTGTTTAGAGCTAAATAGAGTTGAATGGCTGAATGATTGAATAGCTAAATCGATCTGTACGTTTGTTTTGGTCAGAATGACTGAATCGATAAGATGGACGAGCTGAATAGCTAAGTCAGATTTTTTTAGCTGAATGAGCAGCTGAATGAATTAAAAAAAATATTAACTATTATATTAAGTAATATTAAATAAATTTACAATAATTTTAAATTTTTTCAGAGGGATAAAATAATAAAGTTTTGTCATTCAGATGTTTCAGACATGTCAATTATAAAACAGCTTTTTTCATTCAGATTCAGATTCATTCAGTTTTTATTAAATATCCCCTTACTATATACTTTCTCCGTCCCTTAATATATGTCGTTTTAGAGTTGTGCACAATAGTTAAGGAAATGATTGTATAACATTAAATATAATATCAATTATCAATAATATCCTTAAATTTTCATAATTACCATACTTATCTCATACCATCTTTCATCTGTAACATTTTCTTATGGTGATAATTTTAAAAAATTATAATTAATTCTCAAATAATTATATAAAACAATAAATATTTAAAACGATATTTATTAAGAGTCTTTAGAGGCGGAATTATTCTATTACGGGCATGTTTTGATGCATCGATCTCTTTTTTTTTTTTTTAATTATTATACACAATGTGATAGCTATGAGTATATTTTATTTTATTTTAAAAATTGAAATAACTGAACGACTAGTCTTGTACTAGCAAATTTCACAACCTTTGTTTTTTTTAAATCAATTCTTTGCTACCATTAGCATATTATGAAGTGGTCCCACCCTTCCACCTAATGACTTAATTTTCGAATTTATATTATTTTTTCAAACCACATCAATGTCATACATAAAGATAATAACAACTTTTCCCACCTATTTATAACTAGCTCAATATTCTATGCTATTATAAAATTATTATATTATTGATACTTTTTTTGTAAATATTTTAATTTTTAAATTTATAATTAAATCTTATGGTTGTTAATTTTATAACGATATTTTAACTAGTTTGATAAATTAATGTTTGTGCAATATGACATTCATAAGAAAATTGTTTTTACTTAAAACATATTATTATTTAACTAGTAATTGTATTTATAATACAATTTGAAATTATGATATTTGATATTATTTGAGTATAAATAGTAAAATATAAATGGTAGTAATAGGTTAAACATAAATTATTAAAGAGTTATTGTAAGACCGAAATTTTATGAAATAAAAGTATTTAATTTTTTTTATAATTGTTATTCAAGAAATAGTTAAATTGATAAAAAGTTAAAGTTAAGGGTGATATATATGAATTTTTTCAAAATAAGCAAGTGGTTATAAAATATTCATTGTTGTTTGGGGAATATTAAATACGGCCAGTATGACCATTTATGGGCTCCATAACAAAATAACTATCTGACGAAGAAAACGCATGAAGTTTGAGTTTTTATAAATAACGTCAGAATTATTCTTATTCAAGCTAACAATTTGTTAGAATACGGTGGTTAAAATATAGTAATACGGCGTGGTTGCATTAAGAAGATATACGGTATTGCATGATTTTTTGATTATTGATTCTTACGTAAAGAAGACACTACTCAATAATTGTTACGATAAATTACCTTTATTCAATACTTTATTTTATTGATTCAATAATTGTTGCGTTGATATTTTATATTATTGCTATTTTAATAATTGTCACTACACAAAGATTTTTCCATTATCTGATCAATAATTCATATTATTTGGATAATATTATTAAATAGCATTATTAGCAATGTCTGAAAGTTTTGTCGAGGAGAGGTTTGGTCACCTAATTGCTTGTACCAGTGAGAAAATTCTTATTGAAAGTCCCCTCTTTCTTAGAACTACCGTTGTCATAATTGTGATTCTGTAATATTATTTGTGAATAATTAATTATTGGTTTATATGATAAGAAAATATATATTTTTATATGGTTATAAATGAAGGAATTAATGTTGAGGTGTTTTATTAGTATTTTGTCGAAATGAGGAACGAAATTTGGAAAATTTCAGAAAATTAGTTTATTATTTAATTTTGTAAAATCTATAACTCTTTGTGTATAATGAGTTAGGAGATGAGCCATATATCAAAAGAAAACCCTGGAAGTAAGCTAACCGTAGAAACTAGAATCACCCAAAAATTTATTGTGGATTTTTCGTAGTGATTGTTTGAATGAAACTGGTCCGAAGGACTCATAATTCAAAAAATTATTATTCTTGAGATATATTGCCTGAGTTATAATTTTTAATCCGACCGTTGGATTATTGTTATTTTTGGATATGTTATACATATATAAGTTGAGTACATGTCCACAAATTTTGAACCGTTAAAAATTAACGTATGATTTGTTATGAATTTTAAGAGGTGACTGATTCAGAAATTATGTTTATAAATGATTTTTGGTGGAAAATTCTAGAATGAGTTGGCCCCACCTTTGGTTGGTGAAGAAATGTGCTGAAATTTATTTCAAAAATGGTGGGTGAGAATAGTAGCGAGTAAAGCCAATGTAAATGCATCGGTGCTTGGTCAAGTCTCTCCTATATTATCGAGCTTTGGCGTTCTAAAGATTTTCTTTATAAATAGGGTGTTGAGTTAGAATTGAAAATCACACAAGAAACATAAGTTTAATTGTGACGCCCCCAAAATAGGTATACATCACCCATTCTCGAAATACAATACATGGTACGTAAACAACTACAACTTTATTATTACAACAAGAAAACTGTGAGTTTAAATACAAATATTATCTTCTGATAATATCTATACTCAAATAAATCCTCATCACATTTATCGATACATTATTTTACAAAAATGGTGAGGACTACTAAACAACTCTCTCTAAAACCTTCATTCCATACCCCGACTCGTATCGCTTATATTCTCGCCTCCCGAGAGAAAAATGGAACAAAAGGAAAAGGGTGAGCTCAACTAGCTCAAGAAAGAATATTATGACTAAGATAATATACAACAAATTACCGTTAGTCTTCAACAGGAAAAAATCTAATAGAATACAATAGACAACAAATTTTAAATCAATATTCGCAATGAAATAATAATTCATTAGAAGAGTTAAGTAGAGAATGCAAACTACTATCTTCTATGTATGAATTTAAAAGTTCATCGCTCATCTTTTATCCCCGTAACATCAATCAATATACATCTCGAATCAAATATTCATCTTTGCACTACAGTGCCAAAGATATTCATCACTGGTCATGTTCATTTAAACACTGCTCATCTTTGCACTACGACCAAAGATATTCTTCAGAAATCATTCATCTTTGCACTACAGCCAAAGATATTCAATAATATCATCATTTAAGACCGAGGATGATGAAAATATTTTTTAAAGAAACGAATCCAAAGGAAACAAAATGACAAGGATTAAGGATTAAGGATTCGTGATTTTGTTTTATCCATGTTCAAAAATACCTCAAAAATAATCATAGTGGTGTAAAATTCAAGAATGATCAAAACATGGATACAATCAAAGCTAGTATCCGTATAGATATTTTGACTTAAAAGAAGAAATTTTATTTTTCATGAATAGTGTCAGATATCGTGAATAAAGGTCAGAGTACGTGAATAAGAACTCCGACACCAAAAGATAGAAATTCCACAAAAAAAATCTCTTCACGCTTCATGAATAAGTACTCGTGAATAAGAATCGTGAATAAGAACTCATGAATAAGAACTCGTGAATAAGAACTCATGAATAATAACCCCGACATGAAAAAGTTCCAAATTTGATAAAAAGTTCCAACTAATATTTCAAAGATAATGATATCAAGAAATAATATCATTCGAGAAAAAAAATAACATCCCTTACCTCGAAAGATTAAGACTTAAATTTGAATAACTGGGTATAATAACAAGGAACTTGCACCGCCTAACAATACTCAAAGTATACTCAAAATACTCACAAGAATACGCTCGATAATATAGAGAGAGAAAACTTCAGCTTCTTATGGTGTGATTTTCAATTCTAACCCAAGACCCTATTTATAGAAAATGCTTGTAACACCAAAAGTAGAAAATTTATTAAAATATTAATATATATATATAAAATCTTCACGCACACCTTTCTGAATCTGAATTTCAGCAATTGAACACATGCCTCACACATGCAAAAAACGTTTTTGTAAAAAATATTTAAAACTTCAAAAATTAATTATTTTGGAGCTTCGGAACTTCAATAATTCATAATAAATAGCCCTTTTATCAGAAAATTTGAATCTCGTGAGTTTTTATAGGAAATTCAATTCTCTACAACTTTCCAGAAGAAAGTTTTTCCAAATTCCAAATGGAAATTGACCAAATTCACAAACTACGATTTTACAAGCTATAATCAAATTTCACCAATAAATGGGGTCCACCGACATGTTTAACATGTTTTAAACATTTATTGCAACAAAAATACTCTTCCTCCTCAGATACTCATATATCCCACATTCGTTGTAAAAATATCACCATTATTATATTATTAAAATATAATAATATATTTAAATGAATTATTTTATCGTAAAAAGAGATAAAATTTCAATTTTCAACAATTGTCACATTAAAATTTTTCTCCATCTATATCCACATAAAATCAATATTTTCTCATCATATGAATCAATAATTAATTATTCACAAATAATATTACGTAATCACAATATCGACAACCGTGCGCTCCTGTGAAAGAGGGCTTTCCAATAAGAATTTCTTCTTCACCAAGCGCCGCAATTAGGTGACCAAACCTCTCCTTAGATGTAACTTTCTAGACATTGCCAATAATGTTATCTAATAATATTATTCAGATAATATGAATTATTGCTTCGATAATGAAAAATACCGTAGAATGACAATTATCAAACAACAACAATATAAAATATCAACGCAAAGAATTATTAACTCAATAAAATATCGAATAAAGAATTATCGTAAACCATTATTTAGTAAGTGCCTTCAATAATTGGTGCAATACCGCAATATTCGCGTCAACAACGCCAGACATCGTGTTTTAACCACCGGTATTCCAATAAGTGTTAATTCAAATAACTACGCCTGCTATTTTTAAACAACTTATATTTGTCGCTTTCTTCATCCAATCGCTTTCACATTATGGGGCTCCACACATGGTCATACTACATTGCATTTAATATTCCCTCGACAAAGATTTAATATTCCACGACCACCAAACTAATATTCCCCACAACAATGAATATTTTATAACCACTTGCTTATTTTGAAATATTTGTGTATTTAACCCCTAACTATCCACATTAATCAAATCAACCCTTACTATTTCAAAATAATAAATAGAGAAAATTAAATTTCATTAATAATAAGTTGGGGTCTTACAACCTCCCTCCTTATGAAATTTCGTCCCTCGAAATCGACGACGACTGGTGTGTTTTCAAAAGGTGAGGATACCTCGCTTTCATTTCCGCTTCCAATTCCCGTGTCATTTCCTCTATAAAGATGATTCCTCCACAAAATTTTAACTTGTGGTATGACCTTTTCATGCAGTAGGACATGCTCCTTCCTATCCAAAATCTTGACAGTACCTCCTCATACGCTAAGTCTTCTATATCTCGTCCTGCTTCTAACTCTATAACGTGGTTCGGGGTCTTTCACATATTTACGGCACCGATATGTGAAACACATTATGAACACGAGACATACTGAGGTAACGCAAGTCTATAGGCTACATTTCCTACTCTCGGTCAAGAATTTGAAATGGACCAATAAATCGTGGATCGAGCTTTCTCTCTCTCCCAAATCTTGTAACTCCCTTCCATGGAGCAACTCTCGCAACAATACATGATCCCCTACACTAAATTCCACGCCCTTTCGATGAAGATCCGCATAACTCTTTTGTCGATCTTGTGCCGCTTTGTATACGCTGTCGAATCATTTGAATCTTTTCGGAGTCATACGCATTAACTCGGGTCCCAACAATGTTGCTTCACCCACCTCATCCCAACATATCGAGAACGACATTTTCGGCCCATATAATGCTTCAATGGAGCCACACCTATACTTGCTCGATAATCGCTTGTTGTAGGAGAATTCCACCAATGGTAAATACTTATCCCAACCGCCTTTGAAGTCTAGGACACGTAGTCTTAATAAATCTTCAAGAGTTTGAATAGTCCTCTCCGATCATCCGTCTGCTTTGGGGATGGTATGTCAACTAAATCGCAAATCTGCGCTCATAGCTTTTTGCAAGCTAACCCAAAATCTTGAAGTGAATCTTGGGTCACGATCCAAACTATGGATACAGTATGCCACGCAACCTCACAATCTCATTCACGCATATACCACTAGCAAGACGCTCAAGGAATAAGTCTCCGTGACGGCAAGAAATGAGCAGACTTGGTTAATCTATCAACAATAACCCAAATAAAGATTGATGCCTTGAGAAACCGTAGGAAGACCCGTGAACGAAATCCATGGTAATGTGTTCCCACTTCCATTCCGGAATCTCAAGTGGTTGCAACGGACCCTTAGGTACTAGATGCTCGCTTTTACACGCCGACAAGTTAAACACATCGAGATAAACTTTGCAATCTCTCTCTTCATATTGTTCCACCAAAATGTATGTCAAGATCACGATACATTTTAGTACTTCCAGATGGATTGCAAATGGTGTATTGTGTGCCTCCATCATAATCTTGTACTTCAAATCGTAGTCGTTAGAACACAAAGTCTAGAGTGGACTCAAGTATTCCTTCTTCATCAATTCTCGCCCTAATAGCTCCTTCAGTACTTTCTTCTTCATACGATAAGCTCCGGCCGGGCTTCGAGCAACCTTAACTTTTTCTATTAAAGTCGGCTCTATACGATACTTGACATCATCGCACTCGCTCCCCAAGATATGATCTTCTACTCAACGCCGCCACCACCACGCTCGCTTTTCCAGATGGTATCAATAGTGTGGTCGTAGTCTTTCAATAGTTCGAGCCAACGTCACCGCCGCATGTTGAGTTCTTTTAGAGTGAAGAAATATTTAAGGCTTTTATGGTCCGAATATATCTCCACTTTCTCCCCATATAGATAAGTGCCTCCATATCTTTAGCGCAAAAACGATCACGCTAACTCTAGATCACGAGTAGGATAATTCCTCTCATACTCTTTTAAGTTGTCATGAGGCATAAAGCTATGACTTTCCCCACGCTGCATGAGAACACATCCTAACCCTTTGCCTCAAGCATCAGAGATAACAAATCCATCCGAACCAGATGGTATTGTTAGAACAAAATCAAATAAGTCTCCTCTTAAGCTCTTGAAACTTTTTCTCGCATTCTTCGCCCCAAACGAATTTTGTATCCTTCCGAAGTTAGCCGAAGTAATGGAGTAGCGACCGAGAAAACCCTTCCACGAATCTCTCCGATAATAACCAAATTTAGCCCAAAAAGCTACGTGATTTCCATCACCGACTTTGCTGTTCCTAAACTTCAGATTGATTCAATCTTCACGTCCATCTGATACTCCATGTTTCGACACCACGTGCCCAAGGAATGCTACTTCCTCGCCGTAACTCGCATTTCTTCAATTTGGCATATAGTTTGTTTTCACGAAGCCTTCGAGTACCAAATTTTCAAATGGTGCTCATGATCTTCACGACTTTTGAATATATATAGGATGTCATCAATAAAGACAACAACAAATCGATCCAAATATTCCTCAATACTTTGCTCATCATATCCATGAAAGTCAGCAGGAGCATTAGTTAGTCCGAAAGACATGACTAAGAATTCATAATGCCCATACCGAAGTTCTCAAGGCGCTCTTTGAATATCCTCGCCTCTAATCTTCAAATTGATGATATCCGTAATCTAAGATCGATTTTTGAAAAGAATTGTGCCCCTCAGAATCGGGTCAAACAAGTCATCAATACGAGGTAGAGGATACCTATTCTTGATGGTGACATGGTTCAATTCCCCGATAGTCAATACAAAGTCGCATACTCCCGCTCTTTCTTCTTTACAAATAAAACAGAGCACCCCAAGGAGATGTACTAGATCAATGAAACCGATGTCCAACAATTCTCGTAGTTGACCTTTAACTCCTAAAGTTCAATAGAGCCATTCGATATGGGGTTTTAGAAATGGGCTTTGTACTGTGTTCAAGATCAATAAAGAATTCAACTTCACGCTCGGGGTAGACCGGAAGTTCTTCTAGAAATACGCCAGAAAGTCAATAACAACAGAATATTATTCAAATTTGACGTGTCTTTATTCAAATCCATAACATGGGCTAAGAAAGCTTGACATCCGCTTTTTAATAAACGAATAGCTTTATGATTAGATATGATGATGATTGATTGATTTTAATGGTTTAGTTGCTTGAATTGCATAACAAAGTTGGTTAGAATATGAAAACTAACAACCTTACGAAAAACAATCAATTTTGGCATGATGAGTAGTTAACCAATCAATCCCTAAAATCACATCAAAAGCAAGTATCTTTAAAGAGATAAGGTCAATGTGTAAGGTGATGGTGCCAACTTGAATCAAACAAGATTTATAAACAAAGTGATGTGATGAAAGTTTTCTCCCAAACTGAGTTTCCACAGATAGGTCAAAGTCTAATTTCTCCTGAGTCAAGTTTAAACGCTGAGCACATGCAGAGAGATAAAATGAATGGGTAGCACCCCAGATCAAGTAAGGTATAAACTTCGCAAGAATTTATAAATAAATTTACCCGTGATAACCTCGCTTGGGTTCCTCGATTATATGACAAATACAACAAACGCTTCCCGGAATCGCTGACTTTGACTTTTCTCGGGATACTTTTGAGTCACCGCCTCACCGAACTAGGTTTCGCTACCGCATAATCTCGAGCGATATGTCCTTCCTTTCCACAATTATAGCATACCTTGAACTGTCAGGACATTGACCGATATGTCCTCTTTTTCCCGTGATTTATAAGATACGACCGGTGGTCGTTTCTCCCCCTTAGAACCCGCTTCTGCCAAGACCGCTGCCTTCACATGGTCGTCGCTTAAAATCTCCTTTTTAAAATCTCCTCCCGACTCGCTTCTTCTCATTTTCATGACCATGATTACCACCAGAGTGGTAACCATTTTTGTCCGTCTCGCTTTTCTCCGCCACCGGTTATCATTATTCTGCTGATCGCTATCTCCGTACGATCCTCGTCAGGTCCTCTCAACACCGTGCATCAAGTTATCTCGCCTAATAATTGAGCCCTCATACAACATCCTCATAAAGAGAAAATTTATGAGAAATGAGATATCGACGATGCCGGGTTTCAAACCTCTAAGAAACATCCGCCATAATGCTCCTCATTCTCCACCAAATGAGGTGCAAACTCGATAACTCGCAAACTTTGCCTCGCATCGAGACACCGCCATGTTGTTTTTGTTCCAATCAATGAACTCCACTTCCTTCATACGACGTAACACTTTCGTGAAAGTATTTGTCATTAAATAGCTTCAAAACGCCTCCCAAGACATACGCCGAAAAGTACCGATGGGTACGCTTCACGCATTCCCACCAAGAGTCCCGCCCGCCACTTTAACATAAAGGTGGCGAATGGAACCTTCGTTCTCCACGCATCCCAAGACATCGAATATCTTGGTAATTTGCTTGACCCATGTTTCCGCCATGATCGGATCCGCTTTCCTTAAATTCGTGGTCCCAACTCTTCGAATCGCTCACAGATAACCCGTGAATTGCTATCATTTCTCCTCAGATTTTGAACACGAAGTCTCCTCGTCTCGATTTTGTATGAATCGCAAAAACTTCTAAACATCCCCTCGCTCATCATCTCGCTTCAATGGTGTTGTTCACAGAGGAACATTGCCACTGTCTGCACGCTCTCCTCGCTGGGTGAGTAGACAAAGGCTCCACTGGCCTCATTTCCATTGTTAATATTCTCAATGACATTCTCAAATACCGCCATAAAACAAGGGTTAATTAAGGAAATCAATATATCACATAATATCCCTATATACCCGACCAACTAACAAATAAGCTTAGTAGACACACTAGCGAAGGATTTACTCGCCTCCCTCCTAGTTCTATTCCCCGATCTCCGCCAGAGATCATATCCCTAAGCTCGATACCAACCGCGACGCCCCCAAAATAGGTATACATCACCCATTCTCGAAAGTTGTCAATACATGGTACGTAAACAACTACAACTTTATTATTACAACAAGAAAAACTGTGAGTTTAAATACAAATATTATCTTCTGCATAATATCTATACTCAAATAAATCCTCATCACATTTATTGATACATTATTTTACAAAAATGGTGAGGACTACTAAACAACTCTCTCTAAAACCTTCATTCCATACCCCTAACTGCATCGCTATATTCTCGCCTCCCCGAGAAAAAAATGGAACAAAAGGAAAAGGGTGAGCTCAACTAGCTCAAGAAAGAATATTATGACTAAGATAATATACAACAAATTACCGTTAGTCTTCAACAGGGAAAAATCTAATAGAATACAATGTACAACAAATTTTAAATCAATATTCGCAATGAAATAATAATTCATTAGAAGAGTTAAGTAGAGAATGCAAACTACTATCTTCTATGTATGAATTTAAAAGTTCATCGCTCATCTTTTATCCCCGTAACATCAATCAATATACATCAATCAAATATTCATCTTTGCACTACAGCCAAAGATATTCATCACTGGTCATGTTCATTTAAACACTGCTCATCTTTGACTACTACCAAAGATATTCTTCTTCAAATCATTCATCTTTGCACTACAAAAGCCAAAGATATTCAATAATATCATCATTTAAGACCGAGGATGATGAAAAATTTTTTTAAAGAAACGAATCCAAAGGAAACAAAATGACAAGGATTAAGGATTAAGGATTCGTATTTTGTTTTATCCATGTTCAAAAATACCTCAAAAATAATCATAGTGGTGTAAAATTCAAGAATGATCAAAACACGGATACAATCAAAGCTAGTATCCGTAATAGATATTTTGGACGAAAAAGAAGAAATTTTATTTTTCGATGAATAAGGTCAGATACGTGAATAGTGCCGATATATATGAATAAGAATTCTACACCAAAAGATAGAAATTCCACAAAAAAACATCTTCACGCTTCATTTAATAAGACTGTGAATAAGAATCGTGAATAAGAACTCATGAATAAGAACTCGTGAATAAGAACTCATGAATAGTAACCCCACATGAAAAAGTTCCAAATTTGATAAAAAGTTCCAACTAATATTTCAAAGATAATGATATCAAAGAAATAATATCATTCGAGAAGAAAATAACATCCCTTACCTCGAAAGATTAAGATTTCTAAATTTATAATGTGTATATAGTCAAGGAACTTGAACTCAGACCGCCTAACAATACTCAAAGTATACTCAAAATACTCACAAGAATACGCCGATAATATAGAGAGAGAAAACTTCAGCTTCGTGTGATTTTTTTCATTCTAACCCAAGACCCTATTTATAGAAAATGCTTGAACACCAAAAGTAAAAATTTATTAAAATATTAATATATATATAAAATCTTCACGCACACCTTTGAATCTGAATTTCAGCAATTGAACACATGCCTCACACATGCAAAAAACGTTTTTGTAAAAAAAATATTTAAAACTTCAAAATTAATTATTTTGAGCTTCGTAACTTCAATAATTCATAATAAATAGCCCTTTTATCATCATAAAATTGAATCTCATGAGTTTTTATAGGAAATTCAATTCTCTACAACTTTCCAGAAGAAAGTTTTTCCAAATTCCAAATGGAAATTGACCAAATCCACAAACTATCGATTTTACAAAGCTATAATCAAATTTCACCAATAAATGGGGTCCAATTTACATGTTTAACATGTTTTAAACATTTATTGCAACAAAAATACTCTTCCTCCTCGTATATACTCATATATCCCACATTCGTTGTAAAAATATCACCATTATTATATTATTAAAATATAATAATATATTTAAATGAATTATTTTATCGTAAAGAATAAAATTTCAATTTTCAACAATTGTCACATTAAAATTTTTCTCCATCTATATCCACATAAAATCAATATTTTCTTCATCATATGAATCAATAATTAATTATTCACAAATAATATTACGTAATCACAATATCGACAACCGTGCAGCCTCCTGTGAAAGAGGGGGCTTTCCAATAAGAATTTCTTCTTACTCGGCGCCGCAATTAGGTGACCAAACCTCTCCTGTAGATGTAACTTTCTAGACATTGCCAATAATGTTATCTAATAATATTATTCAGATAATATGAATTATTGCTTCGATAATGAAAAATACCGCAGAAATGACAATTATCAAACAACAACAATATATAAAATATCAACGCAAAGAATTATTAACTCAATAAAATAATCGAATAAGAATTATCGTAAATCCATTATTTAGTAGTGCCTTCAATAATTGGTGCAATACCGTAGCAATCACCGCAAACAACGCCAGACATCGTGTTTTAACCAACCGGGTATTCCAATAAGGTTAATTCAGAATAACTACGCCATTATTTTTAAACAACTTATATTCATTGCTTTCTTCATCCAATCGCTTTCACATGGGGCCACACACATGGTCGCTACCATTCGCATTTAATATTCCCCGACAAAGATTTAATATTCCACGACCAAACGAATATTCCCCGACAAACAATGAATATTTTATAACCACTTGCTTATTTTGAAATATTTGTGTATTTAACCCCTAACTATCCACATTAATCAAATCAACCCTTACTATTTCAAAATAATAAATAGAGAAAATTAAATTTCATTAATAATAAGTTGGGGTCTTACATTTATCTTTGGCCCATAGTGCAAAGATGAACTTATTAGCATGATTATGAATGTAAACTGTGATTTGGTATAACCATGATCTTTGATGTTTCGTAAAGATGGGTAATGTAAATTATCTTCGCCCGGATGAGAAGAGGAATTTAGAACCACAATTATGGTTATGAGTTATTCACATGATTGTGGGCGAGGCTCTGCTTGATTGATATTATTTGGAATAAAATATTGTTGGTGGGCTTTTAACACGGAGAAGATAATAGACTTTATGGTCTATTCGACTCTTCTAATGGATTGCTTCGTTCACCGCAACTATGGTTGAAAAGTTTTATCGCTCACCATATGTTCTAAATCTCCGATTTATTACTTGATGAAGGCTATTGATAATTTAATTATCTTTAGTCATGATATTCTTTATCGAAAGCTAGTTGTGCTTCACCCTTTTGCTTCACAATTCCTTTCGTAATAAGAGTGTTCTTTCGGTCGAGCGGGGATAACGAGGGAATAGAATCGGTGGTCTATAGTCGCTGAGGTTCTCCCTAAATAGTATAGAAATAATTTTATTGAGAACTCTAGATAAGTGTGTTGCATTGTATACGCCATTTGATATTTAATTTTGGTGAACCGAATAGGGTGAGGCGAACCCAATTTTGGAAGGGTGTTTTGCCACTATCATACAAGATGTCTAATGACATACAACCTCAGTGTTATCATAAGATGTATCAGTGCACATACACTTGCTGAGTATATTTACGAGCACTACCTATATGATCTTGGAGTTTAGTTGAAATATAATTTTCAATTGCAGACAGTGGAGATAGTTTGTGACGACCCCAAAATAGGTCCATTCCATCCAACCCATTCTCGAGTCGCCAAATACATGGTATGTAAACAACTACAACTTTATTATCACAACAATAAAATCGTGAGTTTAAATACAAATATTATCTTCTGACAATATTTATACTCAAATAAATCCTCATCACATTTATTGATACATTATTTTTTACAATAATGGTGAGGACTACTAAACAACTCTCTCTAGAACCTTCATTCCATACCCCCACTAAGACTCGCTACATTCTCGCCTCCCCGAGAAGAAAAATAGAACAACAAGGAAAAGGGTGAGCTCAACTAGCCCAAGAAAGAATGTTATGACTAAGATAATATACAACAAATTATCGTTAGTCTCCAACAGGGAAAATCTCGATAGAATACAATAGATGACAAGTTTCGGATCAATATTCGCAATGAAATAATAATTCATGTAAGAGTTACGTAGAGAATGAAATCTACTATAATCTATGAATTTAACGTCCATCATCAATATTTTATCCTCAGAACATCAATCAATATTCATCTCAAATCAAATATTCATCTTTGCACTACATGTGCCAAAGATATTCATCAATCGGTCATATTCATCTCAACACTGCTCATCTTTGCACTAAAGGCCAAAGATATTCATCACTTCGGTCATGTTCATTTAAACACTGCCATCTTTTTGCACTACAGCCAAAGATATTCATCACCATAATATGTTCATTTAAACACCGCTTCATCTTTTGCACTACAGCCAAAAAGATATTCATCACCATTATGTTTCATTTAAACACCGCTTCATCTTTGCACTACAGCCAAAGATATTCTTCAGAAATCATTCATCTTCGCACTACAGGTGCCAAAGATATTCAATAATATCATCATTTAAGACCGAGGATGATGAAAATATTTTTTTAAGAACGAATCCAAAGGAAACAAAATGACAAGGATTAAGGATTAAGGATTCATACTTGGTTTTATCCATGTCCAATAATACCTCAAAAATAATCATAGTGGTGTAAAATTCAAGAATGATCAAAACATGGATACAATCAAAGCTAAGATCCGTAATAGATATTTTAGACTTAAAAGAAAAATTTTCATTTTTCTATGAATAGTGTCGTGATTCGTGAATAGTGTCAGATATCGTGAATAAAGTCCGATACGTGAATAAGAATCTCAGACACCCAAAGATAGAAATTCCACAAAAAACATCTTCACGCTTCACGACTAGTACTCGTGAATAAGAACTCGTGAATAAGAACTCATGAATAAGTAACTCGTGAATAAGAACTCATGAATAAGTAACCCCACATGAAAAAGTTCCAAATTTGATAAAAAGTACCAACCAATATTTCAAAGATAATGATATCAAGAATTAATATCATTTGAGAAGAAAATAAAATCCTTTACCTCAAAGAATCAAGATTTCTAAGGAAAGGCTCTGGTGATCTTTGAATGAAACTTGATCAATAAAGAACTCTCAAAGTATCTAAATACTCACAAAATACGCCAATAATATAGAGAGAGAAAGAGAGAAAACTTTGTTTCGTGTGATTTTCAATTTAACTTAGCCCTTCATTTATAGGAAAATGTTAGCCCGCCAAGGCAGACTTGACTGCACCGATGGCTTTTACTCTTACTATTGCCACCCACCACATTTGAAATAAAATTCAAAGACATTTCTTCACCAACCACAAGTGGGGCCCACTCAATTCTAGAATTTTCCACCAAAATCAATTATAACCCTAATTTCCTAATCGACACCTCTTAAAAATTCATAACAAATCATTCGTGAATTTTAACGGTTCAAAATTTGTGGACATATACTCAACTTATGTATGTATAACATACCCAAAAATTACTACAATCCAACTAATCGGATTAAAAATGATAACCCCGCAATATATCTCAAAACCCCGATTTAATTTTTAATACCTCCAATCCGATAAAATACCGATAAAACACCTCAACATTAATTCCTTCATTAATAACCACATAAATAAATCCATCATTTATATTCATATAAAATAAATATTTCCTTATCATATGAATCAATAATTAATTATTCATAAATAATATTACGAATCACATTTATGATAACCAAATGTTCCTCAGAAAGAGGGACTTCCAATAAGGATCTCTCTTACTCATGCCGCAAGCAATTAGGTGACCAAACCTCTCATTGATGTAACTTTCTAGACATCGCCAATAATGTTATCTAATAATATTATTCAAATAATATGAATTATTGATCCGATAATGGGAAATATCAAGCGATGATAATTATCAACAACAATAATATAAAATATCAACGCAAAGAATTATCAATCAATAAAATAAAATATCGAATAAGAATCATCGTGAAAATTATTGAGTAGTGCCATCTTACGTATTTAATCAATAATTCAACAATACTGCAGGTAATACCGCAAGTGCCATCGCAACAACCACGCCAGACATCGTATTTTAACCACCGGTATTCCAACGGTCTTAATTCAGAATAACTACGCCAAGTTATTTATAACCACCCAAACTTTGTCGCTTTCCCTCATCCAATCGCTTTCCGTTATGGGGCCCACACACGGTCAAGGGCTGTCAGCATTTAATATTCCCCGACAAAGATTTAATATTCCACGACCAAACGAATATTCCCCGACAAAGATTTAATATTCCACGACCAAACGAATATTCCCCGACAAAAATGAATATTTTATAACCACTTTGCTTATTTTGAAATATTTATGTATTTAACCCTTAACTATCCACATTAATCAAATCAACCTTACTATTTCAAAATATTAAATAAAGGAAATTCCTTTTTATTTAAAAAAATTCGGGGTCTTACATAGTTATATGTCAAGAGAAAGCTCACCATCGGAAAGAATATTTGATAAGAATCTTCTCGTTTTTTTTGAGTATATTAGGGTCAACCAAGATAATTCAAGAGGATATGATATCTATCATAACCTGTAGATCGCATACCTCCCATGTATTTGATTTTTTTTTTTTGAGCATTTCTCAAATATTTTAATTTCTAAAACAGTTATCGATCAGATATTTTTGTAAGGTCTATTTATGACGTCTTATCCAAGTTGATGTCCAGAGTCACAATTGGTATTTATTTGTATCAAAACTCACAACATATGTGTTGTTGTATTTTTTGCACGACAATTATAAGAATAAAGTTGTAGTTGTTTTCTTATCTCACGATTCAATTGAATTCGAATAGATTGGATAGATTGACCTATTTTGACGTCACGCTTATATATATATATATATATATATATATATATATATATATATATATATATATCAAATTTACTGCACATGTTTTTAGTACATGCATGTATGTTCATGTAATAATAATAATAGATATGAAAAGTTTGGTAAAACTCCGAACTAACTCAGGATCAATTAATATGTATGACTTTATTTAAAAAGATCTCTATTGTTTTGTTATATAGAGTGATAAATAATAAATTTGTAATAGTATTAATAGTGACATGTACTTTTCAAGTTCATTAATATAGATTTATTTTTTCTCAATATTCTCTCTCTCTCTCTCTATATATATATATATATATAGATTTTAGCTTTAGTTTCATTAAATTAGTAATCAAAAATGAAACAATAAATTCTTTTTATTTCTCATCTCACAAAAATGGTGACCAATGCTGACACATCAATTTACTTTCTGTTTGAATTTCTGCCGGGCAATTCTCACGCATTACACATGCAACACAATTCATAGCCAGTCTATTCGAGGAGGGCAGATTCTCTGTCCCCAAATTTTATATTGTCTTTGTATTTTTGTATTTAAATTTTAATACATATCTTTTTATTTAATTTTAGAATTAATTAATATTAAGTAAGAGATTAGCACAAAAATTTAAATAGAATCTAAAAAATATATAAATTTGTAGACAGAGGATCTGCTCTCCAAATGGAGATACTAATAATAATTCTCTTATAGAGTAGTCCATAAAACAATGATAAACGACGTCGGTTTGATAATATATATATATATATATATATATATATATTTTAAAATCTTTGACTTTTTCAAACCGCTTTTTAATGTAATTGGGTTATTTTATCCCTCTTAAATCTTAATCTATCTCTCTACCCTTATTTTATCTCTATTAATCTCTCTCACGTTATTAAAACACACTCTTCCCAGTTCCCATCGTCTCTTTATTTTATTTTAAACATAATTTGTCTTTAAAATTTTTATTTTTTCAATAAAAAAAATTAAAAAACATACATCATGTGTGTCAGGTGACTATTTAAATAGAACCCCCAATTTTATACACCATGCAAAAGTGCAAATTCCAACCATTAAATTGAGATTCTCTCTCCTCCCCTTCCCCCATCCTCTCTCTCTCTCCTCTCTAAACAGAGTCGAAAATGGAGAGCTGTGCTTTAGCACTTTCTCCTTCGACTCCATTATTTCTCAAAATTCATCGGAACCCTAAACTTGCTAGGAATTTGAGCCAGCAGATTTACTCTTGTAATTCTTTGAATTCCACATCATGTCATAAACATACACAGACCTCCTCATTTTCTTCTTCCATTAGTTCAAGTTCGATCATTTTCAGTAACAGAGGAAACTTATCATCATCGTTGTTAGGAGTACTTTCAAACGAATTGCAGGCCAGAGCTGCCTCGGCCTCCGTTCCGGAAAACTCAGAAAATGAGGCTGCAAAACAGAGCGATTTGGTCGGGACTTTGCAACTTGGAGCTATGTTTGGAATATGGTATTCCTTGAACATCTATTTCAACATCTACAACAAACAGGTAATAAGGGCGCCCCTTTCTGTTTTATTTTCTCTTTTTTTTACTCTTACCTCAAATATTGGTTTAGTTTTATATTTTTTTTTATATTAAATTAACCTATTTTAAAATTAAGAATTAAGCATATTTAGTAATCTTTGCAAACCTATGAAAATTGGATGCGCTAGTAAATTTGACTTAGTTTCTTATGGTTATAATTTCTCCAGCTATATTTACAAGAAAATTGTATAAAATTTGATTACAAAAATGATTAATTTGATTGGAAAAGTCAAACTAAGCCATTTTTTAGGTGAATAAGTATTAGTATTAGTGATAACTTTTTTAAAAAATGTGTCATAAATGGAACTCTGTTTAAAGAAATGTGTAATAAAGCTCTCCTAAATTTTTAATATTCTCATCTCTCCAAAAAAAAAATGAAGCTTGAGAGTTGCATTTAGAAAATTTATAAATATTAAAGAAGTATTTTGTTAAATGTTTACTCTTATAAAGCACTGACTTAGTAATGATAGTTAAATAATACTCTATTTGTACTAAAAAGATGTCCAAATTACATATTTTACAAATTAAGAAAATTAAAGTAAAGGAAAGAATATAAAATAAGTACTTCTATTTTTCCATATAATGGACCCCATGTAACTATACTAATGAATTTTTATTTTTCTAAACTTAGTATACCTCATTGAAGTTTTTGAGGATAAACTAGTTTTTTATGTATATTATATTTGATTTGTAAACCTTTATACACCTTTTATGGATTTAAGCCATACTTTTGACGACAGATGGAGTAAATTTGAAGAAACTATGTCATTTTATATTAATATCAGTAAACTAACACTTTTGGGAACAAATCGGGTATCTTATCCTGATTATATTTCAATAATTGGATTTTACTAATTTATTCCAAGCATTTGCCTCTAAAATTACTTTTGAATTCATTGTAATTAATTGTTTTATTTTAAACTGTTGAACCCATTGTGCAAGGGCAAGCCATCGGATACCCACAAAATATGCATATGGGGTAAAGCCAATAATTTTGAGTGACCCACAGTGGAGTATCTGAACCAAGCTGTCTTTTTCAAGCACGAAACTAAACATATCATTAAGCTAACTCATTGGGATATAATTACTGTTACTTATATACAGGTTCTGAAGGTCTTTCCATTCCCAGCAACATTAACTGCATTTCAGTTTGCCTGTGGGACAGTGCTGATTTTGATAATGTGGGGATCCAATCTTTATCCCAGACCAAAGCTTAGGAGATCAATGGTGGGTTTTTACTTTCTTTTTTTTTCCAACAGTATTAAAATATTTTTCTATGCACTTGCTTCTCTTTATCATTCAATTAAACAGTACATAATTATTCTTTATATATAAATTTTCAGGCTGTGCCAATCCTGACACTGGCTTTAGTTCATACAATGGGCAATGTCTTGACTAACATTAGTCTTGGGAAAGTTGCCGTTTCATTTACTCACACAATTAAAGCTATGGAGCCCTTTTTCACAGTTTTATTCTCTCTTCTGTTCATGTCTGAGGTATGGACTATTGATATATTTAGTCTCCTATTTTTTCTTTGATCTGATGTATAAAATAATTTAGGCTAATATTTGCATGACTGAATTCTTTTACATGGAACCAAATTACCGATAGCATAGTAATGGTTTGAAATCTCCCAGGTCAGTTAATATTGGCCCAAAACAATTGTGTAAATATTGCGGCTTTGCTATATTACATATTTATGTCTGGAAGCACCACTAGATTCTAATGGTGATTTCCATTCAAGAATGAGATTTGCAAATGTTAACTGATGAATGGTAATTCTAGTTAAGGAGATTGATAAGTATCTAGTTATGTGCTCCTATTTAGGACAAATTAAAACCATCAAGTGTTCTTAAGGTCCTTAACTATTTTTATCTACTATTCTCCGAACATTATTAGTTTATATTTCATGTGACTTGCAGAAAATTCCAAGTTCTTATTTTACTATGAAATAGCTATAATTGTTATGTGATAATCTTTTATCATTCAAGCGAATTGACTTTGTGTTTAATCACCCTGTGCAATGCAGAGGCCCTCACTCTGGGTAGTTTCTTCCCTGGTACCAATTGTAGGTGGTGTAGCATTGGCATCATTCACTGAGGCTTCGTTTAACTGGTACTCAATTCCATAGCTATTTCATCAAGAAAATTGACCTGATTAAGTAAAAGGTCATTTAGCCTGAATTCTGACAAGTGGTCTTTTATTTTGGTACAGGATAGGTTTTAGCAGTGCAATGGCTTCCAATTTCACCAACCAATCACGTAATGTACTTAGTAAAAAATTCATGATCCGAAAAGAGGTGAACACTCCATAACCTATTACAAATTTTGCATTTTGTAATTCTCTGCGACCTACTATATAAGTCGAAATAATTCAGAAATATATTGCATTAGCCTTTGGTTTATATTTGTTTTGGAGTATTTTCTGATTGTATTAGACAATTTAGACTTATGATTGGCAATGAATTGTAACCAGGATGGTTTGGACAATATCAATCTCTTCTCAATCATAACAATCATTTCCTTTACTCTGCTGGTTCCTATTGCAATTACCATGGAAGGCGTCAAGTTTACTCCATCATTCTTGCAGCAGTATACTGTATGTATTATGTATTTAAATTACATGGATTTTGTATGATTATGATTTGGAAAACTATATCTTGAATGGGTTGGTTGGTTGGTTGGTTTCAGGCAAGTCAAGGATTAAATCTTAGAGATTTATGTCTAAAGGCTCTTCTGACTGGAGTTTGCTTCCATAGTTATCAACAGGTGAGTGAGTGAGGTTCCTTTAAATTCATATACATTTAAAAGTGTGGTAGCTGAACGAACGATGATGTTTGTGAGCGGCAGGTGTCGTACATGATACTACAAATGGTATCAGCAGTGACACATGCAGTGGGAAATTGTGTGAAAAGAGTGGTGGTCATTGTGTCCTCTGTTATCTTCTTCCAAACGCCTGTCTCGCCCGTTAACTCCCTTGGTAATTCTTTTCTTCTCTTCTCTGGTTATATATATGTACAAACAACACTGACATGACATGATGAGTGGGCTTGTGTTTTCAGGAACCGGTTTGGCTCTTGCTGGTGTCTTCCTCTACTCGAGAGTAAAGCAGATAAAGCCAAAGCCAAAGGCTGCATAAATTCTACTAATATCAAAATCAAAATTTTTTATCTTGTTAATTGTACTAATAATAAGTTTTGTTCAATATAAAAGAGTCTGATTTTCTTTATAATAATAAATTTGAAATTATAAATATTTTTTAACCATTGAAATTTTAATAAAAAATTTACGAGTCCGAAAAAAATATTGACCTGTTTTAATTTTAACTATACTATCTAAAAGTAAAAAATGTAATGTATTAAATAAAATTGGAAGAAAAATATAATAAAGATGAGTCAAATATGTGGGATATTAATTGACGGTTGGACGTTAAGTACCTTAATTTTTATTCTTTAGTACCAGTGCAACTGATAAATACTACTTATCAAGATTAAATATCCAAAACAGCCAAACTAAACTTTGAGAAAATATTTTTCGTTTTTTACAGTATAGGATAAAAGTGTCATTGATCAATTATTAAAAGATAAGTAAGAAATATAACTAGTATTTAGATGACCTCTTCCTTTACGTACTCAATTCACAATTTATATGTATATACACAAATGCTATTATAATGATTTACGGTTTAATTATCGCCATGTAATCAAAAATATCTATCATGATTTTTAAACTATCGCCATAAATTTCAAAAAATCGTCTATCTACAACTGTGTATATATATTTTATAAAATTTTATAAAATTAATTTGAGGCAAGAAGATCATCAGACGACTTCCTCTAGGACTAGGAGGGATAAGTCTATTTTTGCCTACTGAAACTAAACATCAGTTTATATTTATATTATTAATTTTCTTTTTCATTCGACCTATTGTATTATTATTATTTTTTTACAAAACGTCATAAAATTTATCCAAATTAATTGACTTTTGGCGACAAAAAAAATTAAATTATAATGTTATTCAGATATCCACGTAGGCCTCACAGATTCATCCATGTGGAATTACAGTCTATAAGCATAAATAAACTATAATACAAATAAAAATATAATTAAAAAATTAAAAATCTTTTAATTTAGAAAATTAAATTATATTAAACAAATTAAAATATAATTAATATTTATAAAAACTCGAACATTTCAATCTATGCAAATCAATTGCCAGACTTAAATACTTCATCAATGACAACGCAGATCCAACCAGAATGAAGGTTTCTAACATCAATTGCGAGGCTAGAGTAAATCTGCTTCCTCTATTCTTCTACACCTTTTCCCCCCACAAATTGTTAGTTTGGATTAGACCTAAGATTTCGCAAACCGATGAGTATTAAAACTTCTTGACAGATATAATTTCGTTGATGGGACTGAGGGAGGCCTATTTATCGAATTTTATTGACAGCAATTAGTTTGGTTTTATTTTCTATTTAGATCTGATTTGGCGTAAAGCAATTTGAGTAGAGGCTTTTTAGTAGAGCAACATCAACAGTTTTCGGCTTTTTTGGGTTTGATCCACATTCACATATTTGAATCTATGATCAAGATCAAGTATTCCTTGTTCATATTTTTTCAATTACTCTAGAACATACATGTAGGAGTTATTACTCAAGTGGGCTATAGTCAATGATTTTGGACTTAATATTTTTCGTTGGATGGTATTCAAGTAAACAGTTATGAATACATGTCAATAGAGAGAGACGGTTATGGGGGTTTTTGATAAAATCAATAAAAAGCAGGTTATGAATGCTTAAGAATCAAATAAAATAAAATTTTAAAGAGATTAGACTATATTTTGAATTTTTATAAAAAAAAGATTACAGTTCAATTAGTTAACCGAAAAAAAATTTTATTCAATAATATAAATATAAATTGAGGTTCAATTCAATTGGGGAAAAAAAGTGATTTAAGCCCATATCTAGAATGGCCAAATCCACTTTCGATACCAACAAATTTATTTGGGTCCTTAACATTAATATACAACAATTAGAAAATAATTACAAAAATAAAACACACACAACATAATTACAAAAATAAGACAACCCAATAATAAAATTACTAACATCACACACACGCTTGCCATCGAACGCCTCTATCTAACACTAACCGCTTCCTAAATTCAAGAATCGAACACAACCCGCAACATCGATATCTGAACAATCCAAATCTTCTCGTCGACGCTTTCCTTTCTTCTCTCCTCCGAGATCGCGACATACAAAATCATCATCAACAACTAAGATCACAAAGAACTTCAAGTTCATTTTCGGAACATCTAAGATCGGAGAAGGCGAAATAGAATACAAAATCATCATCAACTTCAAGTTCAAGAACTAAAACAATATCACAAAGAACTTCGATACAAATCAACTCCGAGGTATGTGAGTTTAAAGTTCGTATGCATATAGTTACCTATGGTTACTACTAGATTCGTATGTATATTGGTTACCTTTATTAAGTTTTTTACAATTAAAACTACATTACAAATTCCTATAACGCTTTGGTTGATTCATTCATATGTTTTAGATTATGGTTACTAAATAAATATAAACTGCTCACTAACTGCTTATTTTATTAATTTATAATTTTCAAACGAAGTTCTCATCAATTTTTATATTAATGGTTACTCATCATAAACATCGTTACCGCTTAATGCAACCTGCTGGTTACCGCTTCATTGTTGTTTTAGTTATCGATATTATTATATTGTTCAAAGGTCATTGTCTCGTTATTGTCTAATGATATCTTAGTTATCGTATTTACAAAATATTGAAGTTACCGTCTAATGTCAGTCTTGGTTACTTTGTAACATTATATTGTCTAATGTTGTCTTGTTCTCGTATGAAGCTATGTTGGTTATCGCTCTAATGATGTTTTGGTTACTTTGTAACATTATAATATCTAATGATAAGCTAGTTATCGCTTAATGCTTCCTAGGTTACTATGTAACAATATATCGTTATCGATTCATGATGATTTGATTATCGGGTAACTTTATTGTGGTTAATGCATATTATTGATCCGGTTCATTGCTTAAAATTATAATGGTTATCGTATAATATTAATGAACAATACTTGAATTGGTTAATGAAAATGATGAATTAGTTAATGACTAATGTCGACTTTGATATATTGGTTACTAACTAATTTCGATTTGGTTACTATATAAAACTACAACGGATACTTTCGATAAGGTTGACTCGATTATCATGTGTAAGATTGCAAATTTATATCATTATATATTTGAGGTTACTCATCGACTACATTGTATCAGATTCTTTATCGCTAATATTGAGGTGTATCAAGATAAAAATTATATGTATATATTTACCTATGGTTACTACAAATTCCTATGGTTATATATGGTTAATGAACAATTAAATGTATATAGTTACCTATGTATGAACAATTATATGTATATGTTTACTGACTAATGCTGAGTTGGTTACTGTTTAACATTATTTTGGTTAATGAATAATACTGATTTGGATACTATGTAAAAATATAATGGATACTCATTAATGCTGAACTGGTTACTGCATTAATCTAATTATACTTATACTTATATTTTTATATTAATGGTTACTTGTTAACTACATTGGTTATATTAATGTTTACTTGTTAACTACATTGGTTACAACAATTATTTTTTAACTGCCCACAAACCCTCTATACTGGTTGTTTTTCACTATAACAATTAAATGGATGATGTTTTTATCTTATGGTTACTAACTAAACATGTGTCAAGTTATCGCTCACATTGGATTTTGTTATCGTATAATGTTGTTATGATTATCGTGCAATATTTGGTTAATTTATATTGGTTTATTTTATTATGATGGAAACTAATTGCTACATTGGTTACCTTTATACAACTATCATAATTTAATTGCTAAACAAATAACATTAAACCGATTGTTTCCATTGTAAAATGAATGTACTAATGTGTTTCATTCTCTCGTTACTAACATTATATAATTTGTTATCGTTCTGATTGATTTGGTTAATTTACAATACTTATTCGCTTTTCGAATAATGGAGATGATTCTCTTGTGCTTTATTTCAACTAAGACATGGACCGATAGAACTAATACACCAACTTTGAAGTTATCAAGATACTAGTTCCATCAACTTGTTCGATCGTAGAAATGCAAAACATAATATGCATCAGCATTACGATGAACACAAACAAAACAACATCATCGATTAAATTTCACATTAAATCAACATTCCACCGATCCAGATATCGATGAAGCAACCTCGAGATTCTTTATCAAAGTCGAGAGAAAATCGATGAACAAGGAAAATTCCCAATCGATTATAGATATTGAAAAAGAAGCGGCGCGCACAACAATCTTGCATAACTTGACAAATATAGAAGAATCATTGTTCACGATGTAACGCCAATCGATCAACACAAGAGGAATTCAAAGACTAGTTCCACTAAGAACACAAAGATTGCCAAATTGGAACGCAATATGTCGATCACCTTTGCAATGAAAATTATGGAACAACAACGAGATGCATAAATACGACAAATCATACATGAAGAACGATATGATGATGTAATAACAGATCCGAATGAACGTGAAGTAAAATTACATCAAACCTACAAAGACAAAAAAAAATCCTATCACAATCAATGAGGCCGCATTCAATCAAGAAAATAGACAAACACAAAGTTCAACGAATGTGTCATAGAGACTTTGTCTTTAGTGTGCGAGATGATGAAAATTGCAAATGAAAGATGAGAGCATCAAGTATTCAAAACCAAATTGCTTCAAGGTGAGGGAATTCAATGACATTCACACGTGTTCAAATAACGTATTGGCCGGGAGACCACGTATAAGCAAATAGTGAGTTGGTCAAATAATGCATAATGCATAAATTAACAAATTTGAAGAAAATATACACACCAACCGATATTGTCGAGGACATGATGATGTAATATAATGTATCTATCTCTTACCAAAAAGCATGGAGATCGAAAGGAGAAAGCGTTAGAAAAGGTAAGAGAAAATCCACAATACTCATCGATCCCATCATCATCACCCATTCTCAGAAAACAAATCCAGTGTCAATTTAAAACACATTATTATTTTTCATGATTAGTTAATTACAACTAACAACTTTAATTATTACAATAATTTTAAATGAGTTCTAGTTTTTTATATTAATACAAAGAAATACATATTATCTTCTTACCGCCTAATGATATCTTATACTAGCAATATGTTGTTTATAAATCCGCCCATCACACCCATTTATCGATAAACATTTTATTATTACAAAAATGGTGAGTTTAAATACAAATATTATCTTCTGCTAATATTTATATCTCAAATAAATCTCATCTAAAATCCTTCATTTTACAAAAATGGTGAGGACTACTAAACAATCCTTTCTAAAACTTTCATTCCATACCCTCGCTCGCTTATATTCTCGCCTCCCGAGAAGAATGGAACAAAAGGAAAAGGGTGAGCTCAACTAGCTCAAGAAAGAATATTACGACTAAGATAATATACAACAAATTATCGTTAGTCTTCAACAGGAAAAATCTGATGTATCACAATAGACAACAAGTTTCGCATCAATATTCGCAGCAATGAAATAATAATTCATGTAAGAGTTACGTAGAGAATGAAATCTACTATAATCTATGAATTTAATAAAAGTTCATCATCAATATTTTATCCCCAGAATATCAATCAATATTTCATCTCAAATCAAATATTCATCTTTGCACTACAGCCAAAGATATTCATTAATCCGGTCATGTTCATCTCAACACTGCTCATCTTTGCACTACAAAGCCAAAGATATTCATCACCGGTCATGTTCATTTAAACACTGCTCATCTTTGCACTACGTGCCAAAGATATTCTTCAGAATCATTCATCTTCGCACTACTACAGTGCCAAAGATATTCAATAATATCATCATTTAAGACCGAGGATGATGAAAAATATTTTTAAAGAACGAATCCAAAGGAAACAAAATGACAAGGATTAAGGATTAAGGATTCAGACTTTGTTTTATCCATGTCCAACAATACCTCAAAAATAATCATAAGTGGTGTAAAATTCAAGAATGATCAAAACATGGATACAATCAAAGCTAGTATCCAAAATAGATATTTTGGACTTAAAGAAGAAATTTTATTTTTCGATGAATAGTGCCAGATACGTGAATAGGTCAGATACGTGAATAAAGGTCAGATACGTGAATAAGAATCTCGACACCAAAAGATAGAAATTCCACAAAAAAACATTTTCACGCTTCATTTAATAAGTACTCGTGAATAAGAATCGTGAATAAGAACTCATGAATAGTAACTCGTGAATAAGAACTCATGAATAGTAACCCCACATGAAAAAAAAGTTCCAAATTTGATAAAAACTTCAGATCAATATTTCAAAGATAATGATATCAAGAAATAATATCATTACGAAAAAAAAATAATATCCCTTACCTCAAAGAATCAAGATTTCCTAAGGAAAGGCTCAAGTGATGTCGAATGAAACTTGTACTCGAATAAAGAACTCTCAAAGTATCTAAATACTCACAAAATACGCCTAATAATATAGAGAGAGAAAGAGAGAAAACTTTGTTTCGGTGTGATTTTCAATTCTAACTTAAATTTCTATTTATAGAAAATGTTAGCCCACCAAGCAGCATTTCGACTGCTACCGATGGCTTTACTCGCTACTATTGCCACCCACCACATTTGAAATAAAATTCAGCACATTTCTTCACCAACCACAAGTGGGGCCCACTCAATTCTAGAATTTTCCACCAAAATCAATTATAACCCCAATTTCCTAATCGACACCTCTTAAAATTCATAACAAATCATTCGTGCATTTTTAACTGCTCAAAATTTGTGGACATATACTCAACTTATGTATGTATAACATACCCAAAAATTACCATTAATCCAACTATTTGATTAAAAATTATAACCCCCGCAATATATCTCAAAACCCCGATTTAATTTTTAATACCTCCAACTCCAAAAAATACCGATAAAACACCTCAACAATAATTTCTTCATTTATAACCACATAAATAAATCCATCATTTATATCCACATAAAATAAATATTTCTTTATCATATGAATCAATAATTAATTATTCACAAATAATATTACGTAATCACAATTATGACAACCAGCCGCTCCTGTGAAAGAGGGGCTTTCCGATAAGGATTTCTCCTCATCGGCCAAGCAATTAGGTGACCAAACCTCTCCTCGATGTAACTTTCTAGACATTGCCAATAATGCTATCTAATAATATTATTTAAATAATATGAATTATCGATCCGATAATGGAGATAATGCAAAGGACAATTATCAACAACAATAATATAAAATATCAACGCAAAGAATTATCAATCAATAAAATAAAATATCGAATAAGAATTCACCGTAAAAATTATCGAGTAAAGGCCTTCTTACGTAAGGATCAATAATTCAACAATATCAGCAATACCGCAGTGCCATCGCGCAACCCACGCCAGACATCGTATTTTAACCACCGGTATTCCAATGCCTTAATTCAGAATAACTACGCCGTTATTTTTAACCAACTTATATTTGTCGCTTTCTTCATCCAATCGCTCACATGGGCCCACACATGGTCGCTACCACGCATTTAATATTCCCCGATAAGATTTAATATTCCACGACCAAACTAATATTCCCCACAAAATGAATATTTTATAACCACTGCTTATTTTGAAATATTTATGATTTAACCCTTAACTATCCACATTAATCAAATCAACCCTTACTATTTCAAAATAATAAATAAAGGAAATTCCTTTTATTTAAAAAATTTCGGGTCTTACAACCTCCCTCCTTATGAAATTTCGTCCTCGAAATCGACGACGCATTCGGTGTTTCAAAAGGTGAGGATACCTCGCTTTCATTTCCGCTTCCAATTCCTGTGTCATTTCCTCTATAGCATGATTCCTCCACAAAACTTTAACTTGTGGTATGACCTTTCATACAGGATACATGCCCTTCCTATCCAAGATCTCGATAGTACCTCCTCATACGCTTAAGTCTTCTATTATCTCGTCCTGCTTAACTCAATAACGTGGTTCGGTCTTTCACATATTTACGGCAAGCATGATATGTGAAACACATTATGAACACGAGACATACTTGAGGTAACGCAAGTCTATAGGCTACATTTCCTACTCGGGCAAGAATTTGAAATGGACCAATAAATCGTGGATCGAGCTTTCCTCTCTTCCAAATCTTGTAACTCCCTTCCATGGAGCAACTCGCAACAATACACGATCCCCTACATTAAATTCCACGCCCTTTCGATGAAGATCCGCATAACTCTTTTGTCGATCTTGAGCCGCTTGTATATCGCTATCGAATTATTTGATCTTTTCAGAGTCATATCGTACTAACTCTCGGTCCCAACAATGTTGCTTCACCCACCTCATCCCAACATATCGAGAACTACATTTTCGGCCCATATAATGCTTCAATGGAGCCACACCTATACTTGCCTCGATAACTGCTGGTTGTAGGAGAATTCCACCAATGGTAAATACTTATCCCAACCGCCTTTTGAAGTCTAGGACACAGTAGTCTTAATAAATCTTCAAGAGTTTGAATAGTCCTCTCTCGATCATCTCGTCTGCTTGGGGATGGTATGCCAACTAAATCGCAAACTGCGCTCATAGCTTTTTGCAAGCTAACCCAAAATCTTGAAGTGAATCTTCGGTCACGATCCGAAACTATGGATACAGTATGCCATGCAACCTCACAATCTCATTTACGTATATACTAGCAAGACGCTCAAGTGAATAAGTCTCCGATCGGCAAGAAATGAGCAGACTTGGTTAATCTATCAACAATAACCCAAATAAGATTGATGCCTTGAGAAACCGTAGGAAGACCCGTAACGAAATCCATGGTAATGTGTTCCCACTTCCATTCCTAATCTCAAGTGGTTGCAACGGACCCTTAGGTACTAGATGCTCCGCCTTTACACGCCGATAAGTTAAACACATCGAGATAAACTTTGCAATCTCTCTCTTCATATTATTCCACCAAAATGTATGTCAAGATCACGATACATTTTAGTACTTCCGTGATGGATTGCAAATGGTGTATCAGTGCCTCCATCATAATCTTGTACTTCAAATCGTAGTCGTTAGGAACACAAAGTCTAGAGTGGACTCAAGTATTCCTTCTTCATCAATTCTCGCCCTAATAGCTCCTTCTTGTACTTTCTTCTTCATACGCATCGACTCCGGCCTGCGGGCTTGAGCAACCTTAACTTTTTCTATTAAAGTCGGCTCTACGCGATATTTGACATCATCGCACTCGCTCCTCGCATATGATCTTCTACTCAATGCGCCACCTACCACGCTCGCTTTACCGTGGTGGTATTCAATAGTGTGGTCGTAGTCTTTCAATAGCTCGAGCCAACGTCACGCCAGCATGTTGAGTTCTTTTTTTGAGTGAAGAAATATTTAAGGCTTTTATGATCCGAATATATCTCCACTTTCTCCCCATATAGATAGGCTCCCATATCTTTAATACGAAACGATCGGGCCGCTAACTCTAGATCATGAGTAGGATAATTCCTCTCATACTCTTTTAAGTTGTCGCGAGGCATAGGCTATGACTTTCCCACGCTGCATGAGAACACATCCTAACCCTTTGCTCAAGCATCGTCAGAGATAACAAATCCATCCGAACCGTATGGTATTGTTGAACAAAATAAAATAAGTCTCCTCTTAAGCTCTTGGAAACTTTTTCTCGATTCTTCGCCTCCAAACGAATTTCAGATCCTTCGAAAGTTAATGAAGAATGGAGTAGCGATTCGAGAAAACCCTTCCACGAATCTCCGATAATAACCAAATAAGCCCAAAAAGCTACGTGATTTCAACCACCGACTTCTGCTTGTTCTAACTTCAGATTGCTTCAATCTTCACGGATCAACAGATACTCCATGTTTTGACACTTCACATGCCCAAGAAAGGCTACTTCTCGCCGTAACTCGCATTTCTTCAATTCGGCATATAGTTGGTTTTCACGAAGCCTTTCGAGTACCAAATTTCAAATGGTGCTCATGATCTTCACGACTTTTGAATATATAAGGATGTCATCAATAAAGACAACAACGAATCGATCCAAATATTCCTTGAATACTTGGCTCATCATATCCATGAAAGTCATAGGAGCATTAGTTAGTCCGAAAGACACGACTAAGAATTCATAATGCCCATACCGAAGTTCTCGAAGGCGCCTTTGAATATCCTCGCCTCTAATTTTCACCGATGATATCCGTAACTAAGATCGATTTTTGAAAAGAATTGCGCCCCTCAGAATCGGTCAAACAAGTCATCAATACGAGGTAGAGGATACCTATTCTTGATGGTGACATGGTTCAATTCCCGATAGTCAATACAAAAGTCGCATACTCCCGCCTTTCTTTTTACAAATAAAACAGAGCACCCCAAGGAGATGATGTAGAGACGAATGAAACCGATGTCCAACAATTCTCAGTAGTTGACCTTTAACTCCCAAGTTCAATAGAGCCATTCGATATGGGTTTTAGAAATGGGCTTTGTACTCAGTTCAAGATCAATAAAGAATTCAACTTCACGCTCGGGGGTAGACCGGAAGTTCTTCTGAAATACGCCAGAAAGTCAATAACAACAGAATATTATTCAAATTTGACGGTCTTTATTCAAATCCATAACATGGGCTAAGAAAGCTTGACATCCGCTTTTCAATAAACGAATAGCTTTTATGATTAGATATGATAAAGATTGATTTTAATGGTTTAGTTGCTTGAATTGCATAAAACAGTCAAGTTAGAATATGAAAACTAACAACCTTACGTAAAACAATCAATTTTGGCACGATGAGTAGTTAACCAATCAATCCCTAAAATCACATCAAAAGCAAGTATCTTTAAAGAGATAAGGTCAATGTAAGGTGATGGTGCCAACTTGAATCAAACAAGATTTATAAACAAAGATGTGATGAAAGTTTCTCCTAACTGAGTTTCCACAGATAGTCAAAGTCTAATTTCTCCTGAGTCAAGTTTAAACGCTGAGCACATGCAGAGAGATAAATGAATGGGTAAAACCCCAGATTAAGTAAGGTATAAACTTCGCAAGAATTTATAAATACTTACCCGTGATCACCTCGTTTGTGTTCCTCGACATTATGACCAAATACAACAAACGCCTTCCCTAATCGCTGACTTTGACTTTTCTCGATGTTTTTCGAGTCACCGTCCCTCACTTAACTAGGTTTCGCTATCAGATAATCTCGAGCGATATGTCCTTCCTTTCCACAACTATAAAGATACCTTGAATCGCTTGGGCGCTTGACCGATATGTCCTCTTTTCCGATTTGTAGATACGACCGGTGGTCGCTTCTCCTCCCTTAGAACCAGCTTGTCACCGCAGACCGCTGCCTTCACATAGTCGTTGTTAAATCTCCTTTTTAAAATCTCCTCCCGACTCGCTTCTTCTCGCTTTTCACGACCATGATTACCACCGTAGTGGTTACCATTTCGTCCGTCTCGCTTTTCTCCGCAGTTATCATTATTCTGCTGATCGCCATCTCCGCACGATCCTCGGTATGGTCCTCAATGACCGTACTTCAAGTTATCTCGCCTAATAATTGAGCCCTCATTATAACATCCGAATAAAGAGAAAGTTTATGAGAAATGAGATACCGACGACGCCGTTTCAAACCTCTAAGAAACATCCGCCATATACGCTCCTCATTCTCCACCAAATGAGGTGCAAACTCGATAACTCGCAAACTTTGCCTCGCATCGAGACACCGCCATGTTGTTTTGCTTCTAACTCATGAACTCCACTTCCTTCATACGACGCAACACTTTCGTGAAAGTATTTGTCATTAAATAGTCTCTCAAACGCCTCCCAAGACATATGCCGAAAAGCGTACTGGATGGTACGCTTCACGCATTCTCCCACCAAGAATCCCGCTTCGCCACTTTTAACATAAAGGTGGCGAATGGAACCTTCGTTCTCCGCATCCCAAGACATCGAATATCTTGGTAATTTGTTTGACCCATGTTTCCGCCATGATCGGATCCGCTTTCCTTTAAATTCGTGGTCCTAACTTTCGAATCGCTCATGGTCAGGACAACCCGTGAATCGCTATCATTTCTCCTCAGATTTTGAACACGAAGTCTCCTCGCTTCGATTTTGCATGAATCGCAAAAAGCTTCTAAACATCCCCTCGCTCATCATCCGCCAATGGTGTTGTTCACAGAGGAACATTGCCAAATTCGCTGCAGACGCTCTCCCTCGCTGTAAGACAGCATCTCCACTGGCCCTCATTTACTCCATCATATTATTCTCAATGACATTCTCAAATACCATAAAAAACAAGGGTTAATTAAGGAAATCAATATATCACATAATATCCCTATATATACGACCAACTAACAAATAAGCTTAGTAGGACACACTAGCAAGGATTTACTCTGCCTCCCTCCTAGTTCTATTCTCGATCTCCGCCAGACATATCCCTAAAATAAATAGGTATACATCACCCATTCTCGAGTCACAATACATACGGTATGTAAACAACTACAACTTTATTATTACAACAAGAAATCTGTGAGTTTAAATACAAATATTATCTTCTGCATAATATTTATACTCAAATAAATCCTCATCACATTTATCGATACATTATTTTACAAAATGGTGAGGACTACTAAACAATCCTTTCTAAAACCTTCATTCCATACCCCAACTGCATCTCGCTTATATTCTCGCCTCCCGAGAAGAATGGAACAAAAGGAAAAGGGTGAGCTCAACTAGCTCAAGAAGAATATTACGACTAAGATAATATACAACAAATTATCGTTAGTCTTCAACAGGAAAAATTTAATAGAATACAATAGACAAATAAATTTTAAATCAATATTCGCAATGAAATAATAATTCATTGTAAGAGTTACGTAGAGAATGAAATCTACTATAATCTATGAATTTAACAAAATTCATCATCAATATTTTATCCCTCGTAACATCAATCAATATTCATCTCAAATCAAATATTCATCTTTGCACTACAGCCAAAGATATTCATCACCATTCATGTTCATCTCAACACTGCTCATCTTTGCACTACAGCCAAAGATATTCATCACTGGTCATGTTCATTTAAACACTGCTCATCTTTGCACTACAAAGCCAAAGATATTCTCTTCAGAAATCATTCATCTTCGCACTACAGCCAAAGATATTCAATAATATCATCATTTAAGACCGAGGATGATGAAAAATATTTTTAAAGAACGAATCCAAAGGAAACAAAATGACAAGGATTAAGGATTAAGGATTCGCATTTTGTTTTATCCATGTCCAACAATACCTCAAAATAATCATAGTGGTGTAAAATTCAAGAATGATCAAAACATGGATACAATCAAAGCTAGTATCCGTAATAGATATTTTGACGAAAAGAAGAAATTTTATTTTTCGATGAATAAGGCAGATACGTGAATAAAGGTCAGATACGTGAATAAAGGCCAGATACGTGAATAAGAATCTCGACACCAAAAGATAGAAATTCCACAAAAAAATTTTCACGCTCTTTATTAATAAGACTCGTGAATAAGAACTCGTGAATAAGAACTCATGAATAAGAACTCATGAATAAGAACTCATGAATAGTAACCCCATATGAAAAAAGTTCCAAATTTGATAAAAACTTCCAATCAATATTTCAAAGATAATGATATCAAGAAATAATATCATTACGAAAAAAAAATAATATCCCTTACCTCAAAGAATCAAGATTTCTAAGGAAAGGCTCAAGTGATGTCAATGAAACTTGTAATCGAATAAAGAACTCTCAAAGTATCTAAATACTCACAAAAATACGCCAATAATATAGAGAGAGAAAGAGAGAAAACTTTGTTTCGTGTGATTTTCAATTCTAACTTAGCCCTATTTATAGAAAATGTTAGCCCACCAAGCATTTCGACCACCACCGATGGCTTTACCGCTACTATTGCCACCCACCACATTTGAAATAAAATTCAGCACATTTCTTCACCAACCACAAGTGGGGCCCACTCAATTCTAGAATTTTCCACCAAAATCAATTATAACCCTAATTTCCTAATCCCACACCTCTTAAAATTCATAACAAATCATTCGTGCATTTTAATCGGCTCAAAATTTGTGGACATATACTCAACTTATGTATGTATAACATACCCAAAAATTACTACGATCCAACTGGCCGATTAAAAATTATAACTCCCTTAATATATCTCAAAACCCCGATTTAATTTTTAATACCTCCAACTGCAAAAATAATCGATAAAACACCTCAACAATAATTTCTTCATTTATAACCACATAAATAAATCCATCATTTATATCCACATAAAATAAATATTTCTTTTATCATATGAATCAATAATTAATTATTCACAAATAATATTACGTAATCACAATTATGACAACCAAAGCCGCTCCTGAAAGAGGGGCTTTCCGATAAGGATTTCTCCTCATCGGCGCCAAGTAATTAGGTGACCAAACCTCTCCTCGATGTAACTTTCTAGACATTGCCAATAATGCTATCTAATAATATTATTTAAATAATATGAATTATTGATCCGATAATGGAGATAATGTGCGTGGACAATTATCGAACAACAATAATATAAAATATCAACGCAAAGAATTATCAATCAATAAAATAAAATATCGAATAAGAATTATCGTGAAAATTATCGAGTAAAGGCTTTCACGTAAGGATCAATAATTCAACAATACTGCAATACCGCAAAGCACATCGCGTAACCACGCCAGACATCGTATTTTAACCACCGGGTATTCCAACAAAGATTTAATTCAGAATAACTACGCCGCTATTTTTTAACCAACTTATATTTGTCGCTTTCTTCATCCAATCGCTTCCATTATGGGCTCATACACGGTCAAGCTACTGTCGCATTTAATATTCCCCGACAAAGATTTAATATTCCACGACCAAACGAATATTCCCCGACAAAATGAATATTTTATAACCACTTGCTTATTTTGAAATATTTATGATTTAACCCTTAACTATCCACATTAATCAAATCAACCTTACTATTTCAAAATAATAAATAAAGGAAATTCCTTTTATTTAAAAAAATTTTGGGTCTTACAACCTCCCTCCTTATGAAATTTCGCCCTCGAAATCGACGACGTACTGTGTTTTCAAAAGGTGAGGATACCTCGCTTTCATTTCCGCTTCCAATTCCTGTGTCATTTCTATAAAGATGATTCCTCCACAAAACTTTAACTTGTGGTATGACCTTTCATGCAGTAGGACATGCTCCTTCCTATCCAAGATCTTGACAGTACCTCCTCATACGCTAAGTCTTCTACTATCTCGTCCTGGCTTCTAACTCAATAACGTGGTTCGGGTCTTCACATATTTACGGCTACGAGCATGTGAAACACATTATGAACACGAGACATACTTTGAGGTAACGCAAGTCTATAGGCTACATTTCCTACTCTCACCAAGAATTTGAAATGGACCAATAAATCGTGGATCGAGCTTTCCTCTCTTCCAAATCTTGTAACTCCTTCCATGGAGCAACTCGCAATAATACATGATCCCCTCACATTAAATTCCACGCCCTTTCGATGAAGATCCGCATAACTCTTTTGTCGATCTTGTGCCGCTTGTATACGCTTGTCAATCATTTGGATCTTTTCTAGTCATATCGCATTTAACTCTCGTCCCAACAATGTTGCTTCACCCACCTCATCCCAACATATCGAGAACGACATTTTCGGCCCATATAATGCTTCAAATGGAGCCACACCTATACTTGCTCGATAACCGTTGTCAGTAGGAGAATTCCACCAATGGTAAATACTTATCCCAACCGCCTTTGAAGTCTAGGACACAGTAGTCTTAATAAATCTTCAAGAGTTCAATAGTCCTCTCTCGATCATTCCGTCCGCTTGGGGGATGGTATGTCAACTAAATCGCAAACTGCGCTCATAGCTTTTTGCAAGCTAACCCAAAATCTTGAAGTGAATCTTGGGTCACGATCCAAACTATGGATACAGTATGCCATGCAACCTCACAATCTCATTTACGCATATACTAAAGAAGACGCTCAAGGAATAAGTCTCCCAGACGGCAAGAAGAAATGAGCAGACTTTGGTTAATCTATCAACAATAACCCAAATAAGATTTGATGCCTTGAGAAACCGTAGAAGACCCGTAACGAAATCCATGGTAATGTGTTCCCACTTCCATTCCTAATCTCAAGTGGTTGCAACGACCCTTAGGTACTAGATGTCTCCGCTTTTACACGCTGACAAGTTAAACACATCGAGATAAACTTTGCAATCTCTCTCTTCATATTATTCCACCAAAATGTATCAAGATCACGATACATTTTAGTACTTCCGTGATGGATCGCAAATGGTGTATCAGGTGCCTCCATCATAATCTTGTACTTCAAATCGTAGTCGTTAGAACACAAAGTCTAGAGTGGACTCAAGTATTCCTTCTTCATCAATTCTCGCCCCTAATAGCTCCTTCTCGTACTTTCTTCTTCATATGCATCAACTCCGGCCTGCCGCTCGAGCAACCTTAACTTTTCTATTAAAGTCGGCTCTATACGCGATACTTGACATCATCGCACTCGCTCCTCGCATATGATCTTCTACTCAATGCGCTACCACCACGCTCGCTTTTACCAGTGATGGTATCAATAGTGTGGTCGTAGTCTTTCAATAGCTCGAGCCAACGTCACGCCGCATGTCGAGTTCTTTTTGAGTGAAGAAATATTTAAGGCTTTTTACGATCCAATATATCTCCACTTTCTCCCCATATAGATATAGTGCTCCATATCTTTAACACAAACGATCACGCTAACTCTAGATCATGAGTAGGATAATTCCTCTCATACTCTTTTAAGTTGTCATGAGGCATAGGCTATGACTTTCCCACGCTGCATGAGAACACATCCTAACCCTTTGCCTCAAGCATCAGAGATAACAAATCCATCCGAACCAGATGGTATTGTTAACAGTGCCAAATAAGTCTCCTCTTAAGCTCTTGGAAACTTTTCTCGCATTCTTCGCCTCCAAACGATTTTTGTATCCTTCCGAAGTTAGCCGAAAGTTAATGGAGTAGCGATTCGAGAAAACCCTTCCACGAATCTCCGATAATAACCAAATAAAGCCCAAAAGCTACGATTTCACATCACCGACTTTTGCTGTTCTAACTTCAGATTGCTTCAATCTTCACGGATCAACAGATACTCCATGTTTTGACACCACATGCCCAAGAAATGCTACTTCCTCGCCGTAACTCGATTTCTTTCAATTTGGCATATAGTTGGTTTTCACGGCCTTTGAGTACCAAATTCAAATGGTGCTCATGATCTTCACGACTTTTGAATATATAAGGATGTCATCAATAAAGACAACAACGAACTCGATCCAAATATTCCTTGAATACTTGGCTCATCATATCCATGAAAGTCAGCAGGAGCATTAGTTAGTCCGAAAGACACGACTAAGAATTCATAATGCCCATACCGAAGTTCTCAAGGCGCCTTTTGAATATCCTCGCTTAATTTTCAAATGATGATATCCGTAATCTAAGATCGATTTTTGAAAAGAATTGTGCCTCTTGCAATCGGTCAAACAAGTCATCAATACGAGGTAGAGGATACCTATTCTTGATGGTGACATGGTTCAATTCCCGATAGTCAATACAAAGTCGCATACTCCCGCCTTTCTTTTTTACAAATAAAACAGAGCACCCCAAGGAGATGTACTAGATTTAATGAAACCGATGTCCAACAATTCTCGTAGTTGACCTTTAACTCCTCAAGTTCAATAGAGCCATTCGATATGGGTTTTAGAAATGGGCTTGTATCAGTTCAAGATCAATAAAGAATTCAACTTCACGCTCGGGGTAGACCGGAAGTTCTTCAGAAATACGCCAGAAAGTCAATAACAACAGAATATTATTCAAATTTGACGTGTCTTTATTCAAATCCATAACATGGGCTAAGAAAGCTTGACATCCGCTTTTCAATAAACGAATAGCTTTATGATTAGATATGATAGTGATTGATTTTAATGGTTTAGTTGTTTGAATTGCATAACAAAGTCAAGTTAGAATATGAAAACTAACAACCTTACGAAAAACAATCAATTTTGGCATGATGAGTAGTTAACCAATCAATCCCTAAAATCACATCAAAAGCAAGTATCTTTAAAGAGATAAGGTCAATGTGTAAGGTGATGGTGCCAACTTGAATCAAACAAGATTTATAAACAAAGGATGTGATGAAAGTTTCTCCTAACTGAGTTTCCACAGATAGGTCAAAGTCTAATTTCTCCTGAGTCAAGTTTAAACGCTGAGCACATGCAGAGAGATAAATGAATGGGTAGCACCGGTATCAAGTAAGGTATAAACTTCGCAAGAATTTATAAATAGCTTACCCGTGATCACCTCGCTTGGTTCCTCGACATGACCAAATACAACAAACGCCTTCCCTAATCGCTGACTTTCGACTTTTCTCGATGTTTTTTTGAGTCACCGTCTCCTCATTAACTAGGTTTCGCCACTCGCATAATTCGAGCGATATGTCCTTCCTTTCCACAACTATAGCATACCTTGAACTGCTAGGGCGCTTGACCGATATGTCCTCTTTTCCGTGATTTGAAGTATATGACCGGTGGTCGTTTCTCTCCTTAGAACCAGCTTGTCTTTGCAAGACCGCTGCCTTCACATAGTCGTTGTTAAATCTCCTTTTTAAAATCTCCTCCCGACTCGCTTTCTTCGCTTTCACGACTATGATTACCACCAGAGTGGTTACCATTTCGTCCCGCTCTGCTTTTTTCTCCGCAGTTATCATTATTCTGCTGATCGCCATCTCCGGTACGATCCTCGGTATGGTCCTCAACCGACCGTATTTCAAGTATCTCGCCTAATAATTGAGCCCTCATTTATAACATCCTAATAAAGAGAAAGTTTATGAGAAATGAGATATCGACGACGCCGTTTTTCAAACCTCTAAGAAACATCCGCGCCATACGCTCCTCATTCTCCACCAAATGAGGTGCAAACTCGATAACTCGCAAACTTTGCCTCGCATCGAGACACCGCCATGTTGTTTTGCTCTAACTGATGAACTCCACTTCCTTCATATACGATTTAACACTTTCGTGAAAGTATTTGTCATTAAATAGTCTCTCAAACGCTTCCCAAGACATGCCGAAAAGCGTACCGATGGTACGCTTCACGCATTCCCACCAAAGAGTCCGCCTTCCACTTTTAATATAAAGGTGGCGAATGGAACCTTCGTTTTCTCCGCCGCATCCCAAGACATCGAATATCTTGGTAATTTGTTTGACCCATGTTTCCGCCATGATCGGATCCGCTTTCCCTTAAATTCGTGGTCCCAACTTTTGAAGCGCTTTCGTCGTGACAACCCGTGAATCGCTATCATTTCTCCTCAGATTTTGAACACGAAGTCTCCTCGTCTCGATTTTGCATGAACCGCAAAAAGCTTCTAAACATCCCCTCGCTCATCATCTCGCCAATGGTGTTGTTCACAGAGAGGAACATTGCCACTGTCAGACGCTCTCCTCGCTGGTGAGTAAAGACAGCATCTCCACGCCCTCATTTACTCATCATTAATATTCTCACGACATTCTCAAATACCGCCATAAAACAAGGGGTTAATTAAGGAAATCAATATATCACATAATATCCCTATATAATCGACTAACTAACAAATAAGCTTAGTAGACACACTAGCAAGGATTTACTCGCCTCCCCTCCTAGTTCTATTCCCCGATCTCCGCCAGAGATCATATCCCTAAGCTCGATACCAACCGCGACGCCCCAAAATAGGTAGGTATACATCACCCATTCCGAAATTGTCAATACATGGTATGTAAACAACTACAACTTTATTATTACAACAAGAAATCATGAGTTTAAATACAAATATTATCTTCTGCATAATATTTATACTCAAATAAATCCTCATCACATTTATCGATACATTATTTTACAAAAATGGTGAGGACTACTAAACAATCCTTTCTAAAACCTTCATTCCATACCCCGACTCGCACTCGCTATATTCTCGCCTCCCGAGAAGAAGAATGGAACAAAAGGAAAAGGGTGAGCTCAACTAGCTCAAGAAAGAATATTACGACTAAGATAATATACAACAAATTATCGTTAGTCTTCAACAGGAAAAATCTATAGAATACAATAGACAACAAGTTTTAAATCAATATTCGCAATGAAAATAATAATTCATTAAGAAGAGTTACGTAGAGAATGAAATCTACTATAATCTATGAATTTAAAAGTTCATCATCAATATTTTATCCCCAGAACATCAATCAATATTCATCTCAAATCAAATATTCATCTTTGCACTACAAAAGCCAAAGATATTCATCATCTACCATGTTCATCTCAACACTGCTCATCTTTGCACTACATGCCAAAGATATTCATCACCGGGGCATGTCATTTAAACACCTGCTCATCTTTGCACTACAGTGCCAAAGATATTCTTCGAAAATCATTCATCTTTGCACTACAAAAAGCCAAAGATATTCAATAATATCATCATTTAAGACCGAGGATGATGAAAATATTTTTAAAGAACGAATCCAAAGGAAACAAAATGACAAGGATTAAGGATTAAGGATTCGCATTTTGTTTTATCCATGTCCAACAATACCTCAAAAATAATCATAAGTGGTGTAAAATTCAAGAATGATCAAAACACGGATACAATCAAAGCTAGTATCCAAAATAGATATTTTGGACTAAAAGAAGAAATTTTATTTTTCGATGAATAGTGCCAGATACGTGAATAAGGTCAGATATCGTGAATAAAGGCCGATACGTGAATAAGAATCTACACCAAAAGATAGAAATTCCACAAAAAAACATTTTCACGCTTCATTTAATAGTACTCGTGAATAAGAATCTCGTGAATAAGAACTCATGAATAAGAACTCATGAATAAGAACTCATGAATAGTAACCCCACATGAAAAAGTTCCAAATTTGATAAAAACTTCCAATCAATATTTCAAAGATAATGATATCAAGAAATAATATCATTACGAAAAAAATAATATCCCTTACCTCAAAGAATCAAGATTTCTAAGGAAAGGCTCAAGTGATGTCAATGAAACTTGTACTCGAATAAAGAACTCTCAAAGTATCTAAATACTCACAAAATACGCCAATAATATAGAGAGAGAAAGAGAGAAAACTTTGTTTCGTGTGATTTTCAATTCTAACTTAAATTTCTATTTATAGAGAAAATGTTAGCCCACCAAGGCACTTCGACCAAGCACCGATGGCTTTACTCGCTACTATTGCCACCCACCACATTTGAAATAAAATTCAGCACATTTCTTCACCAACCACAAGTGGGGCCCACTCAATTCTAGAATTTTCCACCAAAATCAATTATAACCCTAATTTCCTAATCACCACCTCTTAAAATTCATAACAAATCATTCGCTCATTTTTAATCTGCTCAAAATTTGTGGACATATACTCAACTTATGTATGTATAACATACCCAAAAATTACCATTATCCAACTATCGGATTAAAAATTATAACCCATGCAATATATCTCAAAATACCCGATTTAATTTTTAATACCTCCAACTGGTAAAATACCGATAAAACACCTCAACATTAATTTCTTCATTTATAACCACATAAATAAATCCATCATTTATATCCACATAAAATAAATATTTCTTTATCATATGAATCAATAATTAATTATTCACAAATAATATTACGTAATCACAATTATGACAACCAGCCGCTCCTGTGAAAGAGGGGCTTCCGATAAGGATTTCTCCTCATCACGCCAGCAATTAGGTGACCAAACCTCTCCTCGATGTAACTTTCTAGACATCGCCAATAATGCTATCTAATAATATTATTTAAATAATATGAATTATTGATCCGATAATGGAGATAATGCAAAGGACAATTATCAACAACAATAATATAAAATATCAACGCAAAGAATTATCAATCAATAAAATAAAATATTGAATAAGAATTCATCGTAAAAATTATCGAGTAAAGCCTTTCTTCGTAAGGATCAATAATTCAACAATACTGCGTAAATACCGCAAAGCCATCGCTCAACCACGCCAGACATCAGATTTTAACCACCGGGTATTCCAATGCCTTTAATCTTCAGAATAACTACCAAGCTATTTTTAACCAACTTATATTTGTCGCTTTCTTCATCCAATCGCTCACATGGGGGCCCACACATGGTCGCTACTTGGTCATTTAATATTCCCCGACAAAGATTTAATATTCCACGACCCAAACGAATATTCCCCGATAAATGAATATTTTATAACCACTTGCTTATTTTGAAATATTTATGATTTAACCCTTAACTATCCACATTAATCAAATCAACCCTTACTATTTCAAAATAATAAATAAAGGAAATTCCTTTTATTTAAAAAATTTCTTGGTCTTACAATAATGTCAGTCTTTGTTCTCGAAAACATTATACTATCTAATGTTTGTCTTCGTTACCGTAAAGACAATATATTGGTTATCGTCTAATGCTATCTTGTTATCGCTTTCATCACGTAAATCGTTGGTTATCAGATAATGATATCTTGCAATCAGATGAAATATATTGCACATCGTATAATCTTGTCTTCGTTATCAAAAACATTATACTATCTAATGTCAGATTAGTTCTCGTAAGTAAATATGTTGTTATTCTTTCTAATGCTATCTTGGTTACTTTGTAACATTATACCGCCTAATGTTTTATTGATTATCGATAATCTTGTCAGATAGTTATCGTGTAACAAAGATATATTAGTTACTTTATATTGTGTAACAATATATTGGTTATCGATTAGTTATCGATAATAATATATTCCTTCTTGCTTTTGTTATCGCCAATGTTTGGATAATTGGTTCACGACTAATGTTGACTTGGATAACATTAAATACATCGGTTATCGCTCACTCTTTGTCTTGTTTATCGTGTAAAATTATATTGTCCAATGTTTGTCTTCGTTATTGTATGACAATAATTTGTTATCGCTCTATCTTATCTTGGTTACTTTGTAGCATTATACTACTTATAATTCTATTGATAATGTTGATGTTTCATAACAAAGTTCGTCATCGCTTCTCGAGTTGGAAACAAATGTCGTTTTAAATATTTATTCTTCGCCCTTGGAGCATCCATTCAAGCATGGCATCATTGCTTTCCAATTATTGTAATCGATGGCACATTCATACAATCAACTTATGGAGGGACAATATCGATAGCAAGAAGACAATAAGATGCAAATCGAAACATTGTTCCGATTGCTTTTGCAATGGTTGACAATGAAAATGAATTATCTTGAGATGGTTTTTCATGAATTTAAGAACTGCCAGGGAGTAAGGGAATGCCAATGCATTGTTTCGAGATGTATACGAAGCAATAATACAAGGATCGAATTATGTGTTTCCGGATGTCATGCATCTTTCCTACATATACCATATAATCAAAAAATATAAAAATAGATTCAAAAAGAGAGGAGAAGAACTTAAACAAGCTTACAACGGGCATGTAGAGCATACAACATCGAACAATTCAACAAACACATGATCAACTTGATGCCATTGATCCTCGAATAAGGACATATTTGGAGGAAGAGGTCAAGTTGGAAAAGTGCACCGTGCTCCATGGGATCGTAAAGTTAGACACTCAACAATGACTTCAAACACCGCCAAATCTATTAACAACGCAATTAATATGATTAGGATCTTCCATTACATCAATGATTGAATGCCTACGTCTGTTCGGTTCAAAGATGGTATTTCACAAACAAACAAGCAGAAATTTCTATCAACATTCACAACACTTTCCACAACAAATTTGAAGAAAGATTTCAATCTAATATCATTAAATCAAGGAAACTTAAGGTAACAAATACAAATTATAATTTATTGCATTAATTTTTATATTGTATTTGTTCATTGAATAATGCTTTCTTGATTACCGCATAATATTACTAATTAATGTTGTATTGTTTATTGACTAATACCGACTTAGTTACTCGTTAAACTATAATATTTACTCGACTAATAATCGACTTGTTTATCGATTAATGATAACTTGTTACTATGTAATATTATATTGGTTACTAACCAATATCTAATTGCTTATCAGAAAACATTATAATGGTTACTTGACACTTTGATTTGGTTATGCGGTATCATTGAATCGGTTACTTATTAATACCGCTTTCTTTAACTGCATAATATTACTAATTAATGTTGAATTGCTTAATCGCCTAATGCCGATTTGTTATCGTACTACACTATAATATTTACTAACTAATAATAACTTGTGTAATCGCTAATGGTAACTTGGTTACTATGAAATATTATATCGGTTGTCAATTAATACTTAATTGCTTATCAGATATCATTACAATGGTTACCGATCACCGCCGAGTTGGTTACTATGTATCATTATATTGGTTACTAAGTGATACTTGTTTGGTTACTCTTAATAATTAAAATGATACTTTCTGAAGTTGGTTATTGATAGTATCATTATATTGGTTACTAACTGATGCTTATTCGTTACTCAGTATAGTTATAATGTTACCGCTAAGTTGGTTAATGCTTAGTTACTTGTTTTGTAATTATAACATCGAGTTGTTTTATTTAATATGTATTCTTTTTCGGATAATGAAAATGATTCCAAATAATTTTATTCTAACAACAACGCTTAATTTGTGATGTAGGTCGAGACATCAAACTTAGTGATTTTTATCGCTTTACGATATGTCGTCAAAACAATATATCAGGGACATCGACCAAAGAACATGCATACGTGGAAAATTCAAAGACTACGAGATGCCATGTCCGCATGTCAAGTCATTATGTAGAATGAAGTTGAAATTTGAGTCATTATGATTTTTGCTTAAAAAATACTATAAAACAACTTTGGTTTACATATTCAACTTTCAATCATGCCGTTAGATGACAAAAGAAAACCTGGATGTACTCAAGAAGTAAGAAATATGGTTGTAAACCACCGAACACAAGAAGACCAAATGGAAGACCAAAAGTAGGGAGGTACAAACACGGATCCGAAATCAAAATTCAAAACAAATGCAAGAAAAGCAAGAGAAAGGACACAACAGAAAACTCGCAATAATCCAATTTTTTTTAAGACCAAAAAACCTAATATAATGCATTTACATTAAGAGTGTAGATACATGTATATATAATTGTTTACTATCATTAACCATAAACCACATAGATGGTAACATTTTTGATTTTGTACAATAACCAACATTTTTATCGATTAAAGCATTTGATTTCTGCAATTCATTATGAAATGCCAATACAATTGGGGAACCCACAAAAGACACATTGCTTACTTGACAATTATTCCAAATATAAATTGTAAATTATTTGGTTACTAACATAAAGTCAAATGGTTACTCTTATATAACAATTTGGATACCAACCTAACATCTCAAAAATATATTTAATTTAATATGATAGTTATACAAATGACCATCATATATAAAATGAAATCTCTTAGTTAAAATTAATGTGTTTCCATCATGATGATACACTAAAAAAAACACATACATTTAACAATTCATAACATTCGTGATACAAATTTATAACCTGTTTTGATACAAACTAAAACAAAAATTGTTAACATATATTTATGTTAACTCGATATATAATGATTTTATCAAATTTTATTATAATTTGTTTACTTGTATAAACATAATATGGTGACTATAAGAGTAAACTATTTGGTTACTTATTTGTTATAACAATAAACAAAATATAACAAATAGGTAACCAAATATTTAGATAACAATCACCAAAACAAATTTTTTGTTAACTAATGTATACTCTCACCTATACATTTAACAATAATTATATGTCCCGATACATTTAACAACAATTATATGTCCTCAAACAATATCAGATATGCGACGCCCAAAATATAGTATACATCACCTATTCCGAGTTGTCAATACATGGTATGTAAACAACTACAACTTTATTATTACAACCAGTAAAATCTGTGAGTTCAATACAAATATTATCTTCTAGATAATATCTATACTCAAATAAATCCTCATCACATTTATTGATACATTATTTTACAAAATGATGAGGACTACTAAATAATTCTTTCTAAAACCTTCATTCCATACCCCGACTCGCACTCGCTATATTCTCGCCTCCCGAGAAGAAAAATGGAACAAAAAGGAAAAGGTGAGCTCAACTAGCCCAAAGAGAAGAATATTATGACTAAGATAATATACAACAAATTATCGTTAGTCTTCAACAGGAAAAATCTAATAGAATACAATAGACAACAAATTTTAAATCAATATTCGCAATGAAATAATAATTTATTAGAAGAGTTAAGTAGAGAATGCAAACTACTATCTTCTATGTATGAATTTAAAAGTTCATCGCTCATCTTTTATCCCCTCAACATCAATCAATATATATCTCGAATCAAATATTCATCTTTGCACTACAGCGCCAAAGATATTCATCACCGGGTCATGTTCATCTAAACACTGCTCATCTTCTGCACTACTACCAAAGATATTCTTCAGAAATCATTCATCTTTGCACTACGTGCCAAAGATATTCAATAATATCATCATTTAGGGTGAGGATGATGAAAATATTTCAAAGAAAATCTAATCCAAAGGAAACAAAAGAACAAGTATTATGGATTCGTACTTTAAACAATCCGAGTTCAAAAAATACTTTATAAATAATCATAGTGGTGTAAAATTCAAGAATGATCAAAACATGGATACAATCAAAGCTAGTATCCGTAATAGATATTTTGGACAAAAAGAAGAAATTTTATTTTTCTATGAATAAGTCAGATAATCGTGAATAAGGCCGATACGTGAATAAGAATTCACACCAAAAGATAGAAATTTCCCAAAAAACATCTTCACGCTTTCATGAATAGTACTTTCGTGAATAAAACTCGTAAATAGTAACTCATGAATAGTAACTCATGAATAGTAACCCCGACATGGAAAAGTTCCAAATTTGATAAAAGTTTCAACTAATATTTCAAAGATAATGATATCAAGAAATAATATCATTCGAGAAGAAAATAACATCCCTTACCTCGAAGATTAGTAGATTTCTACCCGGATTACTAGCATAGTCTCAAGGGAACTCACACCGCCTAACAATACTCAAAGTATAATTAAAAATACTCACAAGAATACGCCGATAATATAGAGAGAAAACTTCGCTTTACGGTGTGATTTTCAATTCTACCCCAAGACTTTATTTATAGGAAAATCGTAAAATTTAATATAATATTAATATATATATTAAGATTTCTACGCCCACCTTCCTAGATCTGATCTCATCTCATTATGCACATGTTGTAGCCCACAAAACAAACAAAAAACGTTTTTATTATTTAAAATATTTTAAACTTCCAAAAATCAATTATTTTGAAGCTTCAAACTTCAATAATTCATAATAAATAGCTCTTCTATCGGAAAATTCGAATCTCGCGTGTTTTTATAGGAAATTCAATTCTGTACAACTTTGCAGAAGAAAGTTTTTCCAATTTCCAAATAGAAATTGACCGAAATCCACAAACTGGGATTTTACAAAAGCTATAATCAAATTTCAATCAATAAATGGGGTCCAATCGACATGTTTAACATGTTTTAAATATTTATTGCAACAAAAATACTCTCCCTCCTCGTATACTCATATATCCCACATTCGTTTGTAAAATATCACCATTATTATATTATTAAAATATAATAATATATTTAAAAGAATTATTTTATCGTAAAAAGATAAAATTTCAATTTTCAACAATTGTCACATTAAAATTTTTCTCCATCTATATCCACATAAAATCAATATTTTCCTCATCATATGAATCAATAATTAATTATTCACAAATAATATTACGAATCACAATATCGACAACCGTGCGCTTCTCGTGAAAGAGGGGCTTTCCAATAAGAATTTCTTCTTCTTCATGCCGCAATTAGGTGACCAAACCTCTCTTATACGTAACTTTCTAGACATTGCCAATAATGTTATCTAATAATATTATTCGAGATAATATGAATTATTGCTTTCGATAATGAAAATACCGTAGTAATGACAATTATCAAACAACAACAATATAAAATATCAACGCAACAATTATTAACTCAATAAAATAATCGAATGAAGAATTATCAGAACCATTATCGAGTAGTGCCTTCTTCACGTAAGAATCAACAATCGGTGCAATACTGCAAAGCACGTGTTTTAACCACCGGGTATTTTAACAAGATAATCTGTGAATAACTACGCCTAAGATTTTTTAAACCACTTATATTTGTCGCTTTCTTCATCCAATCGCTTTCCGTTATGGGCTCCCACATGGTCAAGGCTCATCGCATTTAATATTCCCCGACAAGACATTTAATATTCCACGACCAAACGAATATTCCCCACAACAATGAATATTTTATAACCACTGCTTATTTTCAAGTATTTGCGATTTTACCCCTAACTATCCACATTAATCACATCAACCCTTACTATTTCAAAATAATAAATAGAGAAATTAAATTTCATTAATTATAAGTTGGGTCTTACAACCTCCCTCCTTATGAAATTTCGTCCTCGAAATCGACGTACGACACTGGTGTTTCAAAAGGTGAGGATACCTCGCTTTCATTTCCGCTTTCCAATTCCTGTGTCATTTCCTCTATAGCATTTACTCTCCACAAAACTTTAACTTGTGGTATGACCTTTCATACAGGACATGCTCCTTCCTATCCAAGATCTTGACAGTACCTCCTCATACGTTAAGTCTTCTGGCTATTTCGTCCTGGTTCTAATTCTATAACGTGGTTCGGTCTTTCACATATTTACTGAAGTATGAGATATGTGAAACACATTATGAACACGAGACATACTTGAGGTAACACAAGTCTATAAGCTACATTTTCTACTCGGTCAAGAATTTGAAATGGACCAATAAATCGTGGATCGAGCTTTCCTCTTCCCAAATCTTGTAACTCCTTCCACGGGAGCAATTCGCAATAATACATGATCCCCACACTAAATTCCACGCCCTTTCGATGAAGATCCGCATAACTCTTTTGTCGATCTTGTGCCGCTTTGTATACGCTGTCGAATCATTTGGATCTTTTCCGTAGTCATACGTATCTAACTCTCGGTCCCAACAAGTTGCTTCACCCACCTCGTCCCAACATACCGGAGACCGACACTTTCGTCCCATATAATGCTTCAAATGGAGCTACACCTATACTTGCTCGATAACTCATTGTTGTAGGAGAATTCCACCAATGGTAAATACTTATCCTAACCGCCTCTTGAAGTCTCAGGACACGAGTCTTAATAAATTTTCAAGAGTTTGAATAGTCCTTTCGATTGTCCGCTCGTTTGGGGATGGTATGCTAGAACTAAATCGCAAACTGCGCTCCCATAGCTTTTTGCAAGCTAACCCAAAATCTTGAAATGAATCTTGGGTCACGATCCAAACTATGGATACCGGCATGCCATGCAACCTCAAAATCTCATTCACGTATATACTAAAGAAGACGCTCAAGGAATAAGTCTCCCGTGACGGCAAGAAATGAAAGCACACTTGGTTAATCTATCAACAATAACCCAAATAAAGCATTGATGCCTTGAAAACCGTAGGAAGACCCGTATCTAAATCCACATGGTAATGTGTTCCCACTTCCATTTCGGAATCTCAAGTGGTTGCAACCGGACCTTAGGTACTAGATGCTCCGCCTTTACACGTTAGCAAAGTTAAACACATCGAGATAAACTTTGCAATCTCTCTCTTCATATTGTTCCACCAAAATGTATGTCAAGATCACGATACATTTTAGTACTTCCGTGATGGATTGTAAATGGTGTATCAGTGTGCCTCCATCATAATCTTGTACTTCAAATCGTAGTCGTTAGAACACAAAGTCTAGAGTGGACTCAAGTATTCCTTCTTCATCAATTCTCGCCCTAATAGCTCCTTCTTGTACTTTCTTCTTCATACGCATAAGCTCCGGTGTCGGTGGCTTCGAGCAACCTTAACTTTTTCTATTAAAGTTGGCTCTATATTATACTTGACATCATCGCACTCGCTCTTCAAGATATGATCTTCTACTCAACGCGTCACCACCACGCTCGCTTTTCCGTGATGGTATCAATAGTGTGGTCGTAGTCTTCAATAGCTCGAGCCAACGTCATTGTCGTGATGTTGAGTTCTTTTTTTGTGAAGAAATATTTAAGGCTTTTATGGTCCTAATATATCTCCACTTTCTCCCCATATAGATGGTGCCTCCATATCTTTAATAAGGAAAACGATCAAATGCCGCTAACTCTAGATCACGAGTAGGATAATTCCTCTCATACTCATTAAGTTGTCATGAGGCATAAAGGCTATGACTTTCCCACGCCGCATGAGAACACATCCTAACCCTTTGCACAAGCATCGATGTAGATAACAAATCCATCCAACCAGATGGTATTGTTAGAACAAAAGCCAAATAAGTCTCCTCTTAAGCTCTTGGAAACTCTTCTCGCATTCTTCGCCTCCAAACGAATTTTGTATCCTTCCGAAGTTAGCTGAAGTTAATGGAGTAGCAATTGAAAACCCTTCCACAAATCTCCGATAATAACCATTTAAGCCCAAAATCTACGTATTTCATCCACCGACTTTGCTTGTTCTAACTTCAGATTGCTTCAATCTTCACGGATCAACAGATACTCCATGTTTTCGACACCACGCGCCCAAGGAATGCTACTTCCTCAAGCCGTAACTCGCATTTCTTCAATTTGGCATATAGTTTGTTTTCACGGGCCTTTGAGTACCAAATTAAAATGGTGCTCATGATCTTCACGACTTTTGGAATATAAAAGGATGTCATCAATAAAGACAACAACGAATCGATCCAAATATTCCTCGAATACTTTGGCTCATCATATCCATGAAAGTCAGCAGGAGCATTAGTCAATCCGAAAGACATGACTAAGAATTCATAATGCCCATACCGAAGTTCTAAAGCGCTTTGAATATCCTCGCCTCTAATCTTCACCGATGATATCCGAATGAAGATCGATTTTTGAAAAGAATTGTGCCTCTTGAATCGGTCAAACAAGTCATCAATACGAGGTAGAGGATACCTATTCTTGATGGTGACATGGTTCAATTCTCGATAGTCAATACAAAGTCGCATACTCCCGCTCTTTCAACTTTACAAATAAAACAGAGCACCCCAAGGAGATGTACTAGGACGAATGAAACCGATGTCCAACAATTCTCGTAGTTGGACCTTTAACTCCTCAAGTTCAATAGAGCCATTCGATATGGGGTTTTAGAAATGGGCTTTTGTACCGGGTTCAAGATCAATAAAAAATTCAACTTCACGCTCTTTGGGGAGTAAGCCAAGAAAGTTCTTCGAAATACGTCGGGGAAAATCAATAACAACAGAATATTATTCAAATTTGACGTGTCTTTATTCAAATCCATAACATGGGCTAAGAAAGCTTGACATCCGTTTTTTTCAATAAACGAATAGCTTTATGGATTAGATATGACAATGATTGATTTTAATGGTTTGATTGCTTGAATTGAATAACAAAGTTGGTTAGAATATGAAAACTAACAACCTTACGAAAAAAATCAATTTCGGCATGATGAGTAGTTAACCAATCAATCCCTAAAATCACATCTAAAACAAATATCTTTAAAGAGATAAGGTCAACGGTAATGTAATGGTGCCAACTTGAATCAAACAAGATTTATAAACAACGGATGTAATGAAAGTTTCTCCTAACTGAGTTTCCATAGATAGGTCAAAGTCTAATTTCTCCTGAGTCAAGTTTAAACGTTGAGCACATGCAGAGAGAGATAAAAGAATGGGTAGAACCGGTGATCAAGTAAGGTATAAACTTCGCATGAATTTATAAATAACTAACCCGCTGATCACCTTCGTTTGGTTCCTCGCATTATGACCAAATACAACAAACGCCTTCCAAGAATCGCTTGACTTTGACTTTTCTGGGACATCTTTTTGAGTCACCATCCCCATTGGAACTAGGTTTCGCCATCGTATAATCTCGGCGATATGTCCTTCTTTTCCACAATTATAGTATACCTTAAACTGTTGGGCGGCTTGATGATATGTCCCTCTTTCCGCATTTATAACATATACGACCGGTGGTCGTTCTCCTCCCTTAAACTAGTTGCTTCTTCAAGCGCTGCGTCTTCACATGGTCATTGTTAAATCTCCTTTTTAAAATCTCCTCCTCGACTCGCTTCATCTATTTTCATGGCCACGATTACCACCAGAGTGGTTACCATTTTTGTCCGTATTCTTTTCTTTCTCCGTTGGTTATCATTATTCTGATTGACCGCTATCTTCGAGTATGATCCTCGGTTATGGTCCCTCAGTTGAACATACTCGTTATCTCGCTTCTAATAATTGAGCCTGCTGACAACATCCGAATAGAGAGAAAGTTTATGAGAAATGAGATACTCGCGTATGCGGGTTTCAAACCTCTTAAAACATCCGCGCCATACGCTCCTCATTCTCCACCAAATGAGGTGCAAACTGGATAACTCGCAAACTTTGCCTCGTCTTTGAGACACCGCCATGTTGTTTTGTTCTAATCTAATAAACTCCACTTCCTTCATATAGACGAATACTTTCGTGGAAGTATTTGTCATTAAATAGTTTCAAACGCTTCCCAAGACATCGCCGAAAGTGCGGTGGATGGAGTCGCTTCACGATTCCCACCATGAATCCGCCTTCGCCACGGAACATAAAAAGCGGCGAATGGAACTTTCTGTTCTCTCCGTGCATCCCAAGACATCGAATATCTTGGTAATTTGTTTGACCCATGCTTCCGCCTTTAATCGGATCCGGCTTTCCCTTAAATTCGTGGTCCCAACTCTTTGAATCGCTTGGGTGTGACCAACTGTGAATTGCTATCATTTCTCCTCAGATTTTGAACACGAGTCTCCTCGTCTCGATTTTGTATGAACTGCAAAAGCTTCTAAACATCCCCTCGCTCATCATTTGCTCGGTGGTGTTATTCACGGAGAACATTACCAACTGTTACGCTTCTCCTCGTTGGTGAGTACAGGCGTCTCCACTGTCCTCATTTACTCCATTGTTAATATTCTCAATCGACATTCTCAAATCATCATAAAAATAAGGGTTAATTAAGGAAATCAATATATCACATAATATCCTTATATATCGACCAAACTAAAAATAAGCTTAGGTAGGACACACTTAGCGAAGGATTTACTCGCTCTCCCTCCTAGTTTTATTCCCCATCTCCGCCAGAGATCATATCCTAAGCTCGATACCAATGTGACCTCAAGTGCTTCAACCACAAAGACCTCACAATGGTACCTATAAGTTTGCCATGCAGAGCGCGTCCCCTAAAATAGTATCCCCCATCATCACCTCACCAAATGGTGAGGCTCGGGCTTTTTTACTTATAATTTGATACGTAAACGCCCCAAAATAGGTATACTACAACTTTATTATTACAAAATACATGGTAAAGCAAACTACAACTTCAGTCGTGTGAAAACAAATATATCTATTTAAATATAATATTGTCTTCTAATATCTATACTCAAATAAATCCTCATCATAATTATTGATTCATTATTTTACAAAAATGGCGAGGACTACTAAACAATTCTCTCTAAAACCTTCATTCCATACCCCTACTAGTACTTCGCTATATTCTCGCCTCCCCGAGAAGAAAAATGGAACAACAAGGAAAAGGGTGAGCTCAACTAGCCCAAGAAAGAATATTATGACTAAGATAATATACAACAAATTATCGTTAGTCTTCAACAGGAAAAATCTAATAGAATACAATAGACAACAAATTTTAAATCAATATTCGCAGCTGAAATAATAATTCATTAGAAGAGTTACGTAGAAATGAAATCTACTATAATCTATGATGAATTTAAAAAGTTCATCATCATCTATTTATCCCCAGTAACATCAATCAATATATATCTCGAATCAAATATTCATCTTTGCATTCTGAGCCAAAGATATTCATCAGATATTTCATTTAAACACTGCTCATCTTTACACTACCACAGCCAATATTACTCAATCACTGTTCATCTCAACAACACTGCTCATCTTTTGCACTACTAAAGATATTCTTCAAATCATTCATCTTTACTACTGAGCCAAAGATATTCAATAATATCATCATTTAAGACCGAGGATGATGAAAAATATTTTTAAAAAACGAATCCAAAGAAACAAAATGAAAGGATTAAGGATTAAGGATTCGACTACTTGGTTTTATCCACGTTCAAAAATACTTTAAAATAATCATAGTGGTGTAAAATTCAAGAATGATCAAAACATGGATACAATCAGAGTTAGTATCCGAAATAGATGTTTTAGACGAAAAGAAGAAATTTTATTTTTCATGAATAATAATCAGTATACGTGAATAGTGTCGTATATACTGAATAGCCAGAGCATCGTGAATATAAGAATCTCAGAGCACCAAAAGATAGAAATTCCACAAAAAACATCTTCACGCTTCATGAATAATAGTACTTTGTGAATAGTAACTCGTGAATAGTTGTAAGACCTCAACTTTTATAAATAAAGATGAATTTTTTCTATAAATATTATTTTTGAATATTATGGAATAAATTTGATATAATGTTATAGTTGTGGGTAATATTTATAAATTTTGCAAAGTATGCAAGTTGTTATAAAATATTACGTTTGGTTGGGGAATATTCTTTTTGTTAGGGAATATTAAATCATAATGGCTCAATCATTGGTGGACTTACAACATTATTGGCCGGATTGAGAAAACGACAAAAATATTTTATAAAAATAACGGTGGAGGTGTTACCGAATTAAAACATGAACTACCCGTGGTAAAGAAATACGATGTCTGGCGTAGTTGCGTAGTAGCACACGGTATTGATTATTGATCTTTACGTGAGAAGTCACTCAATTATCTTCAATTATTACTACGATAATTCTTTGCGTCATATCTCTTATATTATTGATTCAATTATTGTCACAATATCATCACATATAATATGTTATAGTATTAAATCAATAATTGAGGCGACAAGTTATAAATGATTAATAATTGTTGAAAGATTAAATATGTGTTGATGAAAAAAAAATGATTTGTGGTAAGTTTGATTATTTTATGGGGGCTCATATGTCATCATCTAAGAGTCTCTTCATTCAATATAGTAATTACCTTCGTCGATAAGAATTACCCTCGCTGAATAGTATTTACCTTCGTCGATAGTAATTACCTTCGTCGATAGTAATTACCCTTGTGAATAGTATTTACCTTAAATCGATAATTATTACCTTCAATCGATAGTAATTACCCTTGTGAATAGTATTTACCTTCCGTCAATAGTATTTACCTTCGTTAATAGTAATTACCTTTACCAGACGTTCGAACCACTTGTCGTTTCACATTACTGAGCGTCGAACCACTGTCGTTTCACATTACAAAGGCCAAACCAATTCGTCAAGCCACTTTTGCCTTTTCACATTGGCGGTCTTCAAGCTAGAAATCTTCTATAAATAGAGGCTGGGGCTTCATTATTTTCACGAATTCATTCAAGCTATAGAGAGAGAATAGAGAGAATAAGAGAAAAGAAGAAGAGTATTTTGTTACTACACCTTCTTTGCGAGATTCAATCTCTACCAAATGTAAGGGGTGTTATTCTTTCTTCTTATTCATGAAGAAACTGCTGTTATTCCATTGCTTATTATTACATTGGAATAACTTTTGTATAAGTGGTTTACCCTATACTTGGTGACATTCTTCTATTATTACATTGGAACATCCTGCATGCATGTGTTTTACACCGGACCGGTTCCGTCTTTATTATTATTACATTGGAACATCCTCATGCATGTGTTTTACACCGACTGGTTCCGTCTTTATTATTCATTGGAACATCCTCATCGGTGTTTTTTACAGGACTGGTTCCGCTTTTTTATTATTCTCGTTGGAATATCCTATCGTGTGTTTTACACCGATCTCGGTTCCATCTTTATTATTCTCATTGGAACATCCTTGCTTGCGTGAATTTCACCGACACGTTCCGTTATTTATTATTCGCTGAATAACTGTCTGTGCGGCCTATCGCATGCATGGTGATTTCTTTTGTTATTCCATTCTTTATTATACCCAAATTGGTTAAAACTTTGACTTATACTCCATGAAATTAGTAGAATATCCTTGATATTTGCGTTTCATCCAAAGATCTTTTCATGGAAATATTCTTCCGATCATTCTTGAATTTTACTCTACAAAACAAAGATTCATGTTGACAATTTGGGCGTTAATAATTCTGGATAAAATAATTCTTGAACTTGTTTTATTGAATTCTTATATCATTGTCATCATCCTCATGTTTATATTTTTTTTGAAAGTCATACATGGCTGTAGAAAGGCATAGATGGACTTGGTATGATTATGACCAGAGACTATTCGATTGTAATCATGACCGTAATGTTACAAATGATGTGATAAAAATCCTCGATGGTAGTAGTGCATTGATGGATGATTGTTGGCATGATCATGACCATTAATGAATACACAAATATTCTTGGCCCGTGAGTGCATGAATAATTGTGGTCGTGATACTAAAGAATATCCTTGGTAGTAGTGCGGGGGTGATTCGATGATGTGAAATATTTATTAAAGTGAGTCTCGGCTATAAGCGAAAGGATGAAAAACCTTTTAAAACCTAAAAGATAGTAGACTTTATTTTCTACTTGACTCTTTTAATGGATTGCGTATTTCATTGCAGATTAAACCGGTTATTTATTGTATTTTATCGGTTTAACATTATCAAAGACTATTGATAATTTATTCTGCATTATCTTAGTCATAATATTTCTTCGGGCTAGTTGAGCTCACCTTTCTTTTCAACGTTTTTCTCTTGAAATGATAATATAAATTTGGGACGAGTGGGAAGCGAGTGATGGTCCTCAAGATAGCATTAGTAGTCCTCACTTATTCGTAAAATAGTGTGATAATAACCGTAATGAGGACTTTTTGTTTGAGTTTGTATAATATCTAGTAGAGCGATATTTGTATTTAAACTCACGATTTATGTCGTATTGTACACGACGAGTTATGTTAATAAGTTGTATTTAAATTACATACCATGTAAATTATCGACCCAAGATGGGTGATGTATACCTAATTTTGGAGCGTCACAATAAGAACTCATGAATAGTATCTTCGTGAATAAGTAACTCATGAATAGTAACCCATGAATAGTAACCCGGCATGAAAAAGTTCCAAATTTGATAAAAACTTGAGATCAACATTTCAATTATAATGATATTGAAGAAATAATATCATTACGAAAAAATAATATTCCTTACCTCGAAAGATCGATTTCTAAATTTGAAACACCTGGATATAAAGGCTATGACTTGGACTTGCAATCAGATATAGCAATACTCAAAGTATACTCAAAATACTCACAAGAATACGCTCGATAATATAGAGAGAAAACTTGAGTTTACGGTGTGATTTTCAATTCTAACCTAAGCACCTATTTATAGAAATTGCTTAGAACACCAAAGCAGCGAGAAAATTTAATAAATTAATAATATAATTATATTATTTTCTACACATGTCTAGAATCTGATTTCAGCCAGTTAAACACATGCCACCTTCTAGAAAAAATAAGAAAAAATGTTTTTCTAATTTTAAATATTTTAAACTTCAAAAATCAATTATTTGAACTTGAACTTCAATAATTCATAATAAATAGCCCTTTCATCAGAAAATTCGAATCTTGCTAGGTTTTATAGGAAATTCAATTCTCTACAACTTTGGAAGAAAGTTTTCCAAATTCCAATCGAAATTGACCAAAAAATCCACAAACGGGCAATTTTATGGTGCTATAATCAAATTTCAATCAATAAATGGGGTCCACCGACATGTTTAACATGTTTTAAACATTTATTGCAACAAAAATACTCTTCCTCCTCGTATACTCATATATCCCACATTCGTTGTAAAAATATCACAGTTAATATATTATTAAAATAATATATTTAAATGAATTATTTTATCGAAAAAAGATAAAATATTAATTTTCAACAATTGTCATTTTAAAATTTTCTCCATCTATATCCACATAAAATCAATATTTTCCTCATCATATAAATCAATAATTAATTATTCACAAATAATATTACGAATCACAATATCGACAACCAGTGCAGCCTCAGAAAGAGGGAACTTTCCAATAAGAATTTCTTCTTCTTGGCAGCCGCATTAGGTGACCAAACCTCTCCTTAGATGTAACTTTCTAGACATTGCCAATAATGTTATCTAATAATATTATTCAGGATAATATGAATTATTGCTTCGATAATGAAAGATCTTTGTGTAATGACAATTATTGAAACAATGAAAGATATAAAAAATATCAACGCAAAGAATTATTAACTCAATAAAATCTTTGAGCGATAATTCTGTAACCATTATTGAGTAGTGCCTTCTACGTAAGAATCAATAATTGGTGCAATACCGGTACTTCTTGTTCAACAACGCCGTATTAGTGTGTTTTAACCACCGGGTATTCCAACAAAGATGATAACTTGAATAACAACTACTGCTTATTTAAAAACAACTTATATTTGTCGTTTTCTTCATCCAATCGCTTTCCGTTATGGGGCCCACACATGATCAACGGCCGTCGTCACGAATATTCCCGATCCGATTTACGAATATTCCACGACCAAACGAATATTCCCCAACAACAATGAATATTTTATAACCACTTTGCTTATTTTGAAATATTTGCATATTTAACCCTTAACTATCCACATTAATCAAATCAACCCTTATATTTCAAAATAATAAATAAAGGAAATTCCTTTTATTTAAAAAAATTTGGGTCTTACAACTATCATATTCTTGTTTTGTTAATGTCATATAAGCTGTTTTATTCTTATCATATTACTGTTTGGTTATTATATTACAACCTGTTTGATTACTATTATATAATTATTTGTTATCATCATATATATATATATATATGTGTGTGTGTTAGTTAGCATCATACATGTTTATGTTTTTTTTTAAATTATGTTTTTATAGTTACTGTTTACATTATTAAGATGTTTAAGTAATTAGCGTTAAGATGTGTGTTGGTTACATTGATTACATAATGTTATTTTTCAACACTATTAATATTTTTTTTTTTTGTTCAAAGATATCAATGTTGCATTATATTACTTAGTAAATTGGCGGACATTACGATCTTTATGCGTATATAAGAACAACGACTACGGATTGTTAGTTCCATGCCAAGATGACCTCTCTTTTTTGAAGAGTATACAAATAAAAATGCGAGATAAGCGTGTGTTATGCAGGGAGGGTGATGTCACGAGTACATTCATGGATCTGCTTATGGATGTAAACACACCATGGAAAAATGTTGACTATGTTTTGTTCCCCATACATATGTCATCACCGACCATTGGTTTTTTAACGCTTGATGTGCATCGTGAGACGTCTAACTGCTTATAATTCTCTGCAAATTTCAAAAGAAAATCCATGCAAACAAAAATCATGGATGTTTGTGAACCTTATATATTTATTCTTCCCACTTTATTGCGCAAGACTGGATTTTGGAGGGATAGGAGTGACATTGACTTTAGCAGCGAACCGTATCGCAATAAGAAGGAAGATGACATAATTGAGTTAGAATTTGTAGAGTCGGTTCCTGAACAAGTGGATGGGTAAGGGTTACATTGTTTTTAATTTTTGAATTATTATATTTAATTATTTTGGTTACTGTCATATAATTGTTTTGGTTACTATGTTGTAAATATTTGGTTACTGTATAAACTGATATGTGTTATATATAGGTTGATTCTAGTATTGATTTTGGTTATCTTTTGTGCATTTTTTTACGATTGATTGCGGGTTGTTCACAATTTGTTTTCTTAGAAGCATGTCATTCATCGAAGATTGATGAAATTCTATTCCATTCCCCATTCAAGCTTAATATCGGAAGAAATTATGCACAAACCTATATATGCATGGAAGGAACAAACAATTGGAGGGATATGAGACTGACAGAGAATTTCCAGGAAGATTTGTTCCAGATTTTTATTAGTTCAGATATTGTTGTGTTGTCAGTATGAATTGTGTTCTGTATTTTTATTTTTTAATATACACAACAATTTTGTATGGTTCATTAAGGATGATTACTGAATCTTATATAGATGGGATTTCATATGTTATTATAATATCAGTTTTGGAATTAATTTTGTGTGTTGTTGGTATTTGATTCGTTTTAGGCCGTGTTAGCTACATTATATTGAAATGTACAGTTGGTAACCAAATATATATAAAAGGGTAACCAGCTAATGTTTTGATAGTAAACAGAGATGTACAATATTGTTTCAGGACATATAACTGTTGTTAAATGTATCAGGACATATAATTATTGTTAAATGTATAGGTGAGAGTATACATTAGTTAACAAAAAAAATTGTTTTGGTGATTGTTATCTAAATATTTGGTTACCTATTTGTTATATTTTGTTTATTGTTATAATAAATAAGTAACCAAATAGTTTACTCTTATAGTCACCATATTATGTTTATACAAGTAAACAAATTGTAATAAAATTTGATAAAATCATTATATATCGATTAACATAAATATATGTTAACAATATTTGTTTTAGTTTGTATCAAAGCGATTATAAATTTGTATCACGAATGTTATAAATTGTTAAATATATGTGTTTTTTAGTGTATCATCATGATGGAAACACATTAATTTTAATTAAGAGATTTCATTTTTATATATGATTGTCATTTGTATAACTATCATATTAAATTAAATATATTTTTGAGATGTTTAGTTGGTATCCAAATTGTTATATAAGAGTAACCATTTGACTTTATGTTAGTAACCAAATAATTTATAATTTATATTTGGAATAATTGTCAAGTAAATAAAGCATTATTTTTGTGGGTTCCCAATTGTATTGGCAACTCATAATGAATTCAGAAATCAAATGCTTTAATCAATAAAAATGTTGGTTATTGTACAAAATCAAAAATGTTACCATCTATGTGGTTTATGGTTAATGATAGTAAACAATTATATATACATGTATCTACACTCTTAATGTAAATGCATTATATCAGGGTTTTTTTGGTCTTAAAACCGGGGGATTATTGCAGGTTTTCCTGTTGTGTCCTTTCTCTTGGCACCTGCTACATTTGTTTTGAATTTTGATTTCAGATCCATGTTTGTACCTCCCTACTTTTGGTCTTCCAACTGGTCTTCTTGTGTTCGGTGGTTTTACAACCATAATTCTTACTTCTTCTGGTATATCCCAGTTTTCTTTGTCATCTAACGGCATGATTGAAGCTGAATATGTGTCGACCAAAGTTGTTTTATAGTATTTTTTGAGCAAAAATCATAACAGCTCAAATTTCGCTTTCTTTCATAACAATGACGACGACGCGACATGGAATCTCATGGTAATCTTTGAAATTTTCCACATGTGCATGTTCTTTGGTCGATGTCCACAATATATTGTTTGACGACATAAATAAGCAATAAAAAATCACTAAGTTTGATGTCTCAACCTACATCACAAATTAACTGTTGTTAGAATAAAGTACAACTGGAATCATTTTCATTATCTGAAAAAAGAATACATATTAAATCAAACAACTCAATGTTATAATTACAAAACAAGTAACTAAGCATTAACCAACTTAACAGTAACATTATATAATTATACGAGTAACCAAATAAGCATCGCTTAGTAACCAATATAATGATACTATCAATAACCAACTCAAAGAAAGATCATTTTAATTATTAAGAGTAACCAAACAAGTATCACTTAGTAACCAATATAATGATACATAGTAACCAACTCAGCAGTAGTCGGTAACCATTGTAATGATATGCAATAAGCAATTAAGTATTAATTGACAACCAATATAATATTTCATAGTAACCAAGTTACCATTAGCCAGTACACAAGTTATTATTAGTTAGTAAATATTATAGTGTAGACAAAGAACCAAATCGTAATTAGGCGAAGAAACAATTCAACATTAATTAGTATATTATGCGAGAAGAAAGCGGTATTAATAAGTAACCGAATAAAGATGATGACACACGAGAACCAAATCAAAGAGTCAAGTAACCATTATAATGTTTTGCAATAAGCAATTAGGTATTGGTTAGTAACCAATATAATATTACATAGTAACCAAGTTATCATTAATCAGTAAACAAGTCAGTATTAGTCAGTAAACATTATAGTTTAACAGAGTAACTAAGTCAGCATTAGTCAGTAAACAATTCAACATTAATTAGTAATATTATGCAGTAATCAAGAAAGCATTATTCAGTAACAAATACAATATAAAAATTAATGCAATAAATTATAATTTATATTTGTTACCTTAAGTTTCCTTGATTTAATGATATTAGATTGCAATCTTTCTTCAGCTGTTGTGGAAAGTGTTTTGAATGTTGATATGGCTGCTTGTTTGTTTGTGAAATACCATCTTTGAACCAGACAACGTAGGCATTCAATCATTGATGCAACTGGAAGATCCCTAATCATATTAATTGCGTTGTTAATAGATTCTAGGTGTTTTTGAAGTCATTGTTGAATATCTCGCTTACGATCCCATGGAGCCTGGTGCACTTTTCCAACTTGACCTCTTCCTCCAAATATGTCCTTATTCGAGGATCAATGGCATCAAGTTCAGCCATGTGTTTGTTGAATTATTCAATGTTGTATGCTCTACATGCCCCATTGTAAGCTTGTTTAAGTTCTTCTCCTCTCTTTTTGAATCTATTTTTTATATTTTTCAGTATATGGTATGTGCAGGAAGCATGCATGACATCCGAAAACACATAATTCGATCCTTGTATTATTGCTTCATGTCTATCTCAAACAATGCATTGGCCTTCCCTTACTCCACAAGCGCTTCTTAAATTCATGAAAACCATCTCCAAGATAATTCATTTTCATTTGTCAACCATCGCAAAAGCAATCGGAACAATGTTTGGTTTGATCTTATTATTAACTTCTTATCGATATTGTCCCTCCGTAAGTTGATTGTATGAATGTGCCATCGATTACAATAATTGGAAAGCAATGATGCCATGCTTGAATGGATGCTCCTATAATGAAAGAATAAATATTTGAAACGAGCATTTTTTCCAACTCAAGAGTCATGCGATTTTAACTCAATATGAAACATCAACATTATCAATAGAATTATAAGTAGTATAATGCTACAAAGTAACCAAGACAACATTAGACAGTAACCAAATTATTGTCATACAGTAACCAAGACAGCATTGGACAATATAATTTTATACAGTAAACAAGACAAGAGTAGACAAGAACTAATGTATTTAATTTCGAGATCCAAGTCAACATTCACAAGAACCAATTATCCAAACATTAGCAAATAACCAAAACAAAGAAGGAATATATTGTTATACAATAACTAATCAAGAACCAATATATTGTTACACATCAAGAACCAATATCTTCATTACACGATAACTAATACAACATTAGTCAGTAATCAATAAAACATTAGACAGTATAATGTTACAAAGTAACCAACATATTTTCTTACAGTAACCAATACAGCATTAGATAGTATAATATTTTTCAGTAACCAAGACAACATTATACAGTAAACAACATATTTCTATCGATTACTAAGATATCATTATCAAAGAACCAACAAATATTGCGTGAGATAGTAACGAAGATAGCATTAGACAAGAACTGAACATATTGTCTTACGAAGAACTAAGACAAGATTAGATAGTATAATGTTTTCGATAATAAAGACAACATTATGCGATAAACAACATATTGATATACAAATAACGAAGATATCATTAGGCGGTAATAAACAATTATACATTCGAAGCAATGTATTTCTGAGTAAACATTAATATAAAAAATCAGTAGAACTCATTTAAAATTATAAATATGAGGTAGGTAACCAATGCACATTATAACAACCAAATCAGTTGAATTGAGTAATCAACTAATCATGAAAAATAATAATGTGTTTTAAATTGTTACCTGGATTTGTTTTCTGCAGCATGTGTAACCATGATGGGATCAATGAGTAGTCGTGTGGATTTCCTCTTACCTTTTCTAACGCTTTCTCCTTCGATCTCCATGCTTTTTGGTAAGAGATAGACACATTATATTCTCATCATCATGTCTCGATAATATCGGTTGGTGTGTATATATTTTCTTCAAATTTGTTAATTTATGATTATGCATTCACGACCAACTCACTATTTGCTTGTCTTGTGGTCTCCAAAATAATACGTTGATTGAACACGTGTGAATGTCATTGAATTCCCTCACCTTACATATCTTTGGTTTTTCAATACTTGATGCTCTCATCTTCCATTTGCAATTTTCATCATCTACGCATTTAAAGACAAAGTCTCTATGACCGCTCGTTGAACTTTGTGTTGTCTATTTTTCTTGATTGAATGCGACCTTTCATTGATTGTGATAGGATTTTTTGTCTTTGTAGGTTTGATGTAATTTTACTTCACGCTCATTCGGATCATATTACATCATCATATCGCTCTTCCGTATGATTTATCATGTTATCGCATCTCGTTGTTGTTCCATAATTTTCATTGCAAGCTGATCAGCATATTGCGTTCCAATTTGGGAATCTTGTGTTGCTAGTGTAACTAGTCTTGGAATTCCTTGTGTTGATCTGGATTGGCGTTACATGTGAACAACAGATTCTTCTATATTTGTCGAGTTACTTGAGATTATTGTATACCGCTTCTTTTTCCAATATCTATAATCAGTGGGAATTTTCCTTGTTCATCAGATTTTTTACTGACTTCAATAAAGAATCTCAAGGTTGCTTCATCTGATATACAGATTGGTGGAATGTCGTTTTTGATGTGAAATTTGATAGACAATGTTGTTGTGTTTGTGTCTATCCGTAATGCAATGCATATCATGTTTTGAATTTCTCTGAACGAAAAAAGTTGAGGGAACTAGTATGCCAGTAACTTCAAAGTTGGTGTCTTGATTCTATCGATCCCATATCTTAGTTGAAATAAAGCAAAACAGAATCATCTCCATTGTCTACGAAAACAAAATATGTATTGCGTAAGAACAAAATCAATGTTAATCAAGAACAAATTATATAATGTCAAGAACCAAAAATGAAATACATTTGTACTATCATTCTACAATTGAAACAACCAGCTTTTAATGTTTTTTGTTAGCAATTAAATTATAACAAATGTATGAAGGTAACCAATGTACCAATTAATTTCCATCATAATAAAACAAACCAATATAAATTAATCAAATATTGCACATTAATAATATCAACATTATACAAGAACAAAATTCAATGTGTAGACATAACTCTACACATGTTTATTTAGTAACCATAGGATAAAAAACATTTTCAATTTACTTGTTATATTAAAAACAACCAAATATAATGGGTTTGTGGGCATTTAAATGCTAATTGTTGTAAGAATGTAAGCAATGTGGTTAACAAGTGACTATTAATATAAAAATATAATTATAAGCATAATTAGATTAATTCAAGAACTGCATCGTAATTAATAAGTATCCATTTTGTTTGTATATAATATCTAAATAAGTATTATTCAAGAACAATATAATGTTAATCAAGAACTTGACTCGGCATTAGTTAGTAAACATATATATATAAATGTTCATACATAGGAAACTATATACATATAATTATTAGGCGATATACGGATATATTGTTACATAGTAAACTATGAAGCATTACATAGTAACTAATAAATCAAGATATAGTATGATGTTACAAAGTAACCAACATATCATTAGACGAGAGCAACATATTGTCATATAGTAACCAAGAAAACATTAGGCAATATAATGTTACAAAGTAACCAAAACATCATTTTGCCATAACTAACATATTGTCATACACTAACCAAGCTAGTATTTGATAGTATCCAAGACAACATTGAACAATATATTGTTATACAGTAACCAAAACAACAGTAGGAAGTCACCAAAAGTTGCAGTTGACAGTAATGTTTTTGTAGTAACCATTTTAAGTGTGACTCAGTAACCATATGAATACCGTAGTAACCACAGGTAACTATATGCATACGAACTTGAAACACACATACCTCAGTGTTCAGAATTGTATCGATATTGCTGTGATTGTTTTTGGTTACTGCTCTTGAAGTAGATGATGATTTTGTATACTATTTCGTCTTCTCCGATCGCGATCTCAGAGGTGAGTGGAAAGGCAATCGTCGACCGAAGATTTGGCAATCGTCGACCGAAGATCTTAGATCTTAGATGTTTGTCGCGATCAGAGTTGTTGTGATTGTTTATGGTTACTGAACTTGAAGTAGATGCTGATTTTGTATACTATTTCGTCTTCTCCGATCGTATATTTTTGACGCGATCTCGAGGTGGTGAGTATAACTTGAAATCGTCGACGACGTAAGATTTGGCCTTTTCCGATATCAAAGTTGCATGTTGTTCGGTTGCTTGATTTTAGGAGCGGTTATTGTTAGATAGGACATATTTGGTAACTGACGTGTGCGTGATGTTACCAACTTTATTATTGTGTTGTTTTATTTTTGTAATTATGTTTTGTGTGTTTTATTTTTGTAATTATGTTATAATTGTTGTATATTAATGTTAAGGACCCAATTAAAAACTTAATTAAAAGATGTTCCCCAAAGTCTCGAAATGCGGGATCAAGCCTAAAATTTAAAAACTAAATTAAAAAAAAAACTTAATGTATTAGTGGTAATAGTAAAACTCTATCATTGGGTCAAAATACAAATAAATAAAATTATAAAATATTTATGTCTAATTTTCATGTTTAATTTACTGTTGACATATTTCACATGAATCTTACATCAGATAAATTCAAAAGTATAGATAGGTTAATAAGTAAGGTTAAGGCTGTGTAAACGAACCAAACAGCTCGGGCTCGATTCGGGTTTGACTAGAAAAAATACGAGCGAGACTCAAATTCGTTAATAATATGATCTAAATCTGAGTATTAAAAATAGTTCGACTAAAAATATGAGTAAAATCTGAGCAATGTTATACTCAACTCGTTTAAAATTCAAACTACTCGAATTCTTGATTGTGATTCGATACATACTCGATTGATACATATTCGATTAGATGCTCGATACATTCTCTTATAATATATACAAATTTAAATCAAATTAGGATAATTAATTACTATTATTTGTTTTTTTTTAATTTTAATTATGATTTTTTATTTGTAAAGTGTAATAGTAAATATATTTTCTCATTTCTAAGTAAAATAACAAATTCAATTTATAATTATATTTATTATAAAAGTAGTTATTACGTGGAGACTCGAATTCGAGCTTGAATTTGAAGCTCGCGAGTAGTTTGAATATAATTTGATCCGAGTCAGATCGAATTCGAGTCGAATCTGAATAGAAATTTCAAATACAATTCGAATTCGAGTACGAATTTATCATTTCGAGTCTAATTTGAGCAGCTCTCTGTTTGCTTCGGTTCGATTCGTTTACCGCCCTTAAGTAAGGTGGAGTATCAACCTAATAGACTAAACTTTTAGGTAAGAAGGTGGTCCAACATACTTATTGGACCAATTAACATATGTCTACGCTACATCCACGACATTTTTATGTTCACATAGAATAACTCGTGGTAATAATGTTATTATTTACTCGTGGATTTAATTTTTGTTTTCCAAAGTACAATAATTATATGACTGGGCCAACAAAAAACAAAAGAAAATAGATTGAACCAAAAAGACGAATTGTAGTGCAAAATTGGGGTATACTATAATAGTATAAATGCGAATGACTCTATATATAACGGGTGGAACTGAAAAATGTGAGACAAAGACACGACCAGAAGGCTAAAAGGTTGGGTGGTCGGAATCACGTACGTACGGGCGTCGTAAACTAAAATACTCCAAATTAATCCTCCGGTCCTACACCCGCGAATTGACTACCGTTAGATCCATGTCTTACTAGTTCTCAACCAAGAACTCCTCAATCTTATTTACTACTACCATGCATTAAAGGAAATAACACAAAATGCACTCTGCTATACAATGTTGGTGTAGAACTCTAGGCTACTACGACGGCACACTCGGGTGTGAGCCCATCTGGTGCAACCCTAAACAAATAAGTCGAGCACGTGCAGATAGCTCGATCGTCAAGTCTGAGGGCCTATTCGGACTATATATGCAACCCTAAGTCATGCATCTACTATATATATTTAGGTTAAAATTCATCTCCACACTACTCTCTTGCATTGACTTTTCCTTAATTCCTTCCTTTAGGGACGACTGTTTTCAGGACAAAAGGCCAAGATTTAGTTGTAACATTAATGTTCTTTATGGGACAAGAGATAAACAAGTGACAACGTTTAGCAATAAATATTGAGAGAAATATGTAAAGTAAAATAAAATAAAAGCCATTAATGCTGATATATCTATTTATTAATATTCATGCATGTTATATATTCTGAGGCAGGTGGTTAGTATATATGTGTTACATACGTTGTTATAGATCGAATTATATAGGTTTGAACGTTTGAACTTTGAAGTGAAGCAGAGGGGCCAATTAACCCCACTGAAATTCAGGGGGGCAATTTTTCCTCCTTTCCTCACCCCTTTATATAAAGTGTTTACTTAAAAAATTAATGAATGTATTAAATTTATAACCACTTTACTCGTTTTTCTTTTTTTTCAGTCATCTAACCACAACGTTAACCCATCAAAGAAAAAGTCTTAAAGCATATTATAATTTTTTATATATATATATATATTTTCACAAATTTAGTAATTGTTTGTAAATTTTAATTTGCAATTGTTTAATTAAATGAGGCTATCATTATATTTTTGCAACAACGTTAACGTTGACACATAAAAAAAATTAAAAATTCAAAGATGAATGAATGAATGATTGTTTAGTAACTTACATTATTGAACATAACATTTTTGTAATTACTGAAAATGAGATTATCATGCAACAATTTCAAATTATATAGTCTCAAAAAATGTTATTGTAAATAGCTAGCTAGTATATGAGCATTATTTAATTTTGTGATTTATTACACTAAATTTTTATTTATTATTGAGAATATTTTTTTAAATTTAACCCTAAATTTAACCCTACTAAACTAAGGGCCTGGATCCGCCCTGAGTGAAGGTCATCATTGTGAACCCGTAATATTAGTATTGAAATTAGGTTTAAACATGCGCTGTCCCGTAGCCAAAATATGCTTGGGATCAAACTCAATTTTCCATTGATAAATCTTGGACCACTTGTCTCCAAAATGATCCATCCATTCTTGTTGTGTTGTGTAGAAAGGTAAGTATTGTTTGATTTTGATCCCCGCATTATCACAAAATCTCAAGATTTGACGGTTCTGATTGTTTAGATACTCCAATGTTTGCGTCTTCTTCGCATTATGTAGTGCAGATCTAAGCAATGACACATGGTAAAACACCTCCTCATCTGGTGTCACCACCGAAGTCCTTTCGTCCCACCTATACGCACATACAAACAAGCATACACACACACACACACGTCAATCCTCAATGGAAAACTACTTCATAAAAATAGGAGTTCAAAACAATAATCACTAAAATCAATATATTATCTAGACGTTTAATCTGATATATACTAATTGGTATATTATTTAGACAAGAACTAGAGGAAATTAAAGTCCTTTTATTAATTAATTACTTGGATTACAACTAGCTCGGCTGGCCTGGCGTTATTATAATCTCACCAATCTTGTTGTGATGATTATATATGTCACCATAATTTTTTAATTAATATATTTGTCTGGAGATTGATGTTAAATAGTAATGGGCCGGGGAATATATAGAGAGATTATAGATTGTTGGAAGTATGCGATATATATGTAAGTTGCATGTAAAGTGATACGTCGTTATCAACTGATCTCGATAACTCAGGCTTCTTGTAAAGGAAGATCGAGGTTCTGAGTTCAACCTCCACTCCCGAATTAGCAAAAAAGAAAAAGAAGAAGAAGAAGGTGATAGGTCGTTGGGATTTGAGGATTTTGAAGAGGATCCATGGAGAGGATCTAAGTCCCAGTGAGAGAAGGGTGATACTACATATTGGTTGTTGTTACCTTTCCTGACATAACTGAATTTTTTTTAATTGGAACTACTCTCCCGCAGTCTCTTTAATTAATTAGGAACAGACAGGAGGAAATGGTATATGTATATAGGTTTTATACTAAATATTCATATATTCAAAGGTCCCATTTTAATTGGTACCATCTATAGCTACTGGCTACGTACTCCTTATTTGCTGCTTTCATTCAAATTTAATTATTGGAACCATGCATAGACTACTTATTTATTTATTTCATGAAAAATCTCTTAGTGTCATCTTAGTTGGACCAATTCACGCACAAGACTCTATGTATAAACTTTATACTAACCGATTCCTATCTTATATTTGAACATGTGCATGTTAACCATGTGTCAACCACATCACCAAGACACGTACGTATGTACCGCACTTTGCAGGTGGTGGTACAAATTAATTAGTCATAATTTGGAAACACTTATTTGCTACTTTCATTCAAATTTAATTATTGGAACCATGCATAGACTACTTATTTATTTATTTCACGAAAAATCTCTTAGTGTCAACCTAGCTGGACCAATCCACTTGATGTCTCTATTATAGAAGTGGTTATCATGAAGTTTATTTTTGGATAAGTTGGTCAATTAATCAATAGAGTGTTGACATACATGCGACGTTCTATGTGTATCAGTATTCTATTCGTCAATTAACCAACCTATCCAAAAAAAAAAAAATTCATGTTAACCAAATCTCTCTGAAGTTTGAGCATGTGCATATTAACCATGTGTCAACCATGCACATCACCAAGACACGTACGTACGTACCGCACTTTGCAGGTGGTGGTACAAATTAATTAGTCATAATTTGAAAAATACTTTTATAATATTAATTATATTAATATACTTTTATAATATTAATATATTAATATTATCAGTTATTTTGCATTGAAGGAAGTTGTACAAATTTCCCAAGCTCGTGTCAAGAAAAGGGCTTCTCAACAATTTAATTAGCTCAGTTCCTAAAACAACTAACTAATTCATTATATATATATATATATATATATATATATATATATATATATATATATATATATATATACGGATCAATCAGTCAAGATACCCTTTATCTTACTTATATCCGTCTTCACTCCTTTTTTAGGCGACGGTTTTTATTATACTGACGCTTATACTTTTAGCGACGCTTATATGTTGTCCGTCATTAAAAGTATAAAGCGACGTTTATATGACCGAATCGTCATTAAAAGGTGAGATCTGAAGAAAGAATAATAGAGAGTATCTTGACTGATCCTCTCTTCTCTATATATATGTCATTTTAGGTACTATATATATCGCCTAGCCCCCTTTAATTTCCCAATATAGAATATCAAATCCGTATTTACTTCTACAAAGGTTTTCGAGACGTAAGATTCTATATTTACTTAATTTTGATTAATTCAAAATTAAAGAGTATGTATTATAGCCTATGTTAACTAGTGTACATTAATTCACTATTCATGTGTTTATATAATCAAAGTACAAGTGATATGATAGCTCGGATTCGGTTAACATGAAGTAAACTTTATGGTAAGTTCATTTCATTTATATTATCTACAAATCTTGATAGAGAAGCGGATAGATTCTCCGTCTGCGTATTATCACAAGACTGCATTGGACATGAAGTTCACTTTCATACTAACCCCTCCCTGATAGCTCAGCCATAGCTCCTGCTTGAGTTTTGACAAGGTGACAGGCCATGTTACTATGTTAGTTTAGTATACCAAACTAGCTATATGATACGTACTGCATGGATAATGGATTATTGCTAGCTAAAAACAAAACATGCATGCAAAAAAGGTTAGTAGAAGAATTAAGACAAGAGTGCAGCAGTGGCCAGTGTCCAGTGATGATATGAACGTCAACTAATAATAATTTAGGACTTACTTGTTTTTGTTCACAGGGTAGATGAGGATGGGCCCATTAGTATTGTTTACTAAAATGCCCTTGAACACTCCTTTATCGAAGTCAACAATCCTTGATTTGGGCACGAAGAGGTTCAGCCATGAATGTGGCACCTCCCACAAACCCTTGGACCGGAGTTCTAACTCGTCTTTGTGAACCCGGTCTAAGAAGTCCACATATGGAAGGTCAGTTGTGAAGACTCTTGCTGGTATATAATTCAGTACCTTTAACAATGCCTCCACTTCCTGCACAACTCCCATCTAATGATATTAAAAAAAAACACCCCCCAGGCCCCCAATTAAATATATTATACATGGCAATTAAAAAAAACACTCGAAGTACACAAATAAAATAAAGGCTATTAATATGTATATTACAAAGTACAAAAGAAAAGCTGCTACCAAACAGGTGCTTTTGTCAGGATAGCTTTAATTTGACTAAACTAATTTTTTTTTATTTAAAAGATTAACTAACTAGAACAAAACTGAATTATTAGCTAGGAATAACTTGGGTGGAGGAAGGATTAGATTTAGTAATATTATAATTAAACTAATAAAGTATGTATTGAGTTGGATTGATTACATGTATGTTTTCTTGTTTATGTTTCAGAGAATCTTTTACTCCATCTCGTATCTCGTTTTAGAAGAAAAAAATTATTCTAAAATATTTGTCGTTTACAACTTTAAGAATAAATTATTTATTTTTCTATATTACCCCTATCTTCTCTCATTGTCCCAAGAAATTCTATCTTGTATTAATAGTTTTTAATTTCCCATAAAAGGGTACTGATGGAATTTCAAACAAATTTTACTTGGTAAATAACACTTTCTTAATCTATGTGCAAAAATTTTAAGTACTTTCTTAAGTACGGAGGGAGTATGAATTAATCAATATATATATATATATATATATGTATGTATGTATGTATGTATGTGTGTATGTATCTGTACCTGATCGATGGTGTCGGCATTTGATTGGTTGTAATTCTTGGCAATTTCCAGGCAATACAACGCACTGCCATTAACACCAACAGAAGAGATCTTAACAGGGTTAGTACGTGAAAAAAATGAAGATCTCCATTTATTAACTAGACCTTCATCCACTACAACAAAACCCTCCACATAGTCGAATTTTTGGGCAGCTGGTAGTCCATGCAGCGAAATCAGATACTCTTGGTCACGGGTAAAAGCCGAGAAATTGGAATACAGAACTCGGATCCACCTCACCTATATAAATATAATAGGAAAAAAATCAAAAACAAGAAAAACCATTAAGAGAGAGAGAGAGAACTAAAGGGACCTTATTCTATATATATTAGTCACTGCATGCGTGTAAATTAGGTGGTATAAAATAAGAATTTTATAAAATTTAAAAGAGTAATAGAAAGATATAAGAAAATTAACATTAAAAAGGACGAAATGATAATATATCTAAAGTTGTAAGGACGAAAGAGTAGAAATAAAAAAAAATGTGTGACCAAATTTTATAATATGTATGTGTATATATACACACACACCAAAGTCAAGTAGTTACCCTTTGTGGGGCTGGTTCAAGTGCAATTCTAGCTCTAGAGATAATCCCAAATTGGCCTAGCCCACCAAGAACAGCATGGAACAATTCTGAGTTTTGTTCCTCTGAACAAGTCCTCAGCTCTCCCGTCCCTGTTGTTAGGTCATATATATTTACCATCTCATATCAGATCGATCGAGCCCATAGGAGATAAGTCATGAAATTGAACCTAGCTAGCTAGCCAGAATTAAGTACTAAATAAAGCTTAAAATTCATTCAAGCTTTAGAAAATTAAAGTAAATAAGAAAAAAAATGGTGGGGGAAACTGAATTTCCATCACCTTGCTATTTTTAGCAATAACAAAGAAAAAAGAAAAGAATTATGATAACCTGTGACAACATCAAGCTCGTAAACATTGCTGATCTGAAGGCCATAGTTGAAAGCTTGCCCACTAATCCCCGCATTGGATAAGGTACCACCCACAGAAAGGTACAAGTAATCGGTCCACGATTTGGGTGCGAGTCCATACTCTAGCGTGGTCTTGAGCACTTGTATCCATAACTCTCCACCCCACACATCCACGTACCTCAAGCTCTCATATACCCTTGGTCCAGCCCGCTTTCCCGGGCCGCTCATTAGAATGACTACTCCGTTGTCGGTCTCAGCCTGGCCGTTTATGGAATGCCCTCGACCTCTAGCCGAGACAGTGAATCCATCAGCCGAGTCGTAAGCGGCTCTAACCAGGCGGCTAATGTTCTCAGCTGAATCCGGGTGGAAAACTGCCAGCGGCTCAGCTCGGACTTGGCCACCGAAATCGTGGGAAGCTGAGTCCAACTCATTCGGGTCGACGCTGACGTGGATACCGATCCGAAGGAGGTCTGTCGGGTCCAATTTTGTTAATCCGACGGTCATAATTAAACAACATATAGCAAACATCAGCAGAAGCTTAGTAGCCATAATTAATTGATGTTATGTTATTCTTTATGCTATGTGGTCGTAAAATTGTTGGGTTTATGTGTACGTAGCATGGATATAAGATACAGCTGGTTCTCCATTTATAGGACAAGGAGTTGAAGTTTGAGGAGGGTGATCAGTAAGTGTGATCAGTAAAGTAAAAATAAGTAAATATTATTTAACGCGATCAGTAAGTTAAGTAAGTAAATATTATTATTTAATGCAATCAGTAATTTAAGGCGTTACAGTAGGTAAGTAAATATTAATATTTAATGCGATCAATAAGTGTGATCAGTTTTGAATTGAAATTTGAGATTATAATGCATGCATGCATCAAGTATATGTCATCCATACCGTCCGTTTAACAAAGTAAATTAAATAAATATTATTTAATGCGATCAGTAATTTAAGGCGTTACAATAGTTAAGTAAATATTAATATTTAATGCGATCAGTAAGTGTGATCAATTTTGAATTGAAATTTGAGAGTTTAATGCATGCATTAAGTATATGCCATCCATACCGTCCGTTTACCAAATCAGATCAGTAAATTAAGGCGTTATAGTAGATAAGTAAATATTAATATTTAATGCAATCAGTAAGTGTGATCAATTTTGAATTGAAATTTGAGAGTTTAATGCATGCATCAAGTATATGCCATCCATACCGTCCGTTTACCAAATCAGATCAGTAAATTAAGGCGTTATAGTAGATAAGTAAATATTAATATTTAATGCGATCAGTAAGTGTGATCAGTTTTGAATTGAAATTTGAGAGTTTAATGCATGCATCAAGTATATGCCATCCATACCGTCCGTTTACCAAATCAGATCAGTAAATTAAGTAAATAGTATTATTTATTGTGGAGATTTAGTCTGATAGCCGTCCGCTAGTAAGTCTAGCGGATGGATATAATACATGCAGTACAATATGTTACCCAATACACACGATTTCCTTCCTGCACCCAATACAAAAGATCCCAATACACACGATTTCCTTCCTGCACCCAATACAAAAGATCTCAGCACCATAAATTCAAATAAATTCCTTCAATACAAAAGATTTCCTTAATCTCAGTAACATAAATTCAAATAAATTCACAGCTTGTAATAAGTCTTCAATTAAATTACTGCAATAGTTGCTCAATTCAGTTACAACACAAAAAACGCGGTACAACCCAATTGCTGTAAAATACAATACCCAGTACATACATACATACATCAATTCAATTACAACACTGCAATACCCATCTTTCAGCAACATAAATTCCTGCAATACTCAGTACATCAACAGTTAGTAGGGTTATCACATCCCCAATACATCACAATTTACAAATCATATTTGAAATCCAAATCAAATCATTTACTGTCAAATTCCAAATTTTAGCAAATCAAATATATCAACTTCCAAATTCTAGCAAATCAAATATATAAAATTCCAAATTCTAGGAAATCAAGTACTTTTAAAAGAGATCAAATCAAATACATCAAATCTCAAATCCAATTCCAAATCAAATCAACAACAAAATCTACACATAATTCCATATCAAATACATCTTAATACCAAATCTAAAATTTCAAATCAAATTCACTCCTCTAAATGGCTCTAATAACAAAATATGAGATCAAACCCTAGACAAACATTGCCTCTTAAAAGTCCTAGACAACTTGTTGCAAATTTATGAAAACCAACAGCAAAATGTAGAGCAAATATCAAATACTAAACCCTGAAAGATAACAGTTCATCGTACAAGCAGAAATCTCCGAAATTATCTGAAACTATATATAATCGATATGAAAATTCATGCCTGTTTTGGTTGATACTTGAAACGACCTGGTAATAATAAAATGCCAAAATAAGAACATATTTCAAGGCATTGAACAATGATGCCTTGCAGCCAAAAGAATGCAGTTTGTACAGGAAAGAATTGACACATTTTACCCAGAATTACTATGTACGCCTAGATTTTAACCCTTATAAGATTTTGTAGTCCAATAAAATTGCTAGGTTATAGGTAACAATGATATTTCCACGGAAGCTTTAACAATTAGAACAAAAAGAAACAAGATAGGAGCAAAAAGTCATGTAGTCATAAACAACATGCATCAGATTAGCTAAAATAATTACCACTATGAACAATCAAGAGATAACTGCTTTACCTTCACTTGAAGTCTCAAGAACATCACATAATCCAGAATTTCATCAAGCATAACAGACTTATCTGACTAAGAAAATATTTAATACGTCAGCACCGGGAAGGTGGGAACAATACAGAGTATGCAAACAAGTACAATATAATTATAGTTTCCTCGATCTCTCATCAGTATCAACATAACTGAACATCATAAATTTGAATGAAACTTCCAACATAAAAATATCTCAAGAATCCTATAGGTCCAAAATGTGGATATGGATTCCAGAAAAATATGATCAGTGTTAAAAGAGTATTCGTGCAAATGGAGGATATTAGAAGCATGTATCAGATTGTCAACGACAATATGAAAATATACGAGCTCTTACCAAAATCAATTAAAATATATAGACATCATCTTCAATTCAAGAAACCATAGTCAATGTATGTCACATGATTGATACTTGCTTAATGTTGTTCCATTTATCATAACAAACATCATCCTTAATCCAATTAATAAAGATAGCAGCAAGAAGGCTGACAGCCATATCACACGATGTTGTCTAATAAATATTGATTTTGGTGATAATGATATATCGGTTTGAAGTAGCCTATATCGAAAGTTGAAACCAAGCCCAACAACAAGTGCAAGAAGTAACGACTTAAAATACTATTATACTCCTCCCTCTATGTTCTGCAAAAAATGAATCCCATTTGTAATATTTTCAAATTTTTTGAATAAATTTTTGCTCCATGTTTACTTTATTGAGTGTTTAGTTTAGTAGTAATCTAGTGAAGACATGATAATGCAATTCTCATTCGTTCAACAATTCTTTCCCTACGCAACTGCAAAAATATATATTTACTCGTAGTAAATTGAATAGGGCTGTTGTATGCTACACAAACCCAACGTATACTCCCTAAAAGTACCATTCAGAATTGCCTGCTTATATATACTCAGATTACCCTTGGACGCATGTTAGGGGGTGTGGCACAGTCAAATGTTAATGCAAACTTAATGTACCATTAAACAGAAGAAAAAATCATTTCTACAAACAAACGAATTGGATTCTTCATTATATATTAAGTCCAGAGCTTCAAAGCTCTTTATTCAATCCCCAATTACTAGTACTCCTTCCGTTCTTAAAAGATTGTCGTTTTAAAAAAAAAAATTGTTCCAAAAAGTTTGTCGTTTACAACTTTCAAAGAGAATAAATTATTTATTTTCCTATATTACCCCTACCTTCTCTCATTGTCCCAATAAATTCTCTCCCTTGTATTAATAGTTTTCAATTTCCCATAAAGTGGTAGTGATGAAATTTCAAACAAATTTTACTTGGTAAATGACACTTTCTTAATCCATGTGCCAAAACTTTAAACGACAATCTTTTAGGAACGGAGGGAGTATATAACCGTAAAAGTACAAATCAGAGCTACCAAACCACAAGTTAATCTTAAAGAAAATATTAAAGAAGTATGATCCAGGTGTCTTTGTTATTTACCTGAGAAAGGTTGACTACAATAGAGACACATATGCAACATCACCTAACATAGATCTGCAACAAAATAAAAACAATCAATTGAAACTAGGGTTCAACAAAATTAATAGAGAACATCAACATCACATTTTGGAGATTAATCTACAACCTTACCTGCGAATTCTATTTGGAAGAACAAGGTTTAACTTCGACCTAGCGGATTTGATTTGCAGATGACGTCTTCTAGGGTTCTATCGGTTTCCCCAAAATCGCCGAAAGAATGATCAAATTTTGGCAGCTTGTATTGTTTTACCTTCTGTTACCTTTCCCACGATAATGATGGTTAATTCTGTGTCCGCTAGACTTACTAGTTAGCGGATTGTTAAGTTTTTGTCTCTCACTTGGCCAATTGGGGGGTAAATGCGTCCAGAATTTTGATTAAACACGTCCGCTAGTAAGTCTAGCGGACGGCTATTTCCCAGTCTAAATCTCAGCCAAACGAACGGTATAGATGCTATATGCCACTTTTTGATCCATATCAAATAGATGTTATGGATCATTCCTATATATATATATATATATATATATATATATATAGTCTTACAACACATCGTAACCCTCCATCCAAAAATCAAATGATTAAATAGAGGGACTGTCCGCAATTTAGTTTCTTATATTCCGCAGTTTAATACTGCAGACGGGAAAAAAATACCAAAATACCACTCCTTTACAATTTGTCGTCCGCATTTTAATACTGCAAACGTTAAGATTATGAAGCGACAGTCGGACATCGTCGTATTCAAATAATGAAACTTAAAGGTCTCGTCCGCAGTTTAATTCTGTGGACGCTAGATCTTCTATATATAAAACAAGATAGAATTGTCAGAAGACATTTTGATAACGCACAAAGAGTTCGACCTAAAGCTCAAGAATTTGTTGTTTCTTCTTGTATATTCTTGTTGTTACCGAATCATGTGATTTGAGATGAAGAGACATGCATGGCACAATATTTGAATGGCATCTGGAAGCCCTTAATTTGTTCTGAATTCAAAGCTTCATCCGACCAACTCTTTTTATTCAACCTTTCAATTTTTGTTGACATGTGTGTTTCTCATCATCCCAAATCACTTGAATATTTAACAACTAGCAAGAATATAATATGCAACAAAAATAGATGATTTTTAGCTTTATAAACTTATTTTTAACACCTATATGTCTCAAAAATGTATTACTATGATGAGTTAATTGTTAAGCTCTTTTAAGGCAAAGGTGTCCATCACAACATCTCGAGGTCATACATCAATATATAAACCTTAATTTGTTGTGATGACACTTCCAAGGTTCACATCAAAAATTTAAACAATTGACCCATCTTGGCAGTCGTGGTTGACATACCGTCCGCAGGTTAATACTGCAGATGCTAATTCCCCTATATAAACTACAAAACATTTCCTCTTGACACAATGACATGACACCTTCCGTAGCGGTGTGATTAGTCCACGGGTATCCTTTTATTTTGTGTATTGCTCTGGTGTGAGCTTTGGCCATTTGATTTGTTTGCTTAGGATACGTATGGGTCGACCCAATATTTGATTCGATTTGATTTGTTTGGTGGAGTAGTAACGTATTTGTCATGCGTAATATCCGTTTTGATTTGTATACATCATGGTATCGATGTATTTTGTTAGCCTTTGATTATTTGTATTTGAACTCAATATGAAATTGTTACCTTAATTATCACCATTTGATTCAGCCTTATTTTGTTTGGAATTCGTTTGAATATACTTTTCAGTTTGACAGTGTTGATCATTTGTACCTTGGCACCAATTTTGATATATTCATATTTGGTTCGTAGGCTGTATTGTTCGTAGTATGTATTTGTTCGTTCATTCAGTTATTTTGGTACATATATAATTATTTTATATTTGTGCATCTTTATATCCGTACTGGGCAATTGACTAATGCTGTGTTTTTCTTTCGGCAAGTTTGCAGGGGTGATTCATGATTGTTGGAAGAGATAGCTACCTTTGACCATCTAGGTTGATTCAATTTTAGGTTTTGATTATTTTAACTCTGTTGGAAAATTGTATTTAGTACTTTATCAATGTATATTATTATTAATATTTTAAAATTATTAATGCACTGTTTACTTATTTTAAAATTTGTTGTGTGCTTTGTACCCTTTCTTATTCGGAAGGGGGTGTTACAACTAAGATGGCACACTCGGGTGTGAGCCCATCTAGCGCAACCCTAAACAAATAAGTCGATCACAGATGGTCTCATCAAGTGGCCTATTCGGGCTAAATATGCAACCCTAAGTCATGCATCTACTATATATATTTAGGTTAAAATTCATCTCCACAGTACTCTCTTGCATTGACTTTTCCTTCCTTCCTTTAGGAAAATTATTAGGAACGACTGTTTTCAGGACAAAAGGCCAAGATTTAGTTGTAACATTAATGTTCTTTATGGGACAAGAGATTAACAAGTGATAACGTTTAGCAATAAATATTGAGAGAAATAAGTTAAGTAAAATAAAATAAAAGCCATTAATGCTGATATATCTATTTATTAATATTCATGCATGTTGCTAATTTGGTTAATATGTACAAAACTATATATTCTGAGGCTGGTAGTTAGAATGCGTTACGTACGTTGGTTGTTATATATAGATTTATATAGGTTTGAATTTTGAAGTGAAGGTCATCATAGTGAACCCGTATTAGTATTGAAATTAGGTATAAATATGCGCTGTCCCGTAGCCAAAATATGCTTGGGATCAAACTCAATTTTCCGATGATAAATCTTGGACCACTTGTCTCCAAAATGGTCCATCCATTCTTGTTGTGTTGTGTAGTGAGGTAAGTATTGTTTGATTTTGATCCTCGAATCATCGCAAAATCTCAAGATTTGACGGTTCTGATTGCTTAGATACTCCAATGTTTGTGTCTCCTCCGCGTTATCTAGTGCAGACCTAAGCAATGCCACTAGGTAAAACACCTCCTCATCTGGTGTCACCACTGAACTCCTTTCGTCCCACCTATACGCACATACAAACAAGCACATTTATATATACACACAAACATCAATCCCCAATGGAAAAATACTTCATAAAAATAGGAATTCAAAACAATATATAATCACTAAATCAACTTGGAGAGGCAAATCAATATATTATCTCGAGGTTTAATCTTAGGGAACTAATATTAATTTATGTATAAAAAATTAATATTTCTATATGATTCTTCTTATATGAATAATGAACGGTCTCATTTTCATGTGAGAGAAGTTCGTATAAAAATATTATTTTAACATGTAAAAATTTCAATTTTCTTAATTTTATATATAGACAACGAGCGGAGGAAATTAAAGTCCTTTTATTAATTAATTAGTTGGATTACAACTAGCTCGGCTCGGCCTGGCGTTATTATAATATATCTCACAAATCTTGTTGCACCATATTTTTTTTTAATTAATTAATATATCTGCTTGGTGGTTGATGTTTCGTATTATACTATAGAGATAAAATAGTAATGGGCCGGAGAATATATAGAGATACTCCTATTATAGATTGTTGGAGCATGCAAGATGATACGTCGTTGGGATTTGATGGTTTTGAAGAGAATCAAATTAAAGGGTGACCCACAGTGAGAGAAGTGGTTGTTGTTACCTCATAACTGAAATGTTTCTTAATTGGAACTACTCTGCTGCAGTCTCTTGAATTGTTTAGGAACAGACTGGAGGAAATGGTATATGTATATAATAGGTTTTATACTAAATATTCATCAATATATTCAAAGGTCCCATCTTCAAGATCTTCTGACACGAGAATCTTCCCATTTTGTACCATCTACTGCTACGTACTCCTTATTTGCTGCTTTCACTCTTATTTATTTATTTTATTTCACGAAAAATCTCTTAGTGTCATCCTAGCTGGACCAATCCTCTTGATGTCTCTGTTATGTTTGAGCATGTGCATGTCAGCCATGTGTCAACCACATCACCCAGACACGTACGTAACATACTTTGCAAGTGGTGGTACAAATTAATTAGTCATAATTTGGAAAATACTTGTATAGTAGTATATTTCACTTGATTGACAAATACTTATATCGTTATCGTTTTGAAGGTTGTTTTAAAATAGTGGTCTCACTTGTTTTTTTTATATTTATAAAAATATAATTCGTGTTTTTATTTATTTTTTTTAAAATTCAAAATAACGTAATTTTAATAAAATAGTACTATTTTGATCTTTCTTATATATATATCGCCTAGCTCCCTTTAATTTCCCAATATAGAATATCAAATCGGCATTTACTTCTACAAAGGTTTTTGAGACATAAAATTCTATATTTAATTACTTAATTCAAAATTAAAGAGTATGTAATATAGCCTAAAAGTTAACTAGTGTACATTAACTCACTATTCATATATATATATATATATATATAAAATCAAAGTACAAGTGACATGAGCTCAGCCATAGCTCCTTCTTGAGTTTTGACAAGGTGACAGGTCATGTTAGTTAGTATACCAAACAATATGATACATTGATACGTACTGTATGGATTAATGCTAGCTAAAAACAAAGCATGCAAAAAAGGTTGGTAGAAGAAGACAGAGTGCAGCAGTACTGATGATATGAACGTCAACTAATAATTAAGGACTTACTTGTTTTTGTTCATAGGGTAGATAAGGATGGGCCCACTAGTTTTGTTTCCTAAAATGCCCTTGAACACCCCTTCATCGAAGTCATCAATCCTTGATTTGGGCACGAACAGGTTCAGCCATGGATGTGGCACCTCCCACAAACCCTTGGACCGGAGTTTTAACTCGGCTTTGTGAACCCGGTCTAAGAAGTCCACATATGGAAGGTCAGTTGTGAAGATTGTTGCTGGTATATAATTCAGTACCTTCAGCAATGCCTCCACTTCCTGGACAACTCCCATCTAATGATATTTAAAAAAAATCACCCCTACTTTAAATATATTATGCATGGCAATTAAAAAAACACTCTAAGAACACAAATAAGATAAAGGCTATTAATATGTATACTACTCAAAGTACAAAAGAAAAGCTGCAACCAAACAGGTGCTTTTGTTAGGATAGCTTTAATTTGGCTAAGCTAATTTTTTATTTATTTATTTAAAAGATTAACTAACTAGAACAAAACTGAATTATTAGCTAGGAATAACTTGGGTGGAGGAAGGATTAGATTTCTAGTAATATTATAATTAAAGAGTATGATAAAGTAAGTATGTATCGAGTTGGATAGATTACAGAAGATCTTGTATGATTTCTTGTTCATGTCTCCGAGAATCTTTTATTATCTAATACAGCAACAAAATATATGGTAGTATTTTAAGTGCTTGTTTTGGAGCATTTAGATCGAGGTTTCAAACGCAGTCGAGACTTTTATTTGCTTATAAATAATTTATTTTAAATACATTTTATTTTAACGCTGCGTTTAATATCTGAAACAACGCTCTAAAAATAGTGCGGTGCGTTTGAACTTCCAAATATATCAAACGCTGCCGTTGCAATTAAACGTTTTAAACATCGGTAAGCGAAAATAACCTAACACTTGATAAACATATAATCTTAACAATTTTTTTTATTAGATATATATTTATTAATGTATGATATACAAACGAATATGGACAGTGATGCAAGAGAATGTTCTAATTCACTTCTTGGAAGATTATGCTAATTAGATTAATATATTAAGTAGCGTGATGCAAACTTAATTGATTAATAGAAGAGAAGAATCACTTCTAATTAAAAGACATTAATTAATGGTGATTTGTAATCCCTTACATAGATAGGATATGATGACATGACGTGATACAACTTTAATTAATAAAAAAATTATGCTGAATGTTGCATATACTTGTGATGACATGGTGTGTATGTATGTATGTGTGTATGTGTCTGTACCTGATCGATGGTGTCGGCATTTGATTGGTGGTAATTCTTGGTGATTTCCAGGCAGTACAACACACCGCCATTGGCACCAACAACAGAAGAGATCTTAACAGGGTTAGTAGGTGAAAAAAATGAAGATCTCCAGTTATTAACGAGACCTTCATCCACTATAACAAAACCCTCCACATAGTCGAATTTTTGGGCAGCTGGTAGTTCATGCAGCGAAATCAGGTACTCTTGGTCACGGGTAAAAGCCGAGAAATTGGAATACAGAACTCGGATCCACCTCACCTATATAAATATAATAGGGAAAAAAACAAAAACAAGAAAAAACATTAAGAGAGAGAGAACTAAAGGGACCTTATTCTATATATATTAGTCACTGCATGCGTGTAAATTAGGTGGTATAAAATAAGAATTTTATAAAATTTAAAAGAGTAATAGAAAGATATAAAAAAATTAACATTAAAAAGGACGAAATGATAATATATCTAAAGTTGTAAGATGAAAGAGTAGAAATAAAAAAAATGAGTGACCAAATTTTATAATATGTATGTGTATATATACACACACACCAAAGTCAAGTAGTTACCCTTTGTGGGGCTGGTTCAAGTGCAATTCTAGCTCTAGAGATAATCCCAAATTGGCCTAGCCCACCAAGAACAGCATGGAACAATTCTGAGTTTTGTTCCTCTGAACAAGTCCTCAGCTCTCCCGTTCCTGTTGTTAGGTCATATATATTTACCACCTCATATCAGATCGATCGAGCCCATAGGAGATAAGTCATGAAATTGAACCTAGCTAGCTAGCCAGAATTGATTAAGTACTAAAACCAACTTTTGTTTGAGAACCATAAAATCTAAGATTATCTTTAATTTCTACTAAGAAGAAAAAACTTGAGGCAAAAGTGCAGAGTGACGTGTCTATACCAAAAACAGCAAATTCATTCAAGCTTTAGAAAATTAAAGTAAATAAGAAAAAAAATGGTGGGGGAAACTGAATTTTCATCAGCTTGCTATTTTTAGCAATAACAAAGAAAAAAGAAAAGAATTATGATAACCTGTGACAACATCAAGCTCGTAAACATTGCTGATCTGAGGGCCATAGTTAAAAGCTTGCCCACTAATCCCCGCATTGGATAAGGTACCACCCACAGAAAGGTACAAGTAATCGGTCCACGATTTGGGTGCGAGTCCATACTCTAGCGTGGACTTGAGCACTTGTATCCATAACTCTCCACCCCACACATCCACGTACCTCAAGCTCTCATATACCCTTGGTCCAGCCCGCTTTCCGGGGCTGCTCATTAGAATGACTACTCCGTTGTCGGTTTGAGCCTGGCCGTTTATGGAATGCCCTTGACCTCTAGCCGAGACAGTGAATCCATGAGCCGAGTCGTAAGCGGCTCTAACCAGGCGGCGAACGTGCTCAGCTGAATCCGGGTGGAAAACTGCCAACGGCTCAGCTCGGTGTTGGCCACCGAAATCGTGGGAAGCTGAGTCCACCTCATAAGGGTCGACGCTGAGGTGAGCGTGGATACCAACCCGAAGGATGTCCGTCGGATCCAATATTGTTAATCCGACGGTCATAATTAAACGACATAGAGCAAACATCAGCAGAAGCTTAGTAGCCATATATGATTAATCGATGATATGTATTGATATATGATTGAGTTAGTTTTATATATATATATATATATATTTATATCCTTGGTAGGATGTATAATGAATATATATAGAAGAGGAAGAGGAATAATAAAAGTAGGCAGTAGGCACAACTACAAGGGGCCGGGCCGGGGAAGCGAAATGAAATGGAACAAAATCTTGTGGTGGCGGCGGCGGTAGCAGCTAGATATGTAGTGCTAGCTAGCTGCTTTTCCTAAATTTGGTTTCCTTTTCTTTCTTTATGTTGTGTGTGTGGGCGTAAAATTGTTGGGTTTATTATGTGTAGCATGCATATAAGATACAGCATTTATAGTACAAGGAGAGTTGAAGTTTGAGGGAGGGTGATATATAAAAAGAGACGTAACAGTAGTTCACGTGCGAAGGATGACGAGACACGTGACAGACAGGCGTTCAACGCCTGGGCCCACGACAGGGAAATTCTACTACCCAGTCTACACCTCCCGTCTCATGAATCAATTGTACGTGTAAAATAAAATTTTGGAATATATATGATATCTTCGGGTAGGGTAGGGATTTATTATTTAAATGTTAGTAGTAGTAGATTATTTACGATTAATATTGTAAAAATAGATAAGAATTAAGTTAAACTTAAGAATTGATATCACAGGGCCTTTATAACACACACACACGTATAAAATTAAAAACTAAAAGTACATACGTACGTAAACACTGCTAATCTGGAGTAATATTTAAAAAGTGTTACTTAATTAGTACTAGTAATTAATTGTTGAGAGTTAATGCATGCATGCATGCATCATGTACTATAATTTTGAGGAAAGAGGATGGAAGTAGGGGATATGGAGGATCTGTGTGGGGATCGGACACGAGCAAGGAGAACGTTCACGTGGGTGCACAAGGGAATTTAATTAGACACTACGTACTACTGGACGGATTGTTCTATGTTAAACCTACTAAACTTTGCTATTGCTATGCAGCCAAAAAGGATTCTCCCTCTCTCTCTCTCTCTCTCTCTCTCTCTCTCTATATATATATATATATATATATATATATATATATAAACGGAATTGTTATCGTTATTTCAAATTTATTTCCAGTACCATATAATTCCCCAACTTTTTTCTTTCTAATTGAGGATAATTTAACTAATTTTCACATTTAAATAAGATTACAAATATAACTCCAAACAAATATGGGATGACTATATATAATTCTACCAATAATTAAAGTGGGTAGGATAAGAGTTTCTTATAGTATATATCCAGTACTATATATATTGGTATAAAATAACAATCTGCTCAAATTTATTTGGACTACCATTTAACATTTTTTAATTGAGGACAAATTAAGTAATTTTCTTACATTTAAATAAAAGAGATTAAGATCCACTACTAACAATACCATTTAATACGACAACCATTTCATAGCATGCATAAACATATATGCATGATAATCTATGCGTTAGTGATCCAAATTATTTAACTAGTTATGTCGTTAAAGATATAGGGAAGATGAACTAGGAGTTTAAATTAATCATAACTAAATTCGTGATAAATGGTTTTAAAAACTGTTTGGTTAAAAATCCTAGAAAGTTGAACTCCTTATGAGGCGTTGTATATAATTCATAATCCCCATATATATATATATATATATATATATATATATGAGCTTTCTATGCCCGTGATCTGCATGCGGACTAATTTTAGTGACAGATAAAATCGTCGCTAAATTCGTTGTTGAATCGTTACGATAGTTTAGAACCATCGCTATATCCCGATTCAGAAATCGTCGCTAAAGGTGGTCCGCATCGGACCACCCGCATAGAAATCGGACTATATATATATATATATATGTATATATGTATAGAGTCCGGATCTAGTCCGGGATCCCGGACTCTATAAAATACGGACCATTTTTTTTATTTTTTTTTTGCTTTTTTTTTTTTGAAACAACTAAAAAAAAAATAAATAAATTATGGAACTGGAATTTTTACATAATACAATGTTTTGAGTGTGATTTGGATGCCTATACCAAAACATGTATGTATATCAGTCATATTTTAGGACTGTCTAGGGAGTTCTGGACGAGGATCCTGTGTGTATATATATATATATATATATATATATATATATATATATATATATATATACGCCCCCAAAATAAGTATACATCACCCATTCTGAGTTGTCAATACATGGTACGAAACAACTACAACTTTATTATTACAACAAGAAAAGCGTGAGTTTGAATACAAATATTATCTTCAGATAATATCTATACTCAAATAAATCCTCATCACATTTATTGATTCATTATTTTACAAAATGGTGAGGACTACTAAACAACTCTCTCTAGAACCTTCATTCCATACCCCGACTGCGTACTCGTTATATTCTCGCATCCCGAGAAGAAAAATGGAACAAAAAGGAAAAGGGTGAGCTCAACTAGCCCGAGAAAGAATATTATGACTAAGATAATATACAACAAATTATCGTTAGTCTTCAACGGGACAAATCTAATAGAATACAATAGACAACAAGTTTTAAATCAATATTCGCAATGAAATAATTATTCATTAGAAGAGTTAAGTAGAGAATGCAAACTACTATCTTCTACATGTATGAATTTAAAAGTTCATCGCTCTATCTTTTATCCTCGTAACATCAATCAATATATATCTAGAATCAAATATTCATCTTTGCACTACAGCCAAAGATATTCATCATTAATCATGTTCATCTAAACACTGCTCATCTTTGCACTATGGGCCAAAGATATTCATCGAAATCATTCATCTTTGCACTACTGGGCCAAAGATATTCAATAATATCATCATTTAAAGGCGAGGATGATGCAAAATATTTTTAAAAAACGAATCCAATTGAAACAAAATGACAAGGATTAAGGATTAAGGATTCGTACTTTGTTTTATCCATGTCCAAAAATACCTCAAAAATAATCATAGTGGTGTAAAATTCAAGAATGATCAAAACATGGATACAATCAAAGCTAGTATCCACAATAGATATTTTAGACGAAAAGGAAAATTTTCATTTTTGATGAATAGTGTCGATTCGTGAATAATTGTCAGATATCGTGAATAATAGTCTTATATCGTGAATAGTAACTCAGACACCAAAAGTTCCAAATTTGATAAAAACTTTAGATCAATATTTCAAAGATAATGATATTGAAGAAATAATATCATTACGAAAAAAAAAATATCCTTTATGTAAGGCCCCGAATTTTATGAAATAAAAGTATTCAATTTTTCTTATAATTACTATTCAAGAAATGGTTAAATTGATAAAAGTTAAAGTTAAGGGTGATATATATATATTTTTTCAAAAATAAGCAAGTGGTTATAAAATACTCATTATTGTCGGAGAATATTTGTTTGGTCGTGTGGAATATTCTTTACGTAGGGAATATTCGTATGCGACTGGTAGCGACCATTTGTGGGTCCCATAACGAAAATAAGCGCTTGGATCAAGAAAACGCGACAAAAGGAGTTTTATAAATAATAACAGTAATTATTCTGAATTAACATCGTTGGAATACCCGGGTATGGGTAAAGTAAAGTAATATCGTTGTTCTTACGATAGAACACGGTATTATTGCATTATTTTTGAATTATTGATTCTTACGTAAGAAAGCACTACTCAATAATTGTTACGATAATTACTTGCTCAATATTATATTTTATTGATTCAATAATTGCTTGCGTTGATATTTTATATTCTTTTTGTTTCAAGAATTGTCATTACAAGATTTTCCATTATCGAACAATAATTCATATTATCCTAATAATATTATTGGATAACATTATTGGCAATGTCTAGAAAGTTACGCTCTAAGGAGAGGTTTGGTCACCTAATTGCGCTACCAAAGAGGAGATCCTTATTGAAAGCCCCTCTTTCCTGGAACCTGCACGGTTGTCGATATTGTGATTATGTAATATTATTTGTGAATAATTAATTATTGATTTTTATGATGAGGAAAATATTTATTTTATGTGGACATAGATGGAGAAAATTTTTAATGTGACAATTGTTGAAAATTAATATTTTGTCTTTTTCTGATAAAATAATTTATTTAAATATATTATTTTAATAATATATTAACGGTGATATTTTTATAATGAATGTGGGATATATGAGTATATGAGGAGGAAGAGTATTTTTGTGGTAATAAATGTTTAACACATATTTTGTGTGTTGGTGGACACAATTATTAATAGAAATTTGATTATAAATTTAAAATCACCCGTTTGTGGATTCTCGGTCAATTTTTGTTAGGAATTTGGAAAAACTTTCTTCTGTAAAGTTGTAGAGAATTGAATTTCCTATAAAAAATTGCGAGATTCGAATTTTCTGATAAAAGGGCTATTTATTATGAATTATTGAAGTTCTGAAGTTCCGAAATAATTAATTTTTGAAAGTTTTAATTATTTTTATTTACAAAAACGTGTTTTTCATTTTGTTTTCCTCATTTAACATGTGATAGGGGCTGAGTTCAAATGGTAAAATATGCGTATGAAGTTTTGGAAAAAATATAATAATATTTAATAAATTTTCTGCTTTGGTGTTCTAAGAATTTTCCTATAAATAGGGTGCTTAGGTTAGAATTGAAAATCACACCAGAAACTGAAGTTTTCTCTCTATATTATCGAAATGTATTCTTGTGAGTATTTTGAGTATACTTTGAGTGTTGCTATACGGTTGCAAGTTCGATTCAAATTATTTCTAATTAAATCTTCGCTTTTTTTGAGGTAAGGGATAGTAAGGGATTTTTAAGGGTGATTATGTTTTTCAGTTTTGTATTTTTCCGGACCTTCAAAAATTTTGAAAAAAATTGAAATGATATTTTGATGAGTTTTGTAGAATGTGTCCAAAAATGGCGATTTTTGGATGTATAGATTAGGAGTTATGGATTTTATGAGAAAAGACTATTTTAAAAGTAACTATTTATAACTCCTTGTGATTAACTCCAAAATTGATGAAATTTTTATAAGGAGTACATCTATATAATATCAGTATACCGTGTAAATTTCAGAATTGTTGGATAAAATTATAATTTATGATAAATGTTTAAATATTCGGTGGTTTTGGCCATATGAAAAATAGTAAATGAATTTTTAAAATTTTGAGAAAAATATATGTGCAATATGGGACTATGTTATGCTAAATCCCAGAAAAAAATATTTTTGGAACTGATTTGGTATTTTTCATGAAATGTTCTAGTTATGAGTAAATGAATTAAATATGTTATGTGAAGAAAAAAAATTGGAAAATATGATTTTATGGCTTGAGAATCATATATGAGGTATATGCTTGATTTTTTGATGAGGGTTTTGGTTATTGGTGATGAAATCTTATGAGTTTGGCATTTTATGATGATTAAATGCATTAATTAGTAAAGTGTAAACAATTTAATTAAATTATTTATAAGTTTTAGAAATGATTAAAATATTATTGTAATATTAATAATATTAGATTATGAGATTTCTAAGTGATTTATAACATTTGGATTAAGGTGTTATAAATATGGATATGAATTTTATTATGAAACTTTATCTTTTCGTGTCAAGGTTACTACGCACGATACGGTACTATGTCATTTAATACGGATACTATTCACGACAAATTGGTTTTCTTCTCCGACCAAATTATCGTTTATTTATAAATCTTACTTTTGAAATTAAAACCATGTTTTGATTATATTATTTTTATATAACATTCTTATAACCCTAATGATGATATTTCTCTTTGACTTGAGTAAAAGATGGGTAGATTATTGGTATGATCGTGACTATAGGTTCTCTTTGGCCAAGAAGTGCAAAAGTTGAATTGTTGATTTGTATGATCATGACCATTGAATTTATAATTGAATATTTTTAGCTTAAGTGCAAAGGTGAATTGATCAACATGGTTATAATTATTGTTATATAACTTCAAATGATTATGTATTTCTTTGATATATGAATATCTTTGGCTCAGTAGTGCAAAGATGACTTGTTGATGAATATCTTAGCTTTGAAAGGTGCAAAGATGAATTATTGATGAATATCTTTTGCTCGTAATGCAAAGATGACTGTTGTTGAATATCTTTAAATTTCATAGTGCAAAGATGAATTATTGATGAATATCTTTGGCTCGTAATGCAAAGATGACCCGTTGTTGAATATCTTTAGCTTTGTAGTGTAAAGATGAATCGTTGATGAATATCTTTGGCCCGTGGTGCAAAGATGAATTTATTAGTATGATTATGAATAGAACCGTGATTTGGTATAACCATGATATTTGATGTTTCGTAAAAGACATGTGATGAAAATTATCTTCATCCTGGATGAGAAGAGGAATTTAGAATCACAATTATGATTATGAAGTTATTCATATGATTGTGAAAAGGAACTGTTGATTGATGTTACGAGGATAAAACATTGTTGGTGGACTTTTAACGTGGAGAAGACAATAGACTTTATAGTCTATTTGACTCTTTTAATGGATTGCTTCGCTCTGCTTTGCAACTATGGTTGAAAAGTTTTATCATCTACCATATGTTCTAAATCTACGATTTATTATTGATGAAGACTATTGATAATTTATGTATCTTTAGTTATGATATTCTTTACTGAGCTAGTTGTGCTCACCCTTTTGTTTCACAATTCCTATAAGGTAATAAAAGTGTAGTTGGGTTGAGCGGGGATAACAAGGGAATAGAACGGTGGTCTATAGTTGTTGAGGTTCTCCCTAAAGAGTATGGAAATAATTTTATTGAGGACTTTAGTGTGTTGTATTTTATACATCATTTAATAGTTATTTTTGGTGAATTAAATAGGGTGAGGCGAACCCAACTTTGGAAGGGTGTTTTGTCACTATCATACAAGATGTCTAATGACATACAAACTCGTGTTATCATAAGACATGGTTGTGCTCATCCACTTGTTGAGTATATTTACAAGCACTACCTATATAATCTTGGTGTTTGTTTGGAGTATAATACCCAATTAGAGACAAAGGAGATAATGATATGTCGAGAAGACTCACCATTGGGAAGAATATGATAGTAATCTTCTCGTTTTTCTTTGGGGTCTATTTGGTCAACCAAGGATAATTACGTGGCCATATGATATCTACCATAACCTAAAAGCATGGCCTCCCATATACGAAGGTTTCCTTGAGCACTTCCCAAATATTCTAATTTCTAAAAGCAGCTTTGACTATACCTTTGTGTAAGGTGTCATCATGTGACGTCTTCATGATTGGTATATATTTGTATCCAAACTCATAGCATATGTGTTGTTGTATTTTGCACGACAATACTCACAAGAATACACTCGATAATATAGAGAGAGAAAACTTCAGTTTCTAGTGTGATTTTCAATTCTAACCTAAGCACCCTATTTATAGAAAAATGCTTAGAACACCAAAGCAGAAAATTTAATATAATAATATATTTATAAAAATTTATCTACGCCAACCTTTGAGAATCTGAAATCAGCAACCTAACACATGTAAAATGAGGCTCGTATATCTAAAAAACATTTTTGTTAATTAAAACAATTAAAACTTCCAAAAATCAATTATTTCGGAACTCCAGAACTTTAATAATTCATAATAAATAGCCCTTTTATCAGAAAATTCTAATCTCGCGAATTTTTATAGGAAATTCAATTCTCTACAACTTTGCAGAAGAAAGTTTTTTCAAATTCCAAATGTAAATTGACCAAATCCATAAACGAGGCGATTTTATAAAAGTATAATCAAATTTCGGTGATAATAATTGTGTCCACCAACACACAAAATATGTGTTAAACATTTAATGCCACAAAAATACTCTTCCTCCTCATACACTCATATATCCCACATTCATTATAAAATATCACCAGTTAATATATTATTAAAATAATATATTTAAATGAATTATTTTATCGAAAAAGATAAAATATTAATTTTCAACAATTGTCACATTAAAATTTTCTCCATCTATATCCACATAAAATCAATATTTTCCTCATCATATAAATCAATAATTAATTATTCACAAATAATATTACAGAATCACAAGATCTTGCAACCAAAGCCGCTCCTCAGAAAGAGGGGCTTTCAAGTAAGGGGATTTCTCCTTCTTGCCGCCTTGATTAGGTGACCAAACCTCTCCTTGAATGTAACTTTCTAGACATTTTCAATAATTTTTCTAATAATATTATTCGGATAATATGAATTATTGTCTCGATAATGGAAAATACTATGTAATGACAATTTATTGAAACAACGGTAATATAAAATATCAATGCAAAGAATTATTGAATCAATAAAATAAAATCTTGAATAGTAATTCTCAGAACAATTATTGAGTAGTGCCTTCACGTAAGAATCAATAATTGGTGCAATACCGCAGCGCATCTTCTTGTTCAACAACGCGTATTAGTGTGTTTTAACCACCGGGTATTCCAACAAAGATTAATCTGTGAATAACTACTACTGTTATTATTTATAAACAACTTATATTTGTCGTTTTCTTCATCCAATCGCTTTTCGTTATGGGGCCCACAAAAAAGACCGCACTGGTCAATATTTAATATTCCCAAACGGTATGAATATTCCACGACCAAAAGAATATTCCCAACAATAATGAATATTTTATAACCACTTGCTTATTCGAAATATTTGCGTATTTTACCCATAACTATCCACATTAATCAAATCAACCCTTACTATTTCAAAATAATAAATAGAGGAAAATAAATTTCATTTATTAATAATTTAGGGTCTTCTGATCTCCCATCCTTATGAAATTTAAGTCCTCGAAATTGACGTGACGTACTGGTGTTTGAAAAGATGAGAATACCTCGCTTTCATTTCCTTTCCAACTCTCGGTCATTTCCTCAATAGCATGGTTTCTCCACAAAACTTTAACTTGTGGTATAACCTCGATACATGTGACATGTTCTTTCCTATACAAGATCTTGACAGTACCTCCTCGTGCGTTAAGTCTTGGCTATCTCGTCCGGTTCTAACTTCAATGACGTGGTTCGGTCATCCACATATTTTCGTAACATCGATACATGAAAAACGTTATGAACACGCGTCATACTTGGTGGTAAAACGAGTCTATAGGCCACAGTTCCTATTCGATCGAGAATTTCAAATGGATTAATAAATCAAAGGTTTGAGCTTTCCTCACCTCACCGATTCTCGCTTTTGAAATAACAACTTCTTGCACCTCCTTCTTCAAATTCATCAGCTCCGGTGTGTAGCTTGAACAGCTTTAACTTTATCGATTAAAGTTGATTATACTCGTATATAATCACATAGGTACCTAGAGTTTTCATCTCCATCTCTATTATTTGTAAATTATACGAAATGAGTCTTTGACAATATCGTACTCGTACTTGTATACGATCTTCTACTCAACACGTCAGCTACCACGTTCGTTTTTCCAGGATGGCATGGTCAGAACATGTGCTGAAATGAGTCTTCTCTTGAGTTCTTCAAAGCTCTTCCCACATTCTTTGCTCCATTCGAATTTCGTATCTCTACGAGTCAGCTGCGTTAATGGAATAGCGATTCGAGAATATCCTTCAACGAATCTCCGATAATAACCAACTAAGCCTAGAAAGCTATGTATTTCGATTACCGACTTAGGTTGTTCTCAACTGTGACTCATATCCTAACCTTGGATAACACGTTACAATGACACCTATCAGTTTACTATCGCACGAATATGGTGTCCCCTACGGAGAGTTTGGCTTCGGTACATTCCACAAAGGAAGTCACCAGATAAAGGCTCAGGTACCAAATTCTATAGTTGAATTTTTAACTCCTGAAGTTCAATAGGAGCCATTCGATATGAGATTTTAGAAATGAGTTTTGTCTGGGATTTAAAAGTCGATACAAAATTTAATATCGATCTTTGGGAGTAAGCCAAGAAATTCTTCAGAAATACCTCGGAAAAATCAATAACAACAGAATATTATTCAAATCGGCGTGTCTTTGTTCAAATCCATAACATGGACTAAGAAAACTTGACATCCGTAATAAACGAATGACTTCATGGCTTGATATGAAAATGTTTGACTACAATGGTTTGATTGCTTGAATTGAATAACAGGTTGCTTAGAATATGAAAACTAACAACCTTACGAAAGTAATCAATTTCGGCATGATGAGTAGTTAACCTTAAAATCACATCAAAAATAAATATCTCTATAGAAATAAGGTTAACGAGTAATGTGATAGTGCCAACTGAATCAAGCAAGATTTCTAAACAACGGATGTAATGAAAGTTTCTCTAACGGAGACTCCATAAATAGGTCAAAGTCTAATTTCTCCGTAGTCAAGTTCAAACGTTGAGCGCAAAGCAAGAGAGATAAAAGAATGGGTAGAACCCCAGATCTAGTAAGGTATAAACTTCGCAAGAATTTATAATTATCTAACCCGTGTTAACTTCGTTCGGGTTCCTCGCATTTAATGACCGGCCAATGACAAACGCTCTTCCGAGGCGCTGACTTTGACTTTTCTCGACATCCTTTTGAGTCACCATTCCCATTGGATGGGTTTCGATACCGTCTATCTCGGCGATATGTCCTTCTTTTCCACAATTATAGCATACCTTAAACTGTTATGGGCGGTTTGGGCTAATATGTCCCTCTTTCCGCATTTATTGTAACATCGACCGATGGTCTTTCTCCTCCTTGGAACCGATTCTTCTTTGGCGGCGACGTCTTCCCATGGTCGTTGTTGAATCTCCTCTTTTTAAAATCTCCTCCCGACTCGCTTCTTCTATTTTCATGGCCACGATTACCACCAGAGTGGTTACCGCCTTTGTCCGTATTCTTCTTTCTCCGCTAGTTATTGTTATTCTGATGACTGCTATCTTCGGTATGATTCTGGTTATGGTCCCTAGGTTGAACGTACTCGTTATCTCGATCTAACAACTGAGCCCTGTTGAAAACATCTGAATAGAGAAAAAATTTATGAGAAATGAGATACTGACGTATGTCGGGTTTCAAACCTCTCAGAAACATCCGCGTCATACGTTCCTCATTCTCCACCAAATGAGGTGCAAACCTAGATAACTCCGCGAACTTCGCCTCGTACTGGGACACCGTCATGTTATTCTGCTCCAGTCAAATAAACTCCACTTCCTTCATATAGCGAATACTTTCGAGGAAGTACTTGTCATTGAATCTATTTACGAAATGTCTCCCATGACATCTTTGAGTGCATTGGATGGAGTGCGCTTCACGCATTCCCACCAAGAATCGCTTCGCCACGGAACATAAAGTGGCGAATGGAACCTTCTGTTCCTCCGTGCATCCCAAGACATCGAATATCTTAGAAATTTGTTTGACCCATGTTTCCGCCATGATCGGATCTGGCTTTCCCTTAAATTCTAGTGGTCCCAACTCTTTGAACTGCTTGGCTGTGACCACCCGTGAATTGCTATCATTTCCTCAAGTATTTTAAACACGAGTCTCCTCGTCGATTTTGCATGAATCGCAAAAAGCTTCTAAACATCCCTCGTTCATCATCTCGCTTTCAATGGTGTTGTTCACGGGAGGAACATTGCCCGACTGTTGCCGTTCTCCTCGTTGGTAAATCTGAGGCATCTCCACGGTCTCATTTACTCCACTGTTAATATTCTCAGTCGACATTCTCAAATACTGTCATAAAATAAGGGTTAATTAAGGAAATCAATATATCACATAATATACCTATATACTAACCAACTAACAAATAAGCTTAGGTAGGACACACTAGCGAAGGATTTACTTGAAAGTAGTATGTACACAAGCCAATCATGTTTGATGATAAAGCATATACTTTGTAACAATCTTATTCATTTATTAATAAAAAGTATTAATTTATTAAAGGCTTTTAATTATCTACATGACGTTGTTTTATAATATGTGATAAACCCATAGTTTTAAGCAATACTTTTAGAATAATGATAATGATCATTCTAACGAGATCTAAATTCTTAGAAAGCTTAAAACTAAAATAGTTCCCAATCATTGGATTACTAAATTAGGGATTAGTGAATTCGGATAGATTGGTACATACGTTGCTTGCTCATTGGATGAGGATGATTGATCTCATGATCATTTGTGTGGAGACACTAAAGCAAGTATGTAGGTGCTTATTAGAGAAAAAGTTCACTGAACGTGGCTCGCTAAGGAATACCTAATGGAGTTTTACTTGCTTGTCAATAGGAATTCCTGTAGTGATAGTAGTACAAGTAATCCTTGGACTTAAGATCATCATAGTATCTTGTGTATGATGAGTTATACTTTGACTTATTCCTTAAGACCCTTAGGGTATATCAAAGTGTAAGACCCCAACTTATTATTAATGAAATTTAATTTTCTCTATTTATTATTTTGAAATAGTAAGGGTTAATTTGATTAATGTGGATAGTTAGGGGTAAGATACGCAAATATTTCAAAATAAGCAAGTGGTTATAAAATATTCATTGTTGTCCGAGAATATTAGTTTGGTCGTGGAATATTAAATGCTTTGTCAGGAATATTCGCATGCGACGGTAGCAACCGTGTGTGGGCCTCATAACTGAAAGCGATTGGATGAAGAAAGCGACAAATATAAGTTGTTTAAAAATAACGGCGTAGTTATTCTGAAGTAATATTGTTAAAATACCCGGTGGTTAAAACACGGTATCACACGGTATTGCACCAATTATTGATTCTTACGTAAAGAAGCACTACTCAATAATGGTTACGATAATTACTTGCTCAATGATTTTATTGAGTTAATAATTGCTTTATTGATATTTTATATTGCGGTTGTTTGATAATTGTCATTACACGGTATTTTTCATTATCGAAGCAATAATTCATATTATCTGAATAATATTATTAGATAACATTATTGGCAATGTCTAGAAAGTTACATCTAAGGAGAGGTTTGGTCACCTAATTAATTGCTTGCCAAGAAGAAGAAATTCTTATTGGAAAGCCCCTCTTTCCTGGGAATCGCCTCAATATCGATATTGTGATTACGTAATATTATTTGTGAATAATTAATTATTGATTCATATGATGAGAAAAATATTGATTTTATGTGAATATAGATGGAGAAAATTTTTATTGTGACAATTGTTAAAAATTGATATTTTATCTTTCTTTTTCGATAAAATAATTCATTTAAATATATTATTATATGTTAATAATATAATAATGGTGATATTTTTACAACGAATGTGGGATATATGAGTATACGAGGAGGAAGAGTATTTTTGTTACAATAAATGTTTAAAACATATTAAACATGTCGGTGGACCCCATTTATTGACTGAAATTTGATTATCGCTTGGTTTGTGGATTTGATTCAATTTCTATTTGGAATTTGGAAAAACTTTCTTACGCAGTTGTAGAGAATTGAATTTCTTATAAAAACACGCAAGATTCAATTTTCTGATGAAAGGGCTATTTATTATGAATTATTGAAGTTCAAGCTCAAAATAATTGATTTTGAAGTTTAAAATATTTAAAATTAGAAAAAACGTTTTTTCTTACTTTTCTAGAATGTGGCATGTGTTTGATGGTTGAAATCAGATTCTAGGCATGTGTAGGAAATTTATTATTAATTTATTAAATTTTTATCGCTTTGGTGTTAAGCATTTCCTATAAATAGGGTCTTGGGTTAGAATTGAAAATCACACCGAAACTCTGAAGTTTTCTCTCTCTATATTATCGGCGTATTCTTGTGAGTATTTTGAGTATACTTTGAGTATTGTTAGATGATGCAAGTTCCTTCAAAGACTATACCCTATTCCAAACGTCTTAATCTTTCGAGTAAGGGATGTTATTTTCTTCTCGAATGATATTATTTCTTCAATATCATTATCTTTGAAATATTGGTTGGAACTTTTATCAAATTTGGAACTTTTTCATGTCGGGTTACTTATTCATGAGTTACTATTCACGAGTTACTATTCATGAGTTACTTATTCACGAGTTCTTATTCACGATTACTATTCACGTTAAGGCGTGAAGATGTTTTTTGGAATTTCTATCTTTTGGTGTCTGAGTTACTATTCACGTATACTGGCACTATTCATAGAAAAAATAAAATTTCTTCTTTTGTCCAAAATATCTATTACGGATACTAGCTTTGATTGTATCCATGTTTTGATCATTCTTGAATTTTACACCACTATGATTATTTTTGAGGTATTTTTGAACATGGATAAAACAAAGTACGAATCCTTAATCCTTAATCCTTGTCATTTTGTTTCAATTGGATTCGTCTCTTTAAAAATATTTTCATCATCCTCGGTCTTAAATGATGATATTATTGAATATCTTTGGCATGTAGTGCAAAGATGAATGATTTCTGAAGAATATCTTTGGTCATAGTCAAAGATGAGCAGTGTTTAGATGAACATGACCAATGATGAATATCTTTGGCTGTGGTGCAAAGATGAATATTTGATTCAGGATGTATATTGATTGATGTTACAGGGGATAAAGGATGAGCGATGAACTTTTAAATTCATACATAGAAGATAGTAGTTTGCATTCTCTACTTAACTCTTCTAATGAATTATTATTTCATCTGCGAATATTGATTTAAAATTTGTTGTCTATTGTATTCTATTAGATTTTTCCTGTTGAAGACTAACGATAATTTTTTTGTATATTATCTTAGTCATAATATTCTTTCTTGAGCTAGTTGAGCTCACCCTTTTCCTTTTTTCTATTTTTCTCTCGGGAGGCGAGAATATAGCAAAGAAATGCAGCCGAGGGTATGGAATGAAGGTTTTAGAAAGAATTGTTTAGTAGTCCTCACCATTTTTGTAAAGTAATGTATCAATAAATGTGATGAGGATTTATTTGAGTAAAGATATTGTCTGAAGATAATATTTGTATTCAAACTCACAGGGTTTATTGTTGTAATAATAAAGTTGTAGTTGTTTTCATACCACGTATTGACAACTCGTAATAGGTGATGTATACCTATTTTGGGGGCGCCACGATTAGTATCGAGCTTGGGATATGATCTCTGGCGGAGATCGGGAATAGAACTAGGAGGGAGAGAGGCGAGTAAATCCTTCCATTAGTGTGTCCTACTAGCTTTTTTTTTTAGTTGGTCAAGATATAAGGATATTATGTGATATATTGATTTCCTTAATTAACCCTTTGTTTTATGACAAGATTTGAGAATGTTGGTGAGAATATTATCAATGGAAATGAGACCATGGAGACGCTTTGTACTCACCAACGAGGAGAACGTCAACAGGTGACAATGTTCTCCCGTGAACAACACCACCGAAAGCGGATGATGAGCGAGGGATGTTTAGAAGCTTTTTGTATTTCATGCAAAATCGCAGACGAGGGAGACTCGTGTTCAAAATACTGGGAGAAATGATAGCAATTCACGGGTTGTCACAACCAAGCAATTCAAAGAGTTGGGACCACCGAATTTAAGGGGAAAGCGGATCCGATCATGGCGGAAACATGGGTCAAACAAATTACCAAGATATTCGATGTCTTGGGATGCACGGAGAACGAAGGTTCCATTCGCCACCTTTATGTTCCGTGGCGAAGCGGCGGATCATCTTGGTGGGAGTCGTGAAGCGTACCATCCAAATTGCTTTCGGCGATGTCTTGGGAAGCGTTTGAAACTATTTAATGACAAATACTTTCACGAAAGTGTTCGTCGTATGAAGGAAGTGGAGTTCATCGATTAGAGCAAAACAACATGGCGGTGTCTCGATGACGAGGCAAAGTTTGCGAGTTATCGGTTTGCACCTCATTTGGTGGAGAATGAGGAACGATGACACGGATGTTTCTTAGAGGTTTGAAACCCGGCGATACGTCGAAGATCTCATTTCTCATAAACTTTCTCTCTATTCCGGATGTTGTAAACAGGGCTCAATTATTAGAGCGAGATAACGAGTGCGGTCAACCGAGGGACCACAACCAGGATCGTACTGCCGAGATAGCGATCAACGAATAATGATAACCAAATGGAGAAAAGCAGACGGACAAAAATGGTAACCACTCTGGTGGTAATCATGGCCATGAAAATAGAAGAAGCGAGTCGGAGGAGATTTTAAAAGAGGAGATTTAACAATGACCATGTGAAGACGACAGCGTCTTAAAAAGAATCGGTTCTAAGGGAGGAGAACGACCACCGGTCGTATATTACAAATCACGGAAAAGAGGACATATCGGTCAAACCGCCACAACATTCAAGGTATGCTATAATTATGGAAAGGAAAGACATATCTCTTGAGATTGTGCGGTATGGCGAAACCTAGTTCAATGAGGGACGGTGACTCAAAAAGACCGTCCCGAGAAAAGTCAAAGTCAACGATTAGGAAGAAGCGTTTGTTGTGACCGGTCATAATCGCGAGGAACCCAAACGAGGTGATCACGGTAAGCTATTTATAAATTCTTGCGAAGTTTATACCTTACTTGATCTGGGGTCTACCCATTCATTTATCTCTCTGCGCATGTGCTCAACGTTTAAACTTGACTCGGAGAAATTAGACTTTGACCTATCTGTGGAAACTCCATTAGGAGAAACTTTCATCACATCCACTTTGTTTATAAATCTTGTTTGATTCAAGTTGGCACCATCACTCACTTACACTTGACCTTATCTCTTTAAAGATACTTGCTTTTGATGTGATTTTAGGGATTGATTGGTTAACTACTCATCATGCCAAAATTGATTGTTTTCGTAAGGTTGTTAGTTTTCATATTCCTAACCAACCTGTTGTTATTTAATTCAAGCAACTAAACCATTAAAATCAATCAACGTCATATCTAATCATAAAGCTATTCGTTTATTAAAAAACGGATGTCGAAGCTTTCTTAGCCCATGTTATGGATTTGAATAAAGACACGTCAAATTTGAATAATATTCTGTTGTTATTGACTTTCCGACGTATTTCAAGAAGAACTTCCGGTCTACCCCGAGCGTGAAGTTGAATTCTTTATTGATCTTGAACCCAGTACAAAGCCCATTTCTAAAACCCCATATCGAATGGCTCTATTGAACTTCGGAGTTAAAGGTCCAACTACGAAATTGTTGGACATCGGTTTCATTAAATCTAGTACATCTCCTTGGGGTGCTCTGTTTTATTTGTAAAGAAGAAAGACGGGAGTATGCGACTTTGTATTGACTATCGGAATTAAACCATGTCACCATCAAGAATAGGTATCCTCTACCTCGTATTGATGACTTGTTTGACCACCGCAAGGGGCACAATTCTTTTCAATAATCGATCTTCGCTTACGGATATCATCAATTTGAAGATTAGAACGAGGATATTCCAAAACGCGCCTTTAGAACTTCGATGCGGGCATTATGAATTCTTAGTCATGTCTTTGGATGACTAATGCTCCTAACGACTTTCATGGATATGATGAACCGAGTATTCAAGGAATATTTGGATCGGTTTGTTGTTGTCTTTATTGATGACATCCTTATATATTCCAAAAGTCGTGAAGATCATGAGCACCATTTGAAATTTGGTACTCCAAAGGCTTCGTGAAAACAAACTATATGCCAAATTGAAGAAATGCGAGTTACGGCTTGAGGAAGTAGCATTCCTTGGGCACGTGGTGTCGAAACATGGAGTATCTGTTGATCCGTGAAGATTGAAGCAATACAAAAGTTAGAGCAACAAAGTCGATGGTAGAAAAGACGTAGCTTTTTGGGCTTAATTTGGTTATTATCGGAGATTCGTGGAAGGGTTTTCTCGAATCGCTACTCCATTAACTTCGCTAACTTCGAAGGATACAAAATTCGTTTGGAGCGAAGAATGCGAGAAGAGTTTCCAAGAGCTTAAGAGAGACTTATTTCTAAGACTGTTCTAACAATACCATCTGGTTCGGATGGATTTGTTATCTACAACGATGCTGAGGCAAAGGGTTAGGATGTGTTCTCATGCAACGTGGGAAAGTCATAACTTATGCCTCATGACAACTTAAAGAGTATGAGAGGAATTATCCTACTCATGATCTAGAGTTAAGCGGCAATCGTTTTAGCGCTAAAGTTATGGAGGCACTATCTATATGGGGAGAAAGTGGAGATATATTCAGATCATAAAAGCCTTAAATATTTCTTCACTCAAAAAGAACTCAACATGCGGCAGCGACGTTGGCTCGAGCTATTGAAAGACTACGATCATACTATTCAATACCATCCTGGAAAAGCGAACGTGGTAGCTAACGCGTTGAGTAGAAGATCATATCACGAGGAACGAGTGCGATGATGTCAAGTATACGCGACAGAGCCAACTTTAATAGAAAAAAGTTAAGGTTGCTCGAGCCACCAACCCGGAATGATCGTATATGAAGAAGAAAGTACAAGAAGGAGCTATTCTCGGAGGCGAGAATTGATGAAGAAGGAATACTTGAGTCCACTCTAGACTTTGTGTTCTAACGACTCGATTTGAAGTACAAGATTATGATGGAGGCACACAATACACCATTTGCAATCCATCTGGAAGTACTAAAATGTATCGTGATCTTGACATACATTTTGGTGGAACAATATGAAGAGAGAGATTGCAAAGTTTATCTCAATGTGTTTAACTTGTCAACGTGTAAAGGCGGAGCATCTAGTACCTAAGGGTCCGTTGCAACCACTTGAGATTCCGAAATGGAAGTGGGAACACATTACCATGGATTTCGTTCTGGGTCTTCCTACGGTTTCTCGAGCATCAATGCTATTTGGGTTATTGTTGATAGATTAACCAAGTCCGCTCATTTCTTGCCGATCGGAGACTTATTCACTTGAACGTCTTGCTAGTATGTACGTGAATGAGATTGTGAGGTTGCATGGCATGCCCAGTATCCATAGTTTGGGATCGTGACCCAAGATTCACTTCAAGATTTTGGGTTAGCTTGCAAAAAGCTATGGGCACGCAGTTCTGATTGATTCGGCATACCATCCTCAAACGGACGAGACAATCGAGAAAGGACTATTCAAACTCTTGAAGATTTATTAAGACTCGTGTCCTGAACTTCAAGGGCGGTTGGGATAAGTATTTACCATTGGTGGAATTCTCCTACAACAAAAGTTATCGAGCAAGTATAGGTGTAGCTCCATTTGAAGCATTATATGGACGAAAGTGTCGCTCTCCGATTATGTTGGGACGAGGTGGGTGAAGCAACAACGTTTGGGACCCGAGTTGAATGCGTATGACTACGGAAAAGATCCAAATGATTCGACAACGTGTACAAAACCGGCACAAGATCGACAAAAGAGTTATGCGGATCTTCATCGAAAGGACGTGGAATTTAGTGTAGGGGATCATGTATTATTGCGAGTTGCTCCATGGAAGGGAGTTACAAGATTTAGGAAGAGAGAAAGCTCGATCCACGATTTATTGGTCCATTTCAAATTCTTGACCGAGTAGTAGAAATGTAGCCTATAGACTCGCGTTACCTCCGAGTATGTCTCGTGTTCATAATGTGTTTCACATATCGTACTTAAATAAATATGTGAAAGACCCGAACCACGTTATAGAGTTAGAACCGGACGAGATAGCCCAAAGACTTAACTTATGAGGAGGTACTGTCAAGATTTTGGATAGGAAGGAGCATGTCCCTACGCTAAGAAAAGGTCATACCACAAGTTAAAGTTTTGTGGAGGAATCATGCTATAGAGAAATGACACAGGAATTGGAAATCGGAAATGAAAGTGAGGTATCCTCACCTTTTCAAACACCAGTATACGTCGTCAATTTCGATGATGAAATTTCATAAGGAGGGAGGTTGTAAGACCCCAACTTATTATTAATAAAATTTAATTTTCTCTATTTATTATTTTAAAATAGTAAGGGTTGATTTGATTAATGTGGATAGTTAGGGGTAAAATCATGAAATACTTGAAAATAAGCAAGTGGTTATAAAATATTCATTGTTGTCGGGGAATATTCGTTTGGTCGTGGAATATTAAGATCTTTGTCGGGGAATATTAAATGCGGTGCGACCAGTACCGTGTGTGGGCCCCATAACTGGCGATTGGATGAAGAAAACGACAAATATAAGTGGTTTAAAAATAATCAGGCGTAGTTATTCTGATTATCTTTGTTAAAATACCTTGGTTAAAACACGAGAAGCACACACCCAGACGCACCAATTATTGATTCTTACGTGAAGGCACTACTCAATAATGGTTACGATAATTATTTATTCGATATTTTATTGAGTTAATAATTGTTTGCGTTGATATTTTATATTGTTGTTGTTTCAATAATTGTCATTATACGATATTTTTCATTATCGAAGCAATAATTCATATTATCCTGAATAATATTATTAGATAACATTATTGGCAATGTCTAGAAAGTTACGTCAAGGAGAGGTTTGGTCACCTAATTGCGGCCCATGAAGAAGAAATTCTTATTGGAAAGCCCCTCTTTCTGAACTGCACCTGGTTGTCGATATTGTGATTCTGTAATATTATTTGTGAATAATTAATTATTGATTCACGTGATGAGAAAAATATTGATTTTATGTGGATATAGATGGAGAAAAATTTTAATGTGACAATTATTGAAAATTGAAATTTTATCTTTTTACGATAAAATAATTTATTTAAATATATTATTATATTTTAATAATATAATAATGGTGATATTTTTACAACGAATGTGGGATATATGAGTATATGAGGAGGAAGAGTATTTTTGTTGCAATAAATGTTTAAAACATGTTAAACATATCGGTTGGACCCCATTTATTGATTGAAATTTGATTATAGCATGTAAAATCGCCTGTTTGTGGATTTCGATTGAATTTTTATTTGGAATTTGAAAAACTTTCTTCGCAAAGTTGTAGAAATTGAATTTTCTATAAAAATTCATGAGATTCAAATTTTTCGATGAAAGGGCTATTTATTATGAATTATTGAAGTTAGAAGCTCAAAATAATTGATTTTTGGAAGTTTAAAATATTTAAAATTAGAAAAACATTTTTTTCATTATGGTGTGTTACATATGTGGGTTGAATGAGCTGAATTCAGTTCTTGGAAGGTTGGCGTAGGAAATTTTATTATAAATAATAATATTATATTAAATTTTCTGCTTTGGTGTTCTAAGCATTTTCCTATAAATAGGTGCTTAGGTTAGAATTAAAAATCACACCGAAGCTGAAGTTTTCTCTCTCTATATTATCGAAATGACATTCTTGTGAGTATTTTGAGTATTGCTATACTGTGCAAGTTCAAGTCATATCATATATCCTAGGTTTTTGACTAAAATCTTTGTCTTTGTGAGGTAAGGGATATTATTTTTTTCGTAATGATATTATTTCTTCAATATCATTATCTTTGAAATATTGATCTAAAGTTTTTATCAAATTTGAAACTTTTGGTGTCTGATTCTACTATTCACGTGTCTGCCTTATTCACGATATCGACACTATTTACGAATCACGGCCTATTCATCGAAAAAATGAAATTTTTCCTTTTCGTCCAAAATATCTATTACGGATACTAGCTTTGATTGTATCCATGTTTTGATCATTCTTGAATTTTACACCACTATGATTATTTTTGAGGTATTGTTGGACATGGATAAAACAAAAGTACGAATCCTTAATCCTTAATCCTTGTCATTTTGTTTCACTAGATTCGTCTCTTTAAAAATATTTTTCATCATCCTCGGTCTTAAATGATGATATTATTGAATATCTTTGGCACATAGTGCAAAGATGAATGATTTCTGAAGAATATCTTTGGTACAGTAGTGCAAAGATGAGCAGTGTTTAGATGAACATGACTAATGATGAATATCTTTGGCTGTGGTGCAAAGATGAATATTTGATTCGGATGTATATTTATTGATGTTACGAGGGGATAAAGGATGAGCGATGAACTTTTAAATTCATACATAGAAGATAGTAGTTTGCATTCTCTACTTAACTCTTACATAATGAATTATTATTTCATTGCGAATATTGATTTAAAATTTGTTGTCTATTGTATTCTATTAGATTTTTCCTGTTGAAGACTAACGATAATTTGTTGTATATTATCTTAGTCATAATATTCTTTATTGAGCTAGTTGAGCTCACCTTTTCCTTTTGTTCCATTTTTCTTCTCGGGAGGCGAGAATATATAGCAAGTACGCAGTCTGGGTATGGAATGAAGGTTTAGAAAGAATTGTTTAGTAGTCCTCACCATTTTGTAAAGTAATGTATCAATAAATGTGATGAAGATTTATTTGAGTATAGATATTGTCTAGAAGATAATATTTGTATTCAAACTCACGCTTTTATTGTTGTAATAATAAAGTTGTAGTTGTTTACATACCATGTATTGACAACTCAGAATAGGTGATGTATACCTATTTTGGGAGCGTCACACAAAGGGTATGCTTGGGTATAACAAGTTGTATATGGAGATAATATATGATCAATAAAGAATCTACCACTTCTAATAAAAGAAGAGAAATGTCCTATGTGATTCGATAAATGACAACCCAAAGTAGTCCTTGGCTATAAGCGTAATGAAATTAGAAAGGAGTTTCTAATTTGCATTATTTGGAGTTGTGCATTTAAGGATCGATATACATATAATTAAATAAAATAAGACTTGACAAGAATTCCATGTCTTATATTTAATTGGGACATTGTATGGTGGAAGGATTGAATTATCGGTAACTATTTACTCAAAGGTTCTTTTATGATTAATGTTGAAATCTATATTATCCGGAAAGTCGTTGATCATTAGGGAGGCTTATCCCTATTGTAGAATAAATATTATTTATTTAAATAAATTAATTGTTTAATTTATTTATTTAAATAAGATTAGAATTGTTCTAATTGATTTATTCACAACCTTTAATATGGAGAACCTAAAGGGTCACACCATAAAAGGAAGAATAATTATTTAAGAAATTAATGGCATAATCGTAATAATATAATATTATGTATATTTAATTTAATCTATGGCGATAGAATAAATTAAATAGCTTAATATTATTATTTAATATTTTAGAAAGAGTTTAGGAATTAATTTAATATAAGTATTCTCATTTATTCCTAATTGGATTAGGAAGAAAAATTAGTTAAAAGAGTTTAATTAATTATCCCTAATAAGATTAGGGAGCCCCTTTAATTAAAAGGGTTTAATTAAATAATACCTTATTTTAATAGGGTTACCTGATATCTTTATAAGAGGAGTCTTATATCAGATATCAAAAAAAAAAATACGCAATTCCAAAAGTTGGAGAGTACGCTCTTTTTCTATAGAGATAGAAAAACTAGGGTTTAGCCAACCACCCATTTTCTTGAATCTTTATTATTCCTTGGTGGATCACCTCTAGAGGCCAAATACTTGGGTGGCTAACGTTGATCAAAGGAAGGAACCAAATCCGGTGGATTCAAGTTGAACGCGAAAAAGGATTGGAGGTGAACTTTTACCTGAGGAAGCTCGATCTTCAAGGGTATGATTCTTATTCGTTATCTTTTTAGTTTAATTAATAATTGTGCATAAAGGGTGATTCGGGTATATGGTTTGTAAAATTTTAAACTCTGATTTTTACACGTTTCCGCATTATTTTTGCAATTTGATTGCGTTCATGAATATTACAAACCTAACAGTGGCATCAGAGCCAAACCTTTATGCAAATTATTAATTGGTTTAATTTGATATGTATATTGATATGTGTTTAGAACAATTTAATTGGGCATAATTTTGTTGTATAAAATTAAATAAAAAAAAATGTGGTGATCAATTCGCATGGGTCGGCGTGTTATACATTGGTGGCTATGTGTTTACTATATGTCCTTTTGTTGTTACTACGTACCTGCTTTTGACTCGCTACAATGCATTGCACTATTGCCTTTTAACTTGTAGCTTTAATTCTCGTTTTTTTTAACAAACCTGGAAGGGATGGGAGAATTGGACAAAAGGATTCCTGTAATAATATTATATATATATATTATATATATATATATATTAATCAGATATATATATATATATATATACTAACCGTATTATATATATAATATATATTCTTTATTATTTTATAATTAAAATAAATATTTATTTTAATCTTAAAATAAAAGGTTTATTTTAATTTTAAAATAAAATTTCATGCTAACTAATTAGAGTTGGAATTAGATTCCATGATAACTAATTGGAGTTGAAATTGGATTATATTTTTCCTTAAATAAAGGAGTTTATTTAGATATGAAATAAGATTTCATATTATTCAAAATAAAAGAGTTTATTTGTGAATAGAAAGAGAATCCATGTTTCCTTAAATAAAGGAGTTTATTTAAATATGAAATAAGATTTCATATTATTCAAAATAAATGAGTTTATTTGTGAATAGGAAAAGAATTAGATGTTTCCTTTAATAATTTTTTTTTTATATGGAATTGGATTCCATAATTAATCAAAATAAAGGAGTTTATTTTGATTAAAATAAAATAGTTTATTTTATTCAAAATTGGATAAATTAAAATAAAATAGTTTTATTTTGATTTAAATTTGGATTAAAATAAAGGAGTTTATTTTGATTCAAAATTAGATTTTATACTAACTAAATTTGCCCATTAAATGATATCAATATATATATATATTAAATGTTTATTATTCATAAGATGAATGTTATTTATTGATGCATATGGTGATGTGTATGATAATAAATGGGATTGATTATGGACTATTGACCAATGTGATTGGATTTTATTTTAGTTGGATGCATGAATGTATGGGTTTTATTAAATGGGGTCTGCGTACCTCGCCTTCTCTAATTTTTCTTAATGTAAATTCTATCTCCCTCCTATGTACTTCCCTTGATCTAGCGATCAAGGTTTCTATTTATTTTAAATAGTTTTGTAATTGGAATAGTTAGAATTAATTTTGAAGAATTGGAGATCAAGGAACAAGGAAGCTTGAAGACCCGGTTTGTAATGGAGCAGGGTTTAAATATAATAGTTATATTTAAATATTATATCTTGCACCCCTAGGGTTTGACCTTTTGGTTCACTTGGTGGCTCTAGTGAACCAAACTAGAATAAAAGTCCATAATCAATCCGAGTAGAATATAGTATTCTATATGTGCATGCTTATACTATATATATTATATATTATGCAAAAACATGCTTCGCATGTTCATTAATATAACGCCGTATTTTATATATATATATATATATATATGCGTCTGCGCTTAAGCAAGATGAGACAAATTTAATAATAAATCCTCAAATTTTTTATATTAAGTCCTAGCGTTCAAAGATATTTGGAATATCGAGCGTCGCCTTTCTAGCATGATAAAATTAATAGAGTATTAAATATTTAATATGAGTTTGTTGTGTCACCACAAGGCAAGTATTAAGTATTTAAGATGTTAATTTATCACATTTGATGCTTATAAAGAAAATTGAACAATATTGTTTTGTTGTGTCACCACAAGGATAATATTTTTCTTTTTGAATATATGGAGTGCTAGGTCGGACTTAACTTGGATAATTTTGATTCTTGATGTGCCACCACTTGATCAAAATAATCTAAGAGGCAAAAGAAAAGGAGTTGCATAGTTGATGTAATTGACAAAAGTTGTCTACCTATTTATTTATATATAGTTTGTTGTGTCACCACAAGGCTATATACATTTGAAATGGGATCCCTATTCTCACTAAAGCAAATCTTTAATTAGATTTTGCTTAACTATATAAGTGAGGGTAATATAGTTTGAAGAAAATAGTGGAGATACCAATTTAAAACAAGACCTAAATTATTTTGGTAATTAATAAAAGAATGTATGTTAAAATGTTGTTAATTACAAATTCATTTACGAAATTTTACAATGTCTAAATTACTATCATCTGCGAAACATATTAGATGTTAATTAACCGGAATCGAATTACTTGGATTGGTTAAGGAATTTGAGAATAGTTCTCATGGTGAAAAGCTATCTTATGTCCTTAATCGCCTATCCTCGCAATGGTTGCGAATAATGCCTCCGAGGAAGAGATTGCTACTTTTAGAAAGTGTCAAGATGATGCACGATTGGCTCGATGCATCATGCTCGCATCCATAAGTAACGAGCTTGACACAAGATAAAACTATGGATGCTCCTCTATATTCCCCGCACATCAAGTAGTTGATGGTGAGGAAAGTAGGGCCGATAGATATCGAGATATCTAAGGAGCTCTTCCGATCTAGAATGGCCAATGACACTACTGATGCAGATAAAAGTCCTTAACATTATCAATTTGATTGATCAATTAGACAACGAGTTTTGTCATGGATGGAGAGTTGAGCGAAGATTTGATCTTGCACTCACTCCCTAACTCCTTTCACAATTGTTGTGAATTTTTCATATGAACAAGCTAGATATCGCCCTCACCGATTTGCTTAACATATTGAAAATGTTGAGAGTCACTTTCCAACCAAGAAAGATCAAGTCTTCTTGGTAGGGGCCAAAGGATCTTCCGAAAGAAGAACGATTCAAAGAAGGTAAATAGAAAGGCATAAACAAAAGATAATAAGAACAAAACCGATGTCACGGATAGAGAAGCAGTTTGCTTCCATTGCAATAAGCTCGGACAATCGGAAAGAAATCTGCGAGAAGCATCTTGCGAGGCTAACCAAAGAAGCTTAGTGAAGTTTGATTCTACAAATACAAATTTGTTCATGATTTAAAATAAATTTTCTTTAAGTCGAGGTTCTACTTGGGTATTGGATACCGACTTTGGTTATCATAAATATAGATTTATGATGGGACCAAGCAAGTAGAAAGCTAAACAAATATAAGTAATCCTATGTAATGGGAAATGTAGCAAAGGTTGCCATATTAGCCATAGAAACTTATAGTTTAGCAATGCCTACTGAAGCAAATCTATTAAGTCAATAAGTTGTTATTGTATTCATGTTCTTGTTAAAATATTATTTCCATTTTATTGTTGGACAATGAAATCTTTGGTATTATAATTAAGAACAATTGTTGTTCTATTTATAATAATAATGTTTTGTATAGAATGGAATATCACTTAATGGATTTTGTATACTGACTTATGTAAAAATTATTTTGCAAATTGAACAAACTAGTATAAGAAAAGGAGATGATCATTCAAAGAGTTGAATGTGTGTATTTGTTTGAAATACAATTGTGAATTATTTGAAAGGTTCAAAGAATTGAAATGAAACAAATTGGCAAAGTATTAAGATTCTTTGATTAGATCAAGGAATAAATACTTGTCTGATAAGTTTCTAGATCATCTCAAATGGTTTTCTCATAATGGACACATCCCGATCTGCAATAATTGATTGATGTATCTGAATGAAAATTCGTACCTTGTTGAACATAGTGCGATCCATAATGATTTTACCGACATTCCAAATCCTTCTCAGGATCATGTCCTAGAAATGGGTGCGTATATATGAAAAGGTAATCTCTAAATCCATTTGAAGACTCCATAAAAGTTATGGATGGGGAGGATTCCTAATCTTAAGTATGTTAAGATAAGGGTTGTCCAACTTATGTGAAAATGTTTCAAAGGATAAGCTTGGGACAAGATTTGACATGTCAGATTTGTGGGACATCCTAAAGTAAGTTTAGGGTATATGTTCTATAATTCTACTTAGCAAAAGGTGTTTGTTACGAAACACGCCGCCTTCTAAGATAAAGGTGTTTATCATTAAAAGGGGGCTAGTGGGAGGATAATAGATCTTGAAGAGTTCAAGAACCACAAAACACTATAAGTCAAATAAGAGGAACCTATAGATAGAATTCTATTGTACACAACCAAGATCGTAAATGCTGAATAATCTGAGAAGATACCTAGGAGGTATGGATTCATCATGGATGATGATGATGATGAGGTACACATCATAGAAGATGATGATCCAGCTTACATATGATGAGGTAAGTGTTGTAGACACTTTCGGAGAAATGGATTGAAGCAAGTTTCTCAAATATGGAACATTCGTTTTAATGAGGCAATCAAAAGAGTTTGATTTTATCAAAATAAGAATGAACCTGAGTGTGTACAAAAGGATCGATGGGAGCATCGTGACATTCCTAGTATTATATGTTGATATACTACGGATGGGAATGACATACCAATGCTACAATCAAGAAAGATAAAGTTGTCTAAACATTCCTCCATGAATGATTTGGGAAGAGTATAGTTATTGGGGATGCAAATCTATATAGATAGATTTAAAAGGATGCTCGACTTAACCCAAGGAACGATATATTCATTTGATGCTAAAGTCGTTTAGCATGGCAAACTCCAGAGATGTCTCATGTCGATGAGCTATGGAGTGTATCTCTCTAATAGTCCCCACGGACTCTCGAAAAGAGAGGTCGCATGAGTGACAATCATGTATGTAATGAAATGTACGAGACCGGCGATGTTGATTAGTCATATTATGGAGAAGTTCACTATGAGTCAGTGAAAAACATCTTAAAGTGCTTAACCGGCACTAAGGATGTGATCATATTTATGGTGGGCCTAAATTAAAACTAGAGGGCTTAGCAGACTCAAGTTTTTCAGACAGAGACGAGATGACGAAAAATCCACTTTAAGGTAAAGCGTTATCTTGAACAAAGGTGCGAAGGAATTGGAAAGGTTCCAAACAAAGAAAGAGTTCTTGGGTTTAGTGATAAAGACAAAGTATATAGCTATAAATGAAGCTGCAAGTTGATTGTTTGGATTAAAAGTTCATTACAGAACTAGGAATAGTTCCTAAGTCTCATCTTAGATCTAAACATGTGTTGTGGCACTTTCATTTGATTATTAGAATCATTGAAAGATGGGAAATCACTATAGAGATAGTGGACTCTCAAGAACAACATTACATATCCATTAACTAAAGCTTATCCAACGGCGGGATAATCGCCACTTGTAGAGAAGAAGAGTATAAAATACAATGGCGATTGGCTTTAGTGCAAGTGGGAGATTGAAAGTAGTAGTATGCACAAAAGCAATCATGTTTGATGATAAAGCATATACTTTGTAACAATCTTATTCATTTATTAATAAAAAGTATTAATTTATTAAAGGCTTTTAATTATCTACATGATCTTTGTTTTTATAATATGTGATAAACCCATAGTTTTAAGCAATGCTTTTAGAATAATGATGATGATCATTCTAATGAGATCTAAATTCTTAGAAAGCTTAAAACTAAAATAGTTCCCAAACATTGGATTACTAAATTGGGGATTAGTGAATCCAGGATAGATTGAATACATACGTTGCTTGCTCATTGGATGAGGATGATTGATCTCATGATCATTTATGTGGAGACACTAAATCAAGTATGTAGGTGCTTATTAGAGAATAAGTTCAATTGACGTTGGCTCGCTAAGGAATACCTAATGGAGTTTTACTTGCTGTCAATAGGAATTCTCAGTAGTGATAGTAGTCTGACAAGTAATCCTTGGACTTGAGATCATCATAGTATCTTGTGTATGATGAGTTATACTTTGACTTATTCCTTAAGACCCTTAGTGTGGCGCCCCAAAATAGGTATACATCACCCATTCGAGTTGTCAATACATGAGTGCGAAAAACAACTACAACTTTATTACTACAACAATGAAATGTGAGTTTAAATACAAATATTATCTTCTAGACAATATCTATACTCAAATAAATCCTCATCACATTTATTGATACATTATTTTACAAAAATGGTGAGGACTACTAAACAATCCTTTCTAAAACCTTCATTCCATACCCCAGGCTAAATCTTTCTTATATTCTCGCCTCCACGAGAAGAATGGAACAAAAAGGAAAAGGGTGAGCTCAACTAGCTCAAGAAAAGAATATTATGACTAAGATAATATACAACAAATTATCGTTAGTCTTCACGGGAGGAAAATTTAATAGAATCTGATAGACAACAAATTTTAAATCAATATTACAATGGAGTAATAATTCATTAGAAGAGTTAAGTAGAGAATGCAAACTACTATCTTCTATATATGAATTTAAAAGTTCATCGCTCTATCTTTTATCCTCAGAACATCAATCCATAAACATCTGAATCAAATATTCATCTTTGCACTACAGTGCCAAAGATATTCATCATTAGTCATGTTCATTTAAACACTGCTCATCTTTGCACTACTGAGCCAAAGATATTAATCGATCATTCGTGTTCATCTCAACACTGCTCATCTTTGCACTACTGGGCCAAAGATATTCTTCAAATCATTCATCTTTTGCACTACGGGCCAAAGATATTCAATAATATCATCATTTAAGATTGAGGATGATGAAAAATATTTTAAAAAACGAATCCAAAGGAAACAAAATGACAAGGATTAAGGATTAAGGATTAGTACTTTGTTTTATCCATGTTCAAAAATACCTCAAAATAATCATAGTGGTGTAAAATTCAAGAATGATCAAAACATGGATACAATCGAGCTAGTATCCGTAATAGATGTTTTGGACAAAAGAAGAAATTTTATTTTTTTGGTGAATAGTGTCAAGTATCGTGAATAGTGCAAGATATCGTGAATAAGTAACTCAGACACCAAAAGATAGAAATTCCACAAAAACATTTTCACGCTTACGCTTAATAGTACTTGTGAATAGTAACTCGTGAATAGTAACTCATGAATAGTAACTCGTGAATAAGAACTCATGAATAAGTAACCCGATATGAAAAAGTTCCAAATTTGATAAAAGTTCCAACTATATTTCAAAGATAATGATATTGAAGAAATAATATCATTACGAAAAAAAATAATATCCCTTACCTCAAAGAATTAGTACTTCGGAAGGAAAGGTCGGAAGTGATCTTTGAATGCAACTTATCTTGACCGAATGACTCTCAAAGTATCTAAATACTCACAAAATACGCTCAATAATATAGAGAGAAATCTTTGTTTCTGGTGTGATTTTCAATTCTAACTTAGCCCTCTATTTATAGGAAAATGTTAGCCCGCCGAAGCAGACTTGACCTGCTACCTGATGGCTTTACCTGCTACTATTGCCACCCACCACATTTGAAATAAAATTCAGCACATTTCTTCACCAACCACAAGTGGGGCCCACTCAATTCTAGAATTTTTCACCAAAATCAATTATAACCCTAATTTCCTAATCACCACCTCTTAAAATTCATAACAAATCATTCGTTCATTTTTAACAGTTCAAAATTTGTGGACATATACTCAACTTATGTATGTATAACATATCCAAAAATTACAACGATCCAACTATTGGATTAAAAATTATAACTCACGCAATACATCGTAAAAATACTTGATTTGATTTTTAATACCTCCATTCCGACAAAATTACCGATAAAACACCTCAACATTAAATCATTCAATTATAACCACATAAAATAAATAAATCCATCGTTTATAAATATTTTCTTATCATATCAATAATTAATTATTCACAAATAATATTACGTAATCACAATTATGACAACCAGTAGTTCCCGAAAGAGGGGCTTTCAGATAAGGATTTCTCCTCATCGCGCGCAATTAGGTGACCAAACCTCTCCTCGATGAACTTTCTAGACATTGCCAATAATGCTATCTAATAATATTATTTAAATAATATGAATTATTGATCCGATAATGGAGATAATGTGCAAGTGACAATTATTGAACAACAATAATATAAAATATCAACGCAAAGAATTATTGAATCAATAAAATAAAATCTTGAATAAATTCTCGTAACAATTATTGAGTAGTGCCTTCTTTACGTAAGGATCAATAATTGATGCAATACTGCAGGTCTTCTTTATGCAACCACGCCAGACATTCTTGTATTTTAACCACCGGGTATTCCAACAGCCTTAATTCTGTAATAACTACGCGCGTTATTTTTAACCAACTTATATTTGTCATTTTCTTCATCCAATCGCTTTCACATGGGGCCCACACATGGGCTTACTTGGTCGCATTTAATATTCCCGACAAGATGAATATTCCACGACCAAACGAATATTCCCCGACAACAATGAATATTTTATAACCACTTGCTTATTTTGAAATATTTGCGTATTTTACCCTTAACTATCCACATTAATCAAATCAACCCTTACTATTTCAAAATAATAAATAAAGGAAATTCCTTTTTATTTAAAAAAATTTCGGGGTCTTACACTTAGGGTATATCAAAGGGTATGCTTGGGTATAACAAGTTGTATATGGAGATAATATATGATCAATAAAGAATCTACCACTTCTAATAAAAGAAGAGAAATGTCCTATGTGATTCGATAAATGACAACCCAGTAGTCCTTGGCCAAGGCAGAATGAAATTAGAAAGGAGTTTCTAATTTGCATTATTTGAAGTTGTGCATTTAAGGATCGATATACATATAATTAAATAAAATAAGACTTGACAGTAATTCCATGTTTTATATTTAATTGGGACATTGTATGGTGAAAGGATTGAATTGTCTAAGTAACTATTTACTCAAAGGTTCTTTTATGATTAATGTTGAAATCTATATTATCTGGAAAGTCGTTGATCATTAGAGAAAGCTTATCCCTATTGTAGAATAAATATTATTTATTTAAATAAATTAATTGTTTAATTTATTTATTTAAATAAGATTAGAATTGTTCTAATTGATTTATTCACAACCTATTTAATATGGAGAACTTAAAGGGTCACACCATAAAAGGAAGAATAATTATTTAAGAAGTTAATGGCATAATCGTAATAATATGTTATGTGTATTTAATTTAATCTATGGTGATAGAATAAATTAAATAGCTTAATATTTATTATTTAATATTTTAGAAATATTAAATATAAATTAATAAGAGGAGTCTTATTAATATTATTACAATTATTATTATTATTTTAATTTCTAAAGAGTTTAGAAATTAATTTAATATAAGTACTCTCATTTATTTCTAATTGGATTAGGAAGGAAAATTAGTTAAAGGAGTTTAATTAATTATCCCTAATAAGATTAAGGAGCCCCTTTAATTAAAAGGGTTTAATTAAATAATACCTTATTTTAATAGGGTTACCTGATATCTTTATAAGAGGAGTCTTATAACAGATATCAAAAAAAAAATACGCAATTCCAAAAGTTGGAGAGTACGCTCTTTTTCTATAGAGATAGAAAAACTAGGGTTTAGCCAACCACCCATTTTCTTGAATCTTTATTATTTCTTGGTGGATCACCTCTAGAGGCCAAACACTTGGGTGGCTAACGTTATTCAAAGGAAGGAACCAAACCCGGTGGATTCAAGTTGAACGCGAAAAAGGATTGGAGGTGAACTTGTACACGAGGCTTCGATCTTCAAGGGTATGATTCTTATTCGTTATCTTTTTCGTTTAATTAATAATTGTGCATAAAGGGTGATCCGGGTATATGGTTTGTAAAATTTTAAACTCTGATTTTTACACGTTTCCGCATTATTTTTGCAATTTGATTGCGTTCATGAATATTACAAACCTAACAGTCTCTCCCCTCCTAGTTCTATTCCCCGATCTCCGCCAGAGATCATATCCCTAAGCTCTGATACCAACTGTGATGCCCCTAAAATAGGTCCATTCCATCCAACCCATTCTGAGTCGCCAAATACATGGTACAGAAATAACTACAACTTTATTATTACAACATATAAACTGTAAGTTTAAATACAGATATTGCCATCTAGACAATATCCACACGCAAATAATGTATCAATATACATTATTTTACAAAAATGGTGAGGACTACTAAACAATTCTCTCTAGAACCTTCATTCCATACCCCGACTAGTACTCGCCACATTCTCGCCTCCCGAGAAGAAAAATGGAACAAAAGGAAAAGGGTGAGCTCAACTAGCCCAAGAAAGAATATTATGACTAAGATAATATACAACAAATTATCGTTAGTCTTCAACAGGGAAAAATCTAATAGAATACAATGATAAACCGGTTTTAAATCAACAATCGCGGTGAAACAACAATTCATTAGAAGAGTTAAGTAGAGAATGCAAACTACTATCTTCTATATATGAATTTAAAAGTTCATCGTCGATATTTTATCCTGTAACATCAAACAATATATATCCGAATCAAATATTCATCTTTGCACTACTGTGCCAAAGATATTCATCGATTGATCATATTCATCTAAACACTGTTCATCTTTGCACTACGGGCCAAAGATATTAATCGATCGGTCATATTAATCTCAACACTGCTCATCTTTTGCGCACTACGTGCCAAAGATATTCAATAATATCATCATTTAGGGTAGAGGATGATGAAAAATATTTTAAAGGAAACGAATCCAAAGGAAACAAAAGAACAAACATTAAGGATTCAGTATTTTAAACAATCCAAGTTCAAAAATACTTCATAAGTAATCGAGTTGAGTAAAATTCGGAATGATCAAAACATGGATACAATCAAAGCTAGTATCCATAATAGATATTTTGGACAAAAAAGAAGAAATTTTATTTTTCGGTGAATAGTGGGCGTGATTCGTGAATAGTCTCAGAGATCGTGAATAATTAATCGAGTATCGTGAATAGTAACTCTGACACCAAAAGATAGAAATTTCACAAAAAAATATCTTCACGCTTCGTGAATAGTACTCATGAATAATAACTCGTAAATAAGAACTTCGTGAATAAGAACTCATGAATAGTAACTCATGAATAGTAACTCGTGAATAGTAACTCAAGCATGAAAAAGTTTTAAATTTGATAAAATTTCCAACCAATATTTCAAAGATAATGATATTGAAGAAATAATATCATTTTCGAATAAAATAACATCTCTTACCTCGAAAGACAAGATCTTGGTTAAAACACGATATAAAGGCTATGACTTGAACTTGCATTAATATAGCAAACACTCAAAGTATACTCAAAATACTCACAAGAATACGCTCGATAATATAGAGAGAAAACTTGATTTAGTGTGATTTTCAATTCTAACCCAAGACCCTATTTATAGGAAAATGCTTAAAACACCAAAGCAGAAAATTTAAAATAATAATATATTTATAAAAATTTGTCTACGCCAACCTTTGAGAATCTGAAATCAGCAACCTAACACATGTAAAATGAGGCTCATACATCTAAAAAACGTTTTTGTTAATTAAAACAATTAAAACTTCTAAAAATCAATTATTTCGGAACTCTAGAACTTCAATAATTCATAATAAATAGCCCTTTTATCGGAAAAAATTGAATCTCATGACTTTTTATAGGAAATTCAATTCTCTACAGACTTTGCGGAAGAAAGTTTTCTAAATTCCAAACATAAATTTACCAAAATCCATAAGCAGACGATTTTACAATGTTATAATCAAATTTCTATCGATAATTGTGTCCACCAACACACAAAAATATGTGTTAAACATTTAATGCCACAAAAATACTCTTCCTCCTCATATACTCATATATCCCACATTCATTATAAAATATCACCGTTAATATATTATTAAAATAATATATTTAAATGAATTATTTTATCGAAAAAGATAAAATATTAATTTTCAACAATTGTCACATTAAAATTTTCTCCATCTATATCCACATAAAATCAATATTTTCCTCATCATATAAATCAATAATTAATTATTCACAAATAATATTCTGAGAATCACAAGATCTTTGTAACCAAAGTAGTTCCTCAGAAAAGAGGGGGGCTTTCAGTAAGGGGATTTCTCCTTCTTGGCATGTAATTAGGTGACCAAACCTCTCCTTAGACAGAAATTTTCTAGACATTTCAATAATATTTTCTAATAATATTATTCAGATAATATGAATTATTGTCTCGGATAATGGAAAATACTATGTAATGACAATTATTGAAACAACGATAATATAAAATATCAATGCAAAGAATTATTGAATCAATAAAATAAAATCTTTGAATAGTAATTCTTTGTAACAATTATTGAGTAGTGCTTTCTTACATAAGAATCAATAATTGGTGCAATACCGCCACTGCTCAACAACGCGTGATAGTGTGTTTTTAACCAATCGAGTATTCTAACAAGATAATCTGTAATAACTATTCACCGTTATTTATATAACAACTTATATTTGTCGTTTTCTTCATCCAATCGCTTTCAGTTATGGGGCCCACAAAAGATCGCTAGGCCGTCATCACGAATATTCCTTTACGGTATAATATTCCACGACCAAAAGAATATTTCCACAATAATGAATATTTTATAACCACTTTATTATTCAAATATTTCATATGTATTTTACCCATAACTATCCACATTAATCAAATCAACCTTACTATTTCAAAATAATAAATAGAGGAAAATAAATTTTATTTATTAATAATTTGGGGTCTTACATTCTGAGAATCACAATATTGACAATCGCAGCGCTCCTGGGAAAGAGGGGCTTTCCAATAAGAATTTCTCCTTAGTGGCGCCGATTAGGTGACCAAACCTCTCCTGCATGTAACTTTCTAGACATTGCCAATAATGTTATTTAATAATATTATTCGGATAATATGAATTATTGCTTCGATAATGAAAAATACTTGTAATGACAATTATTGAAACAATGATAATATAAAATATCAACGCAAAGAATTATTAAATCAATAAAATAATCGAATAAGAATTATCGTAACCATTATTGAGTAAAGGCCTTCTTTACGTAAGAATCAATAATTGGTGCAATACCGGTGCTTCTTGTGTTTTAACCAATCGAGTATTTTTAACAAAGATAATTGATAGAATAACTACGCTAATTATTTTTAAACAACTTAATTTGTCGCTTTCTTCATCCAATCACTTTCAGTTATGAGGCCCATAAAAGATCAAGGCGTCGCATTTAATATTCCCCAAACTGAAAGAATATTCTACGACCAAACGAATATTCCCTCAACAACAATGAATATTTTATAACCACTTGCTTATTTTGAAATATTTGCGTATTTTACCCATAACTATCCACATTAATCAAATCAACCCTTACTATTTCAAAATAATAAATAGAGAAAATTAAATTTTATTAATAATAAGTTGAGGTCTTACAATATATATATATATATATATATATATATATATATATATATATATATATATATATATATAGTCAGGATCTTAATTTCACCCTTATCCAATTACACTTCAAGCTCACCCCTTTAGCGACGGACTCGTGACGGTTCGATCATACAACCGTCGTCTATACTTTTAGCGACGTTATATATTGTCCGTCGCTAAAAGTATAGACGACGGTTGTATGACCGAACCGTCGTCGGATTCGTCGCTAAAAGAGGTGAGCTCGGGTGAATTAGATAAGGGATCAGCTTAAGATCCGAATTATATATATATATATATATATATATAAGGACTAATTAATAGTCCCACCAAACAAACAAGCTGATAAGGGACTATATATCATCTTACGCACTCTCTTTTTTGGTAGAATAACAACAATCTACCGAAATTAATTTGTTTGTACTCTCTAAATAGTTAAAGTACCTAAAACTTTTTATAAGTGAGGACTAATTAATTAAGTGTTCGGTCATGGCTAACAATAACTTCATTTCTCTCTCGTCATCTTAAAAACGTACATCTCCCACTCCCACTCCCACTCCCACTCCCTATAAAAGAAATAAATAGTCGACAACTATTTTTCGTAGATAAGTAGGATATATCAACCATGTCATAGCATAATATAGATAGTACGTAAAATAACTTTAAAAGGTAACAGAACCATGAATAGCTTGATAAACTACATGTTTAAGTTGTTAATTTTTGTTTAAAATATATAGGGAAGATGAATTAGTAGATTAAATTAGTCTAATCAATCCATACAAATTAATGATAATAAATGGTTTGAGGATCATTCTAGAATATGCCAATATATATTATCATCAATGATAAAGTAATTATTTGATTGTTAGGAGTAAAAGAAAATCTATGTAGTCGTACACAACACATTAGGTACAAACAATGTGGAGCTAGCAATTGGTCTGACCGGATTAATTAAGATGAATGAAGGAATCCAGAATACATTAATTTGCACATTTTGCATCTTTTTTTTCATACTCCCGTGTAGATTACAATTATTCAGTAGACTTGTGCATGCTTCATGCATGTCGTCATTTTCTTAATTAATACTCCCTCCTTTTCTTAATAAAAGTTATTTTAGAGAAGTGTTTTTGTCTCTTAATATATGTCGTTTGAGAATTTTAAGTAAGCATTAATTGCTTAATTTTCAATATTATCCAAAGTATTAAATATAATTTTAGTTCTGTCACTATTTTTTGTTCAATAAATAACACTCTTTTTTTAATATAAGGACAATATAAATAATCGATATTATATTTAATATTATACAATCATTTTCTAAATACTTGTGCACAACTCTAAAATTAATCGCTTGTATTAAGCGACAGAAAGAGTAGTATATATATGCTCAAGTGCATGCATACAATTTAATGTTCTTAATGCGAAACATGCCATTCTTACTGTTTGTTGTCAGCTATATATATATATATATATATATATATATATATATATATATCTATTTTTCTCTAACTCTACATGCGGGAGTTAAATTTTAATATATATATATATATATATATATATATATATATAGTCCTATTTCAGTTCGGACTTTTTTTTTTTTTTTTTTTTTTTAAAACAACTAAAAAAAAATATTTAATATTTTATGGAATCGAATTTTTTCATATGTCTGAGTGTTTTTCGTGATTTGATAATATAAAAAAACATGTATGCATATCTATCGCAGATCTCATTCACCATTTTTAAAGATAGGTATCCAAATCACCCCAAAAACATCAGATTATGGAAAAATTAAGTTCCATAAAATATTAATTATTTTTTAGTTGTTTTAAAAAAAAAAAAAAAAAAAAATTTTATCTGCCTTTTACTCCAAATTCTGACGTCTGACTGAATCCGTTACGTGTGTATATATATATATATATATATATATATATATATATATATATGTACTAGGCTTGGGTTAAGATGAAGGGGGACCATATATTTGTCAAGAAATGGAGTCACTATATTGGACTAGTCGGCAAAACTGGTTAGTTTCTATGCAATGGGGGACATGGTGGTTTAAATTTTAGTTAGGGAATATCCCCACCGCTGTTTTATTCGATGTTTGATTGTTTAGTAGGGTAAGTTCCTTTTTTATTTTATTTTTATTTTGTTAAGGTCACACTACAGTAAGAAGTTACATATACATAAAAAATTTATAATCAATATTAATTATCTCATATCAAGATTCTCATTTACAATTATAACAATCACTAGCTAGCTAACCTCGCATAAGAGAAATATATATATATATATATATATATATATATATTATTGTTGATCCCTCCGATCGCTTTCTTTCTGAAAGGGAAGGCTGTTATTAAATCAAAATCATCTGATCAGTGTTTGAAAATTTTATACTGTCTGATCGGAGTTTTACACTTGCATGTAATCTTGAAGATTATGTCTTATAATTTATTCATATTCGCGGATATATAATCTATAAGATTTAGTTGCCTGAGAAAAGTAATTTTCAATATATATTTAGTTCTTTACATGATCAAGAATATTGTAATGCATGAATGAGTTATGAATTATGATTTTTCTGGGATTGAGTTGATAAGATATTTTGGATCTTTCTTTAAGAGGTATATATATTAATATATTAACCAAACGTTGAGGATAAAATCCAAGCAAAGGCGGTCATCAAATCTAATAATTTTAACTACTCTGATTCCTGAACTCAACTTGATGATTCTGACGTACACCTTCAAAATTCTTTATATATATATAAAGAAAGGATGAAGGGTAGAATTCTTAAATAGCAGAATGCCTTAAATAATAAAATTTTATCAAAACGATGTAGTTTTGATAAGACGCGGTGGCATTTTTGTAAATATGCGGTGGCATGGTATTTACAAAAATGCCATCGCTGCCTTATCAAAACTATGTCGCTTTCTGATAAAGTTCTCTATTATTTAAGAGGTAGCCTACTACTTAAGAGGTGCTACTTTCTTGATCTTGTTCTATATATATATATATATATATATATATATATATATCACCTCTTTTATTTTTTGGTTTAAAATAATAACAAAATAAAATTTGTTAATATAGCCTTTGAGAGTTAGGTAGAATATATTTAAATAATTTAATATTACTACTTATGATTGAATTGCTTGAAGGTAACTAATAATTGAGCAGCAGTTCAAGTACCATTCCATCGATCTCTCATCATATATTTCCTTATTGGATGTTTAAGTATTTAATTAGTTAGGACATATATATATATATATATATATATATATAGTCATTTTATAATATTATTATAAAATTAACTAATTAATTCTTGTTGAATCAAGACTTTGATCAAAATCGATTCTTAGAAGATTCACAACAGCTTTTCCCAATGGGCTTTCTCTATCCCCACACATTGAAGAATATATCAATAAATAAGTATCCAACAGCTTCCTTATCCTTATATAATTTCTATTTTAATCCCTATATATGATTTGGATTCTTATTATGGATGAGGGAATCGAAATAATTTCTATTTATGTAAAATGACATTTCACACCCTATTTATCGCAATTTTATGTTGGTTAAAGGATCTTATCTCACTTAATTGTTGATTTGGATATGCCTATCAAATTCACTCATTTTATTTTTTTAAACAAAGGATTTAAAGAAGAAAGAGAACTATAAAAAATTAAAAATCAATCAAATTTTAATTTTGATCATTTTTGTAAAAATATTACTAATAATTATAAATTTTATTATTTTATAATTAAAATAAAGTTCTCATAAACATATAATGATCGTTGCACATTTTTGATTTCTAGCAATATCTATTTTAAATTAAAATAATTGCAATTTTTAAATTCAAACAACAATTACTTTTAAATAAATAATAATTCTGACGTTCAAAACATGATTTGATTGTTGGAACTTTTAAATTTTAATTTTAAATTTCAAAATTTAAAATTTAAGGAATCAATATAAAGAACAACTTGTTAGATGCATAAGTGAAAAATTGAATCCCTATCCTACAGAATGACCCAATAACACTGCAGAGTAGGAATAAAGATAAGAAAACTGTTGTGAATGCTCTTATTATGTTGGTTGTTAAGAATAAATATTAATTAAGATTTATTATATACACTAGCTAGGACACTGGTTCAAACAGGTTGCATCAGCTATATATATACGATATTATGTATGCATATATATTATTAATTAGTGCACTGCATTAAGAAACTTTGGTTCTTTACTCGCGAAATCATATATCCAAGTGAATCATTTTAATTTTTAAACACAAAAACTACAGATAGATTAGAAGGACCAAGATCGATCCACATGGATTAATAATGCCAACTTATTCATTAAACAACAAATAAGATTCTCACAATCAGGGGCGAAGCTATGGTAAATTTGTGGGGTCAATTGACCCCACTCAATTTTTAAAATCACTTACAAAAATTTTTTTACCCCACTCAATTTTTGACCTTCACTCAATTTTTGATCCCACTTCGATTTTTTTTTTTTAATTAGAGAGACTCTGGCGGGCCAAGCCACAAAATAATGAGAGATGATGGGCAAAGTCAAATCGCCAAAAGCAAAAAGCCAAACCGAAACCATCAAAGCCTTTCGCAAAGTGGTGAAGTGGAGATTGGTGATTCCATGAAGCCATGAAATGGAGAATGAAGTGCGACTTATTCTACATCGCTCTCTTTCGCAATTTTCAGAATCTCTTGCAGATAACATAAATTACTCTCTCTTCAATTTCTCCAACCTCAGTTTTATTTTCAGAAATCAATTGTGATTTCCCTCTTTTGTTAATATTATTAAATTGGATATTTGGATGTATTTGTCTAACCCGAAAGTATAAAGTATTAAAAAAATTGGGCCGTTATACGCCAAAGTACTCAATCCCCGCCAAATTTTTAAAAATTTAATAATAATTTTGACCCCACTACTATACGTTCGAAGCCACTGCTCACAATGTACATGGCCCCTCACATCAAATTAAGAAAAACCAGAGATAAGAAGGACCAACATCATGCAATCTACATGAATTAATTAATAATGACAACTTATTCATTAAGCAACAGCCAAGATTCTCAAATGTACATGACCTTTCTCATCAAATTAAGAAAACAAACCCACGACCTAATCTACTTAATTATTCGATTATAATGAAACTTATACGAGTTTTATGTTTATGGAATTAATGAGGAAAAATTAAAGGATTAATTTCTATTAATCATGTTAATCATTTATTTTTTAGAAGACGCCACAAACTTCTCTTTGCGGGTCGCTCTTCTCTTTATATCGACAAGGGGCTAATGATAAAATTGTCCCTCAAATTTAAACGAAAAATCATTTTGTACCTCAATATTTGCAAATCGTCAATCAATATCTCAAAATTTATTTAAAAGACAATTGTGTTCTCTTTTGATTGATCCGATCAATTGCAAATTAGAATGCATTGCGTGTCAGCTATATATGCCTTGAATACAATTTAACTGCAAATTGACCCTTTTAATATACAAAACAACATGAATACAACATTTTTATACCATATAAATATGTATTTCTTCTTGTAAAATACTTTTAATTTAATTAACTAAATTAAGCTACTATTATCATTAATAGAATTAGTATTACCACAATTAAAAGGTGCAATAAATTAATATTGACAGTAAGAATTTAATTAAGTACAATTTACATTAACTTTAACAATGAAATAAAGTTATAGTAGTATTAAAATTAAATTATGTACTAAAACTAAATAACATCCATTCATCATTATTAATCTAGAATTCACCTAAACCTAGATCTAATTATTAAATTCAGATGCATTTCACTCCAAACAGATTCAATAGCAACCAATCATTTATCTTTAATATGTACTCTCGTTGTCACCAAAAATAAAAATTAAAGCATCCATGTATGTATCTCCGTAATCAAAACTGTTAACGCCTGATTTTGTACGCCTGACGAAATCATCAAAAAGGACAGGCCAAAATAACATCAACGGTTGATGGTATTGTTAAATACCCTCACATAAACATAAATAAAGAGATATAAAGTATGAACACAAGAATTTACGTGGAAACCCAATTGGAAAAAAATTACGGGGATAGAGAGTAATCCACTATAACAATATTGGGAATACAAGTTGTGTATTTGTGTTGTATCTCTTGTGCCCCTCCTCCTTCAATCCATTGCTTATTACTGTATTTATAGATAGTAGGAGTCCTTTTCAGAATCACCTTATAACTGCAATTAATAGCTAATAGATTCCTTCCCAAATTAAACCTCCTTATCCCACCAAATAAGAAAATATAATCTTACTTTAATAAGGACTCTTTCACTACCCAAATAATCACACTCTAACATTGCCCACCAGTCTCTTATTTACAAGGAATTGTAAATAACTTAAAATAAGAGAGTATACAAAAAGTCTCCTCGGGATTTTTATCATCGGGATTTTTATCCGCTGAATTTATATCCTCTGGATTTATATCCTCCGAATTTATATCATCCGAATTTATATCCTCCGAATTTTCTTCAGTTTGTGGTTGATGATGAAACCGAAGCCGCCTTTAAAGCACTTCAATGATATAAAATTTAAACTTTTATCTCTGCGCTGGCTGAATTCGTTACTAGTGCGGTGACTCAGCACCAATTTATCATCACCTGAACCAAAGTGTTAATATTTAGATTTTACACATGCATCATGTGAATACCACCACTACATGCATAATATAAGAGAGAGAATATGTAAAGTTATATCAATAATCAATTACGATCATGTTTCAATTGCTATTGACATAATACATATATACACACGTACAAGTATAAATTTAATTTAATAAAAAAGAATCACTTATCTCCTTCGGTGATTTTAAATCGACACTAGAACAAGTGTCTTGATTCCCACAGACGGCGCCAATATTAACGCCTGATTTTGTACGCCTGACAAAATCACCAAAAGGGACGAGCCAAAATAGTGCCAACGGTTGATGGTATTGTTAATTAATACACTCACATAAACATAAATAAAGAGATACTCCCTCCGTCCCATAGTTATAGGCCGATTTTCCATTTTGAGATGTCCCAATATATAGGCTACTTACTATTTATAAAATTTAGTTGGTTCATTATTTTACTTTTATGCCCTTATAATAAATATTCAACCATTACTCTTTTTTTGAAAAAACAACATTCAATGTCATTATTTTTATCACCACATTTAATGTTGTTGTATTCTCTTTGGTTAAAGTTCTATAGTTATGGATTTTAATGGTCAATACACGTCAATCAATGAAGTTGAGAGTTCCAGTGTGATAAGTAAGGAGTAATTAACTTATTTATTAATTCCATATTAAGGGGTATATGTAACGACCCCAAAATAGGTCCATTCCATCCAACCCATTCTGAGTCGCCAAATATATGGTACGGAAAATAACTACAACTTTATTACAACAATTGTCGTGCAAAATACAACAACACATATGCTGTGAGTTTGGATACAAATATATACCAACTGTAGCACGTCACAATGACACCTTACATAAATGTATAGTCAAAAACTGTTTTAGAAATTAGAATCTTTGGGAAGTGCTCATGGAAACCTTCATACATGGGAGGCCATGCTTTTAGGTTATGGTAGATATCATATGGCCACAGAATTATCCTTGGTTGACCCAATAAACCCCAAAGAAAAAGGAGAAGATTACTATCATATTCTTCCCAATGGCGAGTCTTCTCTTGACATATCATTATCTCCACTTGCTCTAATTGGGTATTATACTCCAAACAAACACCAAGATTATATAGTAGTGCTTGTAAATATACTCGAAGAAGTGGATGAGCACAACCATGTCTTATGATGACACGAGGTTGTATGTCATTAGACATCTTGTATGATAGTGGCAAAACACCCTTCCAAGTTAAATTCACCTCACCCTCAACATCAATAGACCACCATTCTATTCCTCGCTATCCCCGCTCGACCCAAATACACTTTTATTACACGAAAGGAATCAGAAACAAAAGGGTGAGCACAACTAGCTCAAGAAAGAATATTATGACTAAAGATAAATAAATTATCAATAGTCTTCATCAAGAATAAATCGTAGATTTAGAACATATGGTAGATGATAAAACTTTTTAACCATAGTTGCAAATGGAATGAGCAATCCATTAGAAGAGTCAAATAGACCATAAAATCTATTATCTTCTCATGTTAAAAGTCCACTAACAATGTTTTATCCTCGTAACATCAATCAACAATTCACATCCACAATCACATGTATAACTCATAATCATAATTGTAGTTCTAAATTCTCTTCTCATCCAGAATGATTTAAGATAATTTCATCACCGCTTGCCTTTACCTCGAAACATCAAAGATCATGGTTATACCAAATCACGCTTCTCGCTCATAATCATACTAATAAATTCATCTTTGCACCACGGCGAAAAGATATTCATCATCAGTTCATCTTTGCACTACATGCCAAAGATATTCAACAACAAGTCATCTTTGCACCACGAGCCAAAGATATTCAATAACAGTCATCTTTACTCTACGGGCCAAAGATATTCAACAATAGGTCATCTTTGCACTACTTAACCAAAGATATTCAACAACAGTCATCTTTGCACTACATGCCAAAGATATGCAAAGAATGTGTCATCTTTGCACTACGGGCCAAAGATATTCATCAATAATTTATCTTTTACTACAAAGCTAAAGATATTCATATATCAAAGAAATACATAATCATTTCGAAGTTATATAACAATAATTATAACCATGTTGATCAATTAACTTGCTTGACTTAAGCTAAAAATATTCAATTGTAAATTTAATGGTCATGATCATACCAGTAAACAATTCAACTTTTGCACTACTTGTGACGCCCCCAAAATAGGTATACATCACCTATTCTGAGTTGTCAATACATGGTACAGAAACAACTACAACTTTATTATTACAACAAGAAAAAGCATGAGTTTGAATACAAATATTATCTTCTGACAATATCTATACTCAAATAAATCCTCATCACATTTATTGATACATTATTTTACAAAAATGGTGAGGACTACTAAACAATTCTTTCTAAAACCTTCATTCCATACCCCGACTCGTACTCGCTTATATTCTCGCCTCCCGAGAAGAAAATGGAACAAAAAGGAAAAGGGTGAGCTCAACTAGCCCAAAGAAAGAATATTATGACTAAGATAATATACAACAAATTACCGTTAGTCTTTAACAGGAAAATCTAATAGAATACAATAGACAACAAATTTTAAATCAATATTCATAGCGAAATAATAATTCATTAGAAGAGTTAAGTAGAGAATGCAAACTACTATCTTCTATGTATGAATTTAAAAAGTTCATCGCTCATCTTTATCCCTGTAACATCAATCAATATACATCTGGAATCAAATATTCATCTTTGCACTACAGGCCAAAGATATTCATCAGTTGGTCATGTTCATCTAAACACATGTTCATCTTTGCACTACGGCCAAAGATATTCAATAATATCATCATTTAAGACTGAGGATGATGAAAAATATTTTTAAAGAAACGAATCCAGTGAAACAAAATGACAAGGATTAAGGATTAAGGATTAAGGATTCGTACTTTGTTTTATCCATGTTCAAAAATACCTCAAAAATAATCATAGTGGTGTAAAATTCAAGAATGATCAAAACATGGATACAATCAAAGCTAGTATCCAGAATAGATATTTTGGACAAAAAGAAGAAATTTTATTTTTCGGTGAATAGTGTCAGATATCGTGAATAGTGCCGATATGTGAATAGTAACTATCTTACACCAAAAGATAGAAATTTCTCAAAAAACATCTTCACGCTTCTTCTTAATAAGACTACGTGAATAATAACTCGTGAATAGTAACTCATGAATAGTAACTCGTGAATAAGAACTCATGAATAAGTAACTCCCGACATGGAAAAGTTCCAAATTTGATAAAAAGTTTCAACCAATATTTCAAAGATAATGATATTGAAGAAATAATATCATTTGAGAAGAAAATAACATCCCTTACCTCGAAAGATTAAGACTTCTAAATTTGGAATACCGAATTATAGTCTTTGAAGGGAACTTTGCACCGCCTAACAATACTCAAAGTATACTCAAAATACTCACAAGAATACGCCGATAATATAGAGAGAAAAACTTCGCCGTGTGATTTTCAATTCTAACCCAAGCACCCTATTTATAGGAAAATGCTTTAGAACAAAAAGCGAAAATTTAATATAATATTATTATTTATAATAAAATTTCCTATGCCAACCTTCCAAGAACTGAATTCAGCTCATTCAACCCACATGTGTAACACACCATAAATGAAAAAAAACGTTTTTCTAATTTTAAATATTTTAAACTTCCAAAATCAATTATTTTGAGCTTGAACTTCAATAATTCATAATAAATAGCCCTTTCATCAGAAAATTCGAATCTCGCGAGTTTTTATAGGAAATTCAATTCTCTACAACTTTGCAGAAGAAAGTTTTTCCAAATTCCAAATAAAATTGACCGAAATCCACAAACGGGGCGATTTTACGTGCTATAATCAAATTTCGATCAATAAATGGGGTCCAATCGACATGTTTAACATGTTTTAAACATTTATTGCAACAAAAATACTCTTCCTCCTCGTATACTCATATATCTCACATTCGTTGTAAAAATATCACCATTATTATATTATTAAAATATAATAATATATTTAAATGAATTATTTTATCGTAAAAAGATAAAATTTCAATTTTCAACAATTGTCACATTAAAATTTTTCTCCATCTATATCCATATAAAATCAATATTTTCCTCATCACATGAATCAATAATTAATTATTCACAAATAATATTACAGAATCACAATATCGACAACCGGGCACGTTCGAGGAAGAGGGGCTTTCCAATAAAATTTCTTACTTCTACACGGCGCAATTAGGTGATTGAACCTCTCCTTAGACGTAACTTTCTAGACATTGCCAATAATGTTATCTAATAATATTATTCAGATAATATGAATTATTGCTTCGATAATAAAAATACTTGTATAATGACAATTATTGAAACAATGTTAATATATAAAATATCAACGCAAAGTAATTATTAACTCAATAAAATCTTTGAGCAAGTAATTATCGTAACCATTATTGAGTAGTGCCTTCTTACGTAAGAATCAATAATTGGTGCAATACTGGTATCATCTTGTGTTTTAAACCACGGTATATTTTAACAAGATAATCAGTGAATAACTACGCCAGTTATTTTTAAACCACTTATATTTATGCGTTTTCTTCATCCAATCGCTTTCCGTTATGGGGCCCACACATGGTTGCGCCCGTTATGCGAATATTCCCGACAAAGCATTTAATATTCCACGACCACCAAACGAATATTCCCGAATGACAATGAATATTTTATAACCACTTGCTTATTTTGAAGTATTTGCAGTATTTTACCCCTAACTATCCACATTAATCAAATCAACCCTTACTATTTTAAAATAATAAATAGAAAATTAAATTTCATTAATAATAAGTTGGGGTCTTACATCACTTACTTGGCAAAGAGAGAACCTATAGTCACGATCATACCAATAATCTACCCATCTTTACACTCAAGTCAAAGAGAAATATTATCATTAGGTTTATAAGAATGTTATATAAAAATAATATAATCAAAACATGGTTTAAATTTCAAGAAAAAGATTCATAAATCAACGATAATTTGGTCGGGAGAAAGAAACCAATTTGTCGTGAATAAGACTCGTGTTAATTCGTACATAAAGACCGTATAATGCGTATAAGAACCTCGATACGAAAAGATAAAGTTTCATAATAAAATCCATATCAATATTTATAATACCTTAATCCAAATGTTATAAATCACTTAGAAATCTCATAATCTAATATTATTAATATTATAATAATATTTTAATCATTTCTTAAACTTATAAATAATTAAATCCAATTATTTACACTTTAATAATTAATGCATTTAATCATCTAAAAATGCCAACCTCATAAGATTTCATCATCATTAACCAAAACCCTCATAAAAATTTGCATATACCTCATATATGATTCTCAAGCCAATAAATCATATTTTCCAATTTTCTTACTTCACATAACATATTTAATTCATTTACTCATAACTAGAACATTTTCATGAAAAATATCAAATCAGTTCCAAAAATATTTATTTTCTGGGATTTAGAAGAATATAGTCCCATATTGAATATATATTTGTCTCAGAATTTTTAAAATTCATTTACTATTTTTCATATGGCCAAAACCACCGAATATTTAAACATTTATCATAAATTGTACTTTTGTCCCAAAATTCTGAAATTTACACGGTATACTGATATTATATAGATGTATTCCCAATAAAAATTTTATCAATTTTGGAGTTAATCACAAGGAGTTATAAGCAGTTACTTTTAAAATAGTCTTTTCTCATAAAATCCATAACTCCTAATCTATATATCCAAAATCGCCATTTTTGGACACAATCTACAAAACTCATCAAAATATCATTTCAAATTTTTCCAGAATTTTGAAGGTCCGGAAAAATACAAAACTAAAAAACATAATCACCCTTAAAAATCTCTTTACTATCCCTTACCTCAAAAGAAGCGATCTTAGAATGTTTGATATAACGTTTGAATCGAACTTGCATCAGATATAGCAATACTCAAAGTATACTCAAAATACTCACAAGAATACGCTCGATAATATAGAGAGAAAACTTTAGTTTCGGTATGATTTTCAATTCAAACCTAAGACTCTATTTATGTAAAAATCGCTAAACACCAAAGCGAGAAAATTTAATAAAATATTAATATATATTTATTAAATTCTTACGCACACTTTTTATCAACTGAATTCAGCATTCAACACAAGTAGCCCACCTCACAAAACTTTTAAAAAACGTTTTTCTTATTTAACATAATTAAAACTTCAAAAATTAACTATTTCGGAGCTTCAGAACTTCAATAATTCATAATAAATAGCCCTTTTGTCAGAAAATTCGAATCTCGCGACTTTTTATAGGAAATTTAATTCTCTACAACTTTACAGAAGAAAGTTTTTCCAAATTCCAAACAGAAATTGACCGAAATCCATAAACGGGCGATTTTATAGGCTATAATCAAATTTCAGTCAAGAAATGGGGTCCACCGACACACAAAACATGTGTTAATCATTTAATGCCACAAAAATACTCTTCCTCCTCATATACTCACATATCGCACATTCATTATAAAAATATCACCGTTAATATATTATTAAAATAATATATTTAAATGAATTATTTTATCAGAAAAAGATAAAATATTAATTTTCAACAATTGTCACTTTAAAAATTTTCTCCATCTATATCCACATAAAATGAATATTTTCCTTATCATATTAATCAATAATTAATTATTCACAAATAATATTACAGAATCACAATAATGACAACCAGGCAGTTCCCAGGAAAGAGGGGGCTTTCCAATAAAGATTTTTCCTTACTGGCGCGCAATTAGGTGACCAAACCTCTCCTTGTATGAACTTTCTAGACATTGCCAATAATGTTTTCTAATAATATTATTCAGGATAATATGAATTATTGCTTCGATAATGGAAAATACCGTGTAAAGGACAATTATTAAAACAACAAGAATATAAAATATCAACGCAACAATTAATTAATCAATAAAATATAATATTGAACAAGAATTCACTGTAACAATTATTGAGTAGTGCTTTCTTACGTAAGAATCAATAATTGGTGCAATCATGTCTTCTTGTGTTTTAACCAAGGTATTTTAACAAGATTAATCTTGAATAACTACGCCATCATTTATAAACAACTTATATTTGTCGTTTTCTTCATCCAATCGCTTTCCGTTATGGGCCCACACAAAAGTCAAGTGCTGTCGTCTTGATATTCCCGACAAAAAGAATATTTCACGACCAAAACGAATATTCTCCGAAAAATAATAATATTTTATAACCACTTGCTTATTTTGAAAAAATTATATATATCACCTTTAACTTTAACTTTTATCAATTTAACCATTTACTTTGAATAGTAATTATAAGAAAAATTGAATACTTTTATTTCATAAAATTCGGGGCCTTACAGTATATGTGAAAAATTTAGGTTAAAAATTGCCACTTAACTACTTTTCTTAAACTATGTGCCAAAAGAAATCAGCCTATAACTATGGAACGGAGGGAGTATAAAGTATGAACACAGGAATTTACGTGGAAACCCAATTGGGGAAAAACCATGGGGGAGGGAGTAATCTACTATAACAATATTGGGACAACAAGTAGTGTATTTGTGTTGTATCTCTTGTGCCCTTCCTCCTTCAATTCCTTGCTTATTGCTGTTAGGTTTGTAATATTCAAGAACGCAATCAAATTACAAAAATAAGCGGAAGCGAGATAAAATCAGAGTTTAAAAAAAATTTACAAACCATATACCCGGATAACCCTTTATGCATAATTATTAATTAAACGAAAAGATAAAGAATAAAATCATACCCTTGAAGATCGAGCTTCCTCAGGTACAAGTTCACCTCCAAATCCTTCCGCGTTCAACTTGAATCCACCGGGTTTGGTTCCTTCCTTTGATCAACATTAGCCACCCATATGTTTGGCCTCTAGAGGTGATCCACCAAGGAAAAATAAAGATTCAAGAAGAAGGGGTATTGGCTCAATCCTAGTTTTCTATCTCTATAGAAAATACGTACTCTCCAACAAATTGAAATTATGTCGTTGTAAAAGTCAACAACCCTATCACCCATAATAAGACTCCTCTTATTAAGATATCAAGTAACCTTATTTAATAAAAATAAGATATTATTTAATTAAACTCTTTTAATTAAATGGGCTCCCTAATCTTATTAGGGATAATTAATTAAACTCCTTTAACTAATTTTCCTCCTAATCCTATTAGGAATAAATGAGAGTACTTATATTAAATTAATTCTTAAACTCTTTTAGAAATTAAAATAATAATAATTGTAATAATATTAATAAGACTCCTCTTATTAATTTATATTTAATATTTCTAAAATATTAAATAATAAATATTAAGCTATTTAATTTATTCTATCACCATAGATTAAATTAAATATACTTAACATATTATTACGATTATGCCATTAACTTCTTAAATAATTATTCTTCCTTTTATGGTGTGACCCTTTAGGTTCTCCATATTAAACCTATTGTGAATAAATCAATTAGAACAATTAATCTTATTTAAATAAATAAATTCAATAATTAATTTATTTAAATAAATAATATTTATTCTATAATAGATGATAAGCCTCCCTAGCGATCAACGACTTTCCGGATAATATAGATTTCAACATTAATCATAAAAGAACCTTTGAGTAAATAGTTACCGCATAATTCAATCCTTCCACCATACTGATGTCCCAATTAAATATAAGACGTATGAAATTACCGTCAAGTCTTATTTTATTTAATTATATGTATTTCAATCCTTAAATGCACAACTCAAATAATGAAAATTAGAAACTCCTTTCTAATTTCATTACGCCTTAACCCGAGGACTACTTGGGTTGTCATTTATCGAATCACATAGGACATTTCTCTTCTTTTATTAGAAGTGGTAGATTCTTTATTGATCATACATTATCTCCATTGTATACAACTTATTATACCCAATCATACCCTTTGATATACCCTAAGGGTCTTAAGGAATAAGTCAAAGTATAATTCATCATACACAAGATACTATGATGATCTCAAGTCCAAGGATCACTTGTACTACTATCACTACAGAATTCCTATTGACAGTAAAATAAAACTCCATTAGGTATTCCTTAGCGAGCCACGTTCAAAGAAACTTATTCTCTAATAAGCACCTACATACTTGCTTTAGTGTCTCCACATAAATGATCACAGATCAATCATCCTCATCCAAAGCGAAGCAAGCAACGTATGTACCAATCTATCCGGATTCATTAATCCCCAATTTAGTAATCCAATGATTGGGAACTATTTTAGTTTTTAAGCTTTCTAAGAATTTAGATCTCATTAGAATGATCATCATCATTATTCTAAAAGCATTGCTTAAAACTATGGGTTTATCACATATTATAAAAACAAAGATCATGTAGATAATTAAAAGCCTTTAATAAATTAATACTTTTTATTAATAAATGAATAAGATTGTTACAAAGTATATGCTTTATCATCAAACATGATTGGCTTGTGTGCATACTACTTTCAATCTCCCACTTGCTTTAAAGCCAATCGTCATGGTATCTTATACTCTTCTTCTCTAAGTGACGATTATCCTTGTAAGACCCCGAAATTTTTTTTAAATAAAAAGGAATTTCCTTTATTTATTATTTTGAAATAGTAAGGGTTGAGTTGATTAATGTGGATAGTTAAGGGTTAAATACGCAAATATTTCAAAATAAGCAAGTGGTTATAAAATATTCATTTTTGTCGGGGAATATTCGTTTGGTCGTGGAATATTCGTCTTTCGGGGAATATTCGTATTTATCTAGGTTGCTAGCAATGACCATGTGTGGGCCCCATAACGGAAAGGGATTGGATGAGGAAAACGCACAAATATAAGTTGTTTAAAAATAACGGCGTAATTGTTACCAAGTATCATGTTGGAATACCCGTTAGGTTAAAACACACTAATACGCGTTGTTGAACAAAGAGCACGGTGTATTGCATCAATTATTGATTCTTACGTGAAGAAGGCACTACTCAATAATTGTTACGGTAATTACTTCAATAGTTTATTTTATTGATTCAATAATTGATGCGTTGGTATTTTATATTATTCTTTGCTTTAATAATTGTCATCGCACGATGATTTCCCATTATCGGATCAATAATTCATATTATTTGAATAATATTATTAGATAACATTATTGGCAATGTCTAGAAAGTTACATCTAAGGAGAGGTTTGGTCACTCTAATTGCGCGCCCAAGAAGAGAGAGATCCTTATTGGAAAGCCCCTCTTCCGGGAGCGGCTGGTTGTCATAAATGTGATTACGTAATATTATTTGTGAATAATTAATTATTGATTCATATGATAAGGAAATATTTATTTTATATGAATATAAATGATGGATTTATTTATGTGGTTATTAATGAAGGAATTAATCTTTGAGATGTTTTATTTGTATTTTGTCTGGATTGGAGGTATTAAAAGATCAAATTGGTGTTATTACGACTTTATTGTGTGAGTTATAATATTTAATCCGACCGTTGGATCGTTGTAATTTTGGATATGTTATACATATATAAGTTGAGTATATGTCCACAAATTTTGAACCGTTAAAAATGAGCGATAATTTATTATGAATTTTAAGAGGTGACCGATTGAAATTAGGTTATAAATGATTTTGGTGGAAAATTCTAGAATTGGTGGGCCCCACTTTTGGTTGATGAGAAATGTGCTCAATTGAATTTTCAAATGTGGTGGGTGGGAATAGTAGCGAGTAAAGCCATCGGGTTGCGAGTTAAGTCTGCCTTGAGCGTCTTAACATTTTCCTATATAAATAGAGGCTAAGTTAGAATTGAAAATCACACCGTAAACAAAGTTTTCTCTCTCTCTCTATTATTGAGCGCGCATTTTGTGAGTATTTAGATACTTTGAGAGTTCTTTGTCAAGACAAGTTTCATTCAAAGATCACTTCCGACCTTTCCTTCCGGCAATCGATTCTTTGAGGTAAGGGATATTATTTTTTTTATAATGATATTATTTCTTCATATCATTATCTTTGAAATGTTGATCTGAAGTTTTATCAAATTTAGAACTTTTTCATGTATGGGTTACTATTCATGAGTTACTATTCACGAAGTTACTATTCATGAGTTACTTATTCACGAGTTACTATTCACGAGTACTATTCATTAAGCGTGAAGATGTTTTTGTGGAATTTCTATCTTTTGGTGTCTGAGTTACTATTCACGATATCAAGATACTATTCACGATACTCTGACTATTCACGTGATACTGACCTTATTCAATGAAAAATAAAATTTCTTCTTTTCGTTCAAAATATCTATTCTGGATACTAGCTTTGATTGTATCCATGTTTTGATTATTCTTGAATTTTACACCACTATGATTATTTTTGAGGTATTGTTGGACATGGATAAAACAAAGTACTGAATCCTTAATCCTTAATCCTTGTCATTTTGTTTCACCGGATTCGTTCTTTAAAAATATTTTTCATCATCCTCGGTCTTAAATGATGATATTATTGAATATCTTTGGCCAGTAGTCTGAAAGATGAATGATTTCTGAAGAATATCTTTGGCACATAGTGCAAAGATGAACAGTGTTTAAAATGAACATGGCCGATGATGAATATCTTTGGCCTTTAGTGCAAAGATGAACAGTGTTGTGATGAACATGAATAGATTGATGAATATCTTTGGCTCAGAAGTGCAAAGATGAATATTTGATTTGAGATGAATATTGATTGATGTTACATGGATAAAATATTGATGATGGACCGTTAAATTCATAGATTATAGTAGATTTCATTCTCTACGTAACTCTTCTATGAATTATTATTTCCATTGCGAATATTGATCTCAAAACTTGTTGTCTATTGTATTCTATCGATTTTTTCCTCGTTGGAGACTAACGATAATTTGTTGTATATTATCTTAGTCATAGTATTCTTCTTGGGCTAGTTGAGCTCACCCTTTTCCTTGTTGTTCCATTTTTCTTCTCGGGAGGCGAGAATGTAGCGAAATCTTAGTAGGGGTATGGAATGAAGGTTTTAGAAAGGATTGTTTAGTAGTCCTCACCATTTTGTAAAATAATGTATCAATAAATGTGATGGGGATTTATTTGAGTATAGATATTGTCTGAAGATAATATTTGTATTTAAACTCACAGTTTCTTATTGTAATAATAAAGTTGTAGTTGTTTCGTATACATGTATTTGGCGACTCAGAATGGGTGTGGTGTATACCTATTTTGGGGGCGTCACAATCCTGCTGTTGGATAAGCTTTAGTTAATGGATATGCAATGTTGTTCTTGAGAGTCCACTATCTCTATAGTGATTTCCCATCTTTCAATGATTCTAATAATCAAATGAAAGTGCTACAACACATGTTTAGATCCAAGATGAGACTTAGGAACTATTCCTAGTTCTGTAATGAACTTTTAATCCAAACAATCAACTTGCGACTTCATTTATAGCTATATACTTTGTCTTTATCACTAAACCAAAGAACTATTTGTTTGTTTGGAACCTTTCCAATTCAACGCACCAATCGCTTCAAGGTAACACTTTTACCTTAAAGTGGATTTTTGATCGTCTTGGTTTGTCTCGAAAAACTTGAGTCTCGTAAAGCCCTCTAGTTTTAATTTAAACCCACCATGAATATGATCACATCCTTAGTGCTTGGGTTAAGCACTTTAAGATGTTTTTCACCGACTCATAGTGAACTTCTCCATAATATGACCCGATCAACATCGTGTCTCGTACATTTCATTGCATGCGTGATTGTCACTTCATGCGACTCTCTTTCGTCGAGTGCTGGGGTCTATTAAGAGATACACTCCATAGCTCATCGACATGAGACATCTCTTGGGTTTGCCATGCTAAACGACTTTAGCATCAAATGAATATACGTTCCTTGGGTTAAGTCGAGCATCCTCTTAAATCTATCTATATAGATTTATATCCCCACCTAAGATACTCTTCTAAATCATTCATGGAAGAATGTTTAGACAACTTTATCTTTACTGATTGTAGCATTGGTATGTAATTCCTCATCCGTAGTATATCAACATATAGTACTAGGAATGTCACGATGCTCCCACTAACCCTTTTGTACACACTAGGTTCATTCTTATTTTTGATAAAATCAAATTCCTTTGATTGCCCCATCAAAATGAATGTTCCATTTTGAGAGTGTCTATAACTCTTACCTCATCGTATGTAACTGGATCATCATCTTCTATGATACATACCTCATCATCATCATCCATGATGAATCCATACCTCCTGTGTATCTTGGTAATATTCAGTTTACGATTCTATTGTGTGGTACAATAGGTCCATCTACGTGTTCCTCTTATTTGACTTATAGTGTTTTGTGGTTCTTGAACTCTTCAAGATCTATTATCCTCCCACTAGCCCCTTCAATGATAAACACCTTTATCTTAGAAGGCGTGTGTTCATGAACAAACACCTTTTGCAAAGTAGGATTATAGAACATTTACCCTAAACTTACTTTAGTATGTCCCACAAATTGTATTTGTCAAATCTTGTCCCAAGCTTATCCTTTGAAACTTTTTCACATAAGTAGACAACCCTTATCTTAACATACTTAAGATTAGGAATCCTCCCCATCCATAACTTTTATGGAGTCTTGGGGTGGATTTTGAGGTTACCATTTTCGTGAGATACGCAGACCATTTCTAGGACATTATCCCGTAAGGATACCGGAATGTCGGTAAAATCATTATGGGCCGCATCTATGTCCAACAAGGTACGATTTTTAATTCGATACATCAATCAATTATTGCATGTATCGGGATGTGTCCATTATGAGAAAACCATTTGAGATGATCTAGAAACTTATTGCACAAGTATTTATTCCTTAATCTAATCAAAGAATCTTAATACTTTGTCAATTTGTTTCATTTCTGAATTCTTTGAACCTTTCAAATAATTCACACTTGTATTTTAACAAATACATACATTCAACTCTTTCAATGATCATCTCCTTTTCTTATACTAATTAGTTCAATATGCAAAATTATTTTCATGTAAGTCAAGTATACAAAATTTATTAAGTAATATTCCGATTCTATACAAAACATTATTATTATAAATAGAACAACAATTGTTCTTAATTATAATACCAAAGATTTTATTGTCCAACAATAAAATAGAAATAATGTTTCCAACGAGAATTGGAATACAATAACAACTTATTGATTTAATAGATTTGCCCAGTAGGCGATCTTTAAACTATAAGTTTCTATAGCTAATGCAAAGAACCTTTGCTTCATTTTCCACACATAGGATTACTTATCTTTGTTTAACTTTCTACTTACAACTTGGTCCTTCATAAATCTATATTTATGATAACCAAAGTCGGTATCCAATACCCAAGTAGAACCTTGACTTAAAGAAAAATTATTTTAAATCATGAACAAATTTGTATTTGTAACCAAAACTTCACTAAGCTTCTTTGGTTAGCCTCTGCAAGATGCTTCTCGCATTCTTTCCAAAGGTGTTCAGGGCTTATTGCGGTGGAAGCAAACTCCTTTGCTATCCATATCGGTTTTATTCTTATTATCCTTTGTTTTGCCTTTCTATTTACCTTCTTTAAATCGTTCTTCTTTTCGAAGATCCTTTGGCCCTACCAAGAAGACTTGATCTTTCTTGGTTGGAAAGTGACTCTCAACATTTTTCAATATGTTAAGCAAATCAAATGGGCGATATCTAGCTTGTTCATATGAAAAATTCACAACAATTAGTGAAAGGAGTCCGGAGTGAGTGCAAGATCAAATCTTGGCTCAACTCTCCATCCATGACAAAACCAGTTTGTCTAATTGATCAATCAAATTGATTATGTTAAGAACTTTTTATCTATACTATATAGTGCCATTAGGCCATTCTAGATCGGAAGAGCTCCTTAGATATCTCGATATCTATCAGTCCTACTTTCCTCACCATCAACTACTTAATGTGCGGGAATATAGTAGAAGCATCCATAGTTTCATCTTCGACACTGAAGCTCGTTACTTTCATGGATGCGAGCATGATGCATTGAGCCAATCGTGCATCATCTTGCCACTTTCTAAAAGTAGCAATGTCTTCCTCGGAGGCATTATCTCTAACCATTCACGCAGGATAGACGTATTAAGGACATAAGATAACTTTTCACCCATGAGAACTATTCTCAAATTCCTTAACCAACTGCTTAATTCTTGCAGTTAATTTAGCATCTAATATGCTTCATAATGATAGTAATTTTAGACAATGTAAAATTACGTAAATGAATTTGTAATTAACAACATTTAACATACATTCTTTTATTAATTACCAAAATAAATTAGGTCTTGTTTTAAATTGGTATCTCCCACTATTTTCTTCAAACTATATTACCTCACTTATATAGTTCAAATAAAATCTAATTAAAGATTTGCTAGTGAGAATAAGGATCTCATTTCAAATGTATATAGCCTTGTGGTGACACAACAAACTATATATAAATAAATAGGTAGACAACTTTTGTCAATTACATCAACTATGCAACTCCTTTTCTTTTGCCTCTTAGATTATTTTGATCAGTGGTGGCACATCCAATCAAAATTATCCAAGTTAAATCCGACCTAGCACTCCATATATTCAAAAAGAAAAATATCATCCTTGTGGTGACACAACAAAACAATATTGTTCAATTTTCTTTATAAGCATCAAATGTGATAAATTAACATCTTAAATACTTAATACTTGCCTTGTGGTGACACAACAAACTCATATTAAATATTTAATACTCTATTAATTTTATCATGCTAGAAGGCGACGTTCGATATTCCAAATATCTTTGAACGCTTAGGATTTAATATAAAAATTGAGGGGTTTGTTATTAATTTGTCTCATCTTGTTTAGCGCATTACATTTATATATATATATAAAAAACGCGTATATTAATTAACATGCGAAGCATGTTTGCATAATATATAATATATATAATATAAGCATGCACGCATATAGAATCTAATATTCTACCCGAATTGATTATGGACTTTTATTCTAGTTTGGTTCACTAGAGCCACCAAGTGAACCAAAAGGTCAAACCCTAGGGTGCAAGAAATAATATTTAAATATAACTATTACATTTAAACCCGGGCTCCATTACAAACGGGTCTTCAAGCGCTCGCTCTTGCTTTGATCTCCAATTTTTCAAAATAATTCTAACTATTCCTATTACAAAACTATTTAAAATAAATAGAAACCTTGATCGTGAATCGAGGGGAAGTACATAGGAGGAGATAGAATTTACATTATGAAAAATTAGAGAAGACGAGGTATCGCAGACCCCATTTAATAATACCCATACATTCACGCATCCAACTAAAATAAAATCCAATCATATTGGTCAATAGTCCATAATCAATCCCATTTATTATCATACACATCATCATACGCATCAATAAATAACATTCATCTCATGAATAATAAACATTTAATATATATATTGATATCATTTAATGGGCAAATTTAGTTAGTATAAAATCTATTTTTGAATCAAAATAAACTCCTTTATTTTAATCCAAATTTAAATCAAAATAAAACTATTTTATTTTAATTTATCTAATTTTGAATAAAATAAACTATTTTATTTTAATCAAAATCTTTAATCAAAATAAACTCCTTTATTTTAATTAATTATGGAATCCAATTCCATGTAAAAAAATTTAATTAAAATAAACTCTTTTATTTTAATTAATTATGGAATCCAATTCCATGTAAAAAATATTTTATTAAAGGAAACACGGATATTCTTTCCTATTCACAAATAAACTCCTTTATTTTGAATAATATGAAATCTTATTCCATATTTAAATAAACTCTTTTATTTAAGAAAATTAGATTCTCTTTCCTATTCACAAATAAACTCTTTTATTTTGAATAATATGAAATCTAATTTCATATCTAAATAAACTCCTTTATTTAAGGAAATTAGGAATACAATTTCAACTCCAATTAGTTATCATGGAATCTAATTCCAACTCTAATTAGTTAGCATGAAATTTAATTTTAAAATTAAAATAAACTCTTTTATTTTAATATTAAAATAAACCTTTTATTTTAAGATTAAAATAAACTTTTATTTTAATTAAAATAATTAAGAATAATATATATATATATATATATTAACCGTATATATAATTATATATATATATGAGTACCTAATATATATAATATATGTGACGCCCCAAAATAGGTATACATCACCCATTCTCGAAATTGTCGATACATGGCATGTAAACAACTACAACTTTATTACTACAACAAGAAATCAGTGAGTTTAAATACAAATATTATCTTCCAGACAATATTTATACTCAAATAAATCCTCATCACATTTATTGATACATTATTTTACAAAAATGGTGAGGACTACTAAACAATCCTTTCTAAAACCTTCATTCCATACCCCACTAAATGCTCGCTATATTCTCGCCTCCGAGAAGAATGGAACAAAAAGGAAAAGGGTGAGCTCAACTAGCTCAAGAAAGAATATTATGACTAAGATAATATACAACAAATTATCGTTAGTCTTCAACAGGAAAAATTTAATAGAATACAATAGACAACAAATTTTAAATCAATATTCGCAGCTGAAGTAATAATTCATTAGAAGAGTTAAGTAGAGAATGCAAACTACTATCTTCTATATATGAATTTAAAAGTTCATCGCTCATCTTTTATCCTCAGTAACATCAATCCATAAACATCCGGAATCAAATATTCATCTTTGCACTACAGGCCAAAGATATTCATCATTAGTCATGTTTCATTTAAACACTGCTCATCTTTTGCACTACAAAGCCAAAGATATTAATCGATCCATGTTCATCTCAACACTGCTTCATCTTTGCACTACTGTGCCAAAAGATATTCTTGAGAATCATTCATCTTTTGCTACTGGGCCAAAGATATTCAATAATATCATCATTTAAGACCGAGGATGATGAAAATATTTTTAAAAACGAATCCAAAGGTGAAACAAAATGACAAGGATTAAGGATTAAGGATTCGTAATTTGTTTTATCCATGTTCAAAAATACCTCAAAATAATCATAGTGGTGTAAAATTCAAGAATGATCAAAACATGGATACAATCGAAGCTAGTATCCGTAATAGATGTTTTGGTCAAAAAGAAGAAATTTTATTTTTCTATGAATAAAGTCAGTATATCGTGAATAGTCTTGTCAGTATCGTGAATAGTCTTAATATCGTGAATAAGAATCTCAAACAATTAAAAGATAGAAATTCCACAAAAACATTTTCACTTCTTACGCAATAAGACTTGTGAATAGTAACTCGTGAATAATAAGAACTCATGAATAAGTAACTCGTGAATAAGAACTCATGAATAAGTAACCCCGATACGAAAAAAGTTCCAAATTTGATAAAAGTTCCAACTAATATTTCAAAGATAATGATATTGAAGAAATAATATCATTATGAAAAAAATAATATCCCTTACCTCAAAGAATTAGTACTTCTAAAGGAAAGGTCAAGTGATGTTGAATGCAACTTGTAGATTGAATGAACTCTCAAAGTATCTAAATACTCACAAAATACGCTCAATAATATAGAGAGAAATCTTTGTTTTACGGTGTGATTTTCAATTCTAACTTAGCCTCTATTTATAGGAAAATGTTAGCCCACCAAGCGAGACTTGACCTAAGCACCGATGGCTTTACCTGCTACTATTGCCACCCACCACATTTGAAATAAAATTCAAAGACATTTCTTCACCAACCACAAGTGGGGCCCACTCAATTCTAGAATTTTCCACCAAAATCAATTATAACCCCAATTTCCGAATCACCACCTCTTAAAATTCATAACAAATCATTCGTTCATTTTTAATAGCTTCAAAATTTGTGGACATATACTCAACTTATGTATGTATAATATATCCAAAAATTACAACGATCCAACTGATCGGATTAAAAATTATAACTCACGCTTAATACATCGTAAAAAAAATCTTGATTTGATTTTTAATACCTCCATTCCGACAAAATTACCGATAAAACACCTCAACATTAAATCATTCAATTATAACCACATAAAATAAATAAATCCATCGTTTATAAATATTTTCTTATCATATCAATAATTAATTATTCACAAATAATATTACGTAATCACAATTATGACAACCAAAGCCGCTCCTCCGTGAAAGAGGGCTTTCCGATAAGGATTTCTCCTCATCTTGGCCAAATTAGGTGACCAAACCTCTCCTCGATGTAACTTTCTAGACATTGCCAATAATGCTATCTAATAATATTATTTAAATAATATGAATTATTGATCCGATAATGGAGATAATGTGCAAAAGTGACAATTATTGAACAACAATAATATAAAATATCAACGCAAAGAATTATTGAATCAATAAAATAAAATCTTGAATATAATTATCGTAACAATTATTGAGTAGTGCCTTCACGTAAATATCAATAATTGATGCAATACCGCGTAATGCTTCTTGTGCGACCACGCGTATTCTATCAGATTTTAACCAATTGGGTATTCCAACAGATCTTAATTGTAATAACTACTGTATTATTTTTAACCAACTTATATTTGTGCGTTTTCTTCATCCAATCGCTTTCACATGGGGCCCACACATGGTCATACTGGCAGTCATTTAATATTCTCCACAAAGATTTAATATTCCACGACCAAACGAATATTCCCGAACAACAATGAATATTTTATAACCACTTGCTTATTTTGAAATATTTGCGTATTTTACCCTTAACTATCCACATTAATCAAATCAACCCTTACTATTTTAAAATAATAAATAAAGGAAATTCCTTTTATTTAAAAAATTTCTGGGTCTTACAACCTCCCTCCTTATGAAATTTCGTCCTCGAAATTGACGTGACGCACTGGTGTTTGAAAAGGTGAGGATACCTCGCTTTCATTTCGCTTTCCATTCCCTGTGTCATTTCCTCTATAAAGCATGATTCCTCCACAAAACTTTAACTTGTGGTATGACCTTTCATAGCGTAAGACATGCTCCTTCCTATCCAAGATCTTGGATGGTACCTCCTCATACGTTAAGTCTTGGCTATCTCGTCCTCTGGCTTCTAACTCAATAACGTGGTTCGGGTCTTTCACATATTTACGATGCATGATATGTGAAACACATTATGAACACGAGACATACTTTCGAGGTAACGCAAGTGTGGCGCCCCCAAAATAGGTATACATCACCTATTCCGAGTTGTCAATACATGGTACGTAAACAACTACAACTTTATTATTACAACAAGAAACTGTGAGTTTGAATACAAATATTATCTTCTGCATAATATCTATACTCAAATAAATCCTCATCACATTTATTGATACATTAATTTACAAAATGGTGAGGACTACTAAACAATCCTTTCTAAAACCTTCATTCCATACCCCAGACTCGTACTCGCTATATTCTCGCCTCCCGAGAAAAAATGGAACAAAAGGAAAAGGGTGAGCTCAACTAGCTCAAGAAAAGAATATTATGACTAAGATAATATACAACAAATTATCGTTAGTCTTCAACAGGAAAAATATAATAGAATACAATAGACAACAAATTTTAAATCAATATTCGCAATGAAATAATAATTCATTAGAAGAGTTAAGTAGAGAATGCAAACTACTATCTTCTATGTATGAATTTAAAAGTTCATCGCTATCTTTTATCCCCTCGTAACATCAATCAATATACATCTAGAATCAAATATTCATCTTTGCACTACGTGCCAAAGATATTCATCACCGGGTCATGTTCATTTAAACACTGCTCATCTTTGCACTACGGGCCAAAGATATTCTTCAGAATCATTCATCTTTGCACTACAGCCAAAGATATTCTTAAGAAATCATTCATCTTTGCACTACAAGCCAAAGATATTCCATAATATCATCATTTAAGATCGAGGATGATGAAAATATTTTTTTTTTAAAGAAACGAATCCAGTGAAACAAAATGACAAGGATCAAGGATTAAGGATTCGTACTTGGTTTTATCCACGTCCAAAAATACCTCAAAAATAATCATAGTGGTGTAAAATTCAAGAATGATCAAAACATGGATACAATCGAGTTAGTATCCGAATAGATGTTTTAGACGAAAAGAAGAAATTTTATTTTTCTATGAATAAGACCAGATATCGTGAATAGTGCCAGATATCGTGAATAGTGCCAGATATCGTGAATAAGAACTCCTACACCAAAAGATAGAAATTCCACAAAAAACATCTTAACTCTTCATGAATAAGACTCGTGAATAATGAACGCATGTATAAGAACTCGTGTGAATAAGAACTCATGAATAAGAACCCATGAATAAGAACCCGACATGAAAAAGTTCCAAATTCGATAAAAACTTCAGATCAACATTTCAAAGATAATGATATTGAAGAAATAATATCATTACAAAAAAAATAATATCCTTACCTCAAAAGAAGTTAGATTGATGGAATAACGTATTTGAATGAACTTGCACCGTATATCAATACTCAAAGTATACTCAAAATACTCACAAGAATACGCTCAAAATATCGAGAGAGAAATAGAGAAAAACTTCAGCTTTTAAAGTGATTTTCAATTCTAACCCAAGACCCTATTTATAGAAATTGCTTAGAACACCAAAGCGAAAAATTTAATATAATATTAATATAATTATACAAATTTTCCTTAGCCCACCTTTTGGTCAAAACACCAGCCACACATGTTAATGATGTCCAAAAAAAATACAAAAAACGTTTTTCTTAACAAAAATAATTTAAACTCCCAAAAATCAATTATTTTGAGCTTCTAACTTCAATAATTCATAATAAATAGCCCTTTCATCAGAAAATTCGAATCTCGCGAGTTTTATAGGAATTTCAATTCTCTACAACTTTACAGAAGAAAGTTTTTAAAATTCCAAATAGAAATTGACCGAAATCCACAAACGGGCGATTTTACAGGGCTATAATCAAATTTCAGTAATAAATGGGGTCCACCGACATGTTTAACATGTTTTAAACATTTATTGCAACAAAAATACTCTTCCTCCTCAGATACTCATATATCCCACATTCGTTGTAAAAATATCACCAATTAATATATTATTAAAATAATATATTTAAATGAATTATTTTATCGTAAAAAGATAAAATATTAATTTTCAACAATTGTCATTTAAAAATTTTCTCCATCTATATCCACATAAAATCAATATTTTCCTCATCATATAAATCAATAATTAATTATTCACAAATAATATTACGTAATCACAATATCGATGACAACTGTGCTCCTCGTGAAAGAGGGGCTTTCTTTCCAATAAGAATTTCTTCTTCTTGGCGCAATTAGGTGACCAAACCTCTCCTTAAATGTAACTTTCTAGACATTGCCAATAATGTTATCTAATAATATTATTCAGATAATATGAATTATTGCTTCGATAATGAAAAAATACCGTAAATGACAATTATCAAACAACAAAGAATATAAAATATCAACGCAAAGAATTATTAACTCAATAAAATAATTTGAATAAAGAATTATCATAATCATTATTGAGTAGTGCCTTCTTCGTAAGAATCAATAATTGGTGCAATACTGCGTAGCTAACCGCTTTCAACAACGCCAGATTAGTGTATTTTAACCACCGGGTATTCCAACAAGATAATCTGCAATAACTACGCCAAGTTATTTAAAAACAACTTATATTTGTCGCTTTCTTCATCCAATCGCTTTCCGTTATGGGGCCCACACATGGTCATTGCTTGTGTCAATATTTAATATTCCCCGACAAAGATTTAATATTCCACGACCAAACGAATATTCCCGAGCGATAATGAATATTTTATAACCACTTTAGCTTATTTTGAAATATTTGCGTATTTAACCCTTAACTATCCACATTAATCAAATCAACCTTACTATTTCAAAATAATAAATAAAGGAAATTCCTTTTTTTAAAAAATTTGAGGTCTTACAACCTCCCTCCTTATGAAATTTCGTCCTCGAAATTGACGTGACGATACTGGTGTTTCAAAAGGTGAGGATACCTCGCTTTCATTTCCGCTTCCAATTCCCGTGTCATTTCCTCTATAAAGATGATTCCTCCACAAAACTTTAACTTGTGGTATGACCTTTCATGCGTAGGACATGCTCCTTCCTATCCAAGATCTTGACGGTGTACCTCCTCATACGTTAAGTCTTCTATTATCTCGTCCGGCTTCTAACTCAATAACGTGGTTCGGGTCTTTCACATATTTAAAGCATGATATGTGAAACACATTATGAACACGAGACATACTTTGAGGTAACGCAAGTCTATATAGGCTACATTTCCTACTTCCATCAAGAATTTGAAATGGACCAATAAATCGTGGATTGAGCTTTCCTCTCTTCCCAAATCTTGTAACTCCCTTCCATGGAAGCAACTCGCAACAATACACGATCCCCTACATTAAATTCCACGTCCTTTCGATGAAGATCCGCATAACTCTTTTGTCGATCTTGTCTTTGCCGCTTTGTATACGTTGTCGAATCATTTGGATCTTTTCGGTGAGTTATACGTACTTAACTTCGGGTCCCAACAATGTTGCTTCACCCACCTCATCCCAACATATTGAGAACGACATTTTCGTCCATATAATGCTTCAAATGGAGCCACACCTATACTTGCTCGATAAGCTCATGTTGTTGTAGGAGAATTCCACCAATGGTAAATACTTATCCCAACCGCCTTGAAGTCTAGGACACGTAGTCTTAATAAATCTTCAAGAGTTTGAATAGTCCTCTCTCGATTGTCCGTCTGCTTTGGGGATGGTATGCGAACTAAATCGCAAACTGCGCTCCATAGCTTTTTGCAAGCTAACCCAAAATCTTGAAGTGAATCTTGGGTCACGATCCAAACTATGGATACAGTATGCCATGCAACCTCACAATCTCATTCACGTCATATACTAGCAAGACGCTCAAGGAATAAGTCTCCGTGATCGGCAAGAAATGAGCGGACTTGGTTAATCTATCAACAATAACCCAAATAGCATTGATGCCTTGAGAAACCGTAGGGAAGACCCGTAAACGAAATCCATAGTAATGTGTTCCCACCCCATTCCTAATCTCAAGTGGTTGCAATGGACCCTTAGGTACAAGATGCTCCGCTTTTACACGTTGGCAAGTTAAACACATCGAGATAAACTTTGCAATCTCTCTCTTCATATTGTTCCACCAAAATGTATGTCAAGATCACGATACATTTTAGTAGACTTCCAGATGGATTGCAAATGGCGTATTGTGTGCCTCCATCATAATCTTGTACTTCAAATCGTAGTCGTTAGGAACACAAAGTCTAGAGTGGACTCAAGTATTCCTTCTTGTACTTTCTTCTTCATCATACGCATCATTCTGGTTCGGTGGCTTGAAAGCAACCTTAACTTTTTTCTATTAAAGTTGGCTCTACGCGTATACTTGACATCATCGCACTCGTTCCTCGCATATGATCTTCTACTCAATGCGCCGCCTACTACGTTCTCTTTACCGGGATGGTATTGAATAGTGTGGTCGTAGTCTTTCAATAGCTCGAGCCAACGTCATTTGCCGCGATGTTGAGTTCTTTTTTGAGTGAAGAAATATTTAAGGCTTTTATGGTCCAAATATATCTCCACTTTCTCCCCATATAGATAGTGCCTCCATATCTTTAAGCAATAAACGACATTGGGCCGCTAACTCTAGATCATGAGTAGGATAATTCCTCTCATACTCTTTAAGTTGTCGCGAGGCATAATTATGACTTTCCCACGCCAGCATGAGAACACATCCTAACCCTTTGCACGAAGCATCGGCAGAGATAACAAATCCATCCGAACCAGATGGTATTGTTAGAACAGTCTTAGAAATAAGTCTCCTCTTAAGCTCTTGGAAACTTTTCTCGCATTCTTCGCTCCAAACGAATTTTGTATCCTTCCGAAAGTTAATTTGAGTTAATGGAGTAGCGATTCGAGAAAACCTTCCACGAATCTCCGATAATAACCACTAAGCCCAAAAGCTACGTCACTTGATCAATCGACTTGGTTGCTCTAACTTTGTATTGCTTCAATCTTCGTCGGATCAACAGATACTCCATGTTTCGACACCACGTGCCCAAGGAATGCTACTTCCTCGAGCCGAACTCGCATTTCTTCAATTTGGCATATAGTTGGTTTTCAACAGAAAGCCTTTGGTGTACCATCTTCACGACTTTTGAAATGGTGCTCAATAAAGATCTTCACGACTTTTGGAATATATAAAATTGCAGGATGTCATCAATAAAGACAACAACAAAGCCCATCCAAATATTCCTTCGAATACTCGGTTCATCAAAGACCCCAACTTATAAATAAAGATGAATTTTTCTATAAATATTATTTTTGAATATTATGGAATAAATTTGATATAATGTTATAGTTATAGTTGGTAATATTTATAAATTTTGCAAAGTATGCAAGTTGTTATAAAATATTCGTTTTGGGTGGGAATATTCTTTTTGTTAGGAATATTCGCATAATGGCTCAATCATCAGTGGACCCCACAATGTAATTATCATTTGATCGAGAAAACGACAAAAAATATTTTATAAAAAAAATAACTACGGAGGTGTTACCGTTAAAACCGCTGAACTACCCTAAGGGTAAAAGTACAAGAATACGCCAGAGTCGATAAGAAGACACTAGATTGATTATCGATGCTTACGTGAGAAGTCACTCACCTATGCTCAATTATCACTACAAAGAATTGTCGATCATATCTCTTATATTATCGATTCAATTATCACACAAGATCATCCAGATAATATATGTTATAGTATTAAATCAATAATCGAGACGACAAGTTATAAATGATTAATAATTGTTGAAAGATTAAATATGTGTTGATGAAAAAAAAAAATGATTTGTGGTAAGTTTGATTATTTTATGGGGGCCTATATGTCATCATCTAAGAGTCTCTTCACAATAGTAATTACCTTCATCAATAGTAATTACCTTTGTAGAATTAGTATATACCTTCATAAATAGTAATTACCTTCACAATAGTAATTACCTTCAGAATAGTATTTACCTTCACAATAAGTATTTACCTTCACAATAGTAATTACCTCAGAATAGTATTTACCTTCACAATAGTATTTACCTTCGCTAATAGTAATTACCTTTACCAGACGCCGAACCACTTGTCGCTTCACATTACAAAGGCCGAACCACTTGTCGCTTCACACATACAAAGGCCAAACCAACAAAGCCAATCATTAGTCACTTTTTTTCACTACACGAAAAGCTAAGCTAGAAATCTTCTATAAATAGAGGCCTAGGGCTTCATTATTTTTTCACTTAATTCATTCAAGCTTATAGAGAGAAAGTATAGAGAGAATAAGAGAGAAAGAAGAAGAGTATTTTGTTACTACACCGCAGCAAAGATTCAATCTCCTACCAAATGTAAGGGGTGTTATTCTTTCTTATTCATGAAGAGAACTGTTGTTATTCCATCGCTTATTATTCTCGCTGAATAACTCAGATAAGTGGTTTACCCTATACTTGGTGACATTCTTCTATTATTCTCTTGAACATCCTGCTCTCAGGTTTTTACACCTACCGGTTCCGCCTTTTATTATTATTCTTCGCTGAACATCCTGTCTGTGTGTTTTACACCTGACCGGTTCCGCCTTTTTTTATTATTCTCGCTGAACATCCCTCGTCACAGGTTTTTTACACCGACCGGTTCCGCTTTTATTATTCTGCTGAATATCCTATCTGTGTTTTTACACCGGATCCGGTTCCATCTTTATTATTCTGTTGAACATCCCGCTTGCATGTGAATTTCACCGACCGTTCCGTTATTTATTATTCTCGCTTGAATAACTCGTCTGCATGCCTATCGCATGCACGGTGATTTCTTTTGTTATTCCATTCTTTATTATACCCAAATAAGTTAAAACTTCGACTTCTATACTCCATGAAATTAGTGAATATCCTCGATATTTGCGCTTTCATCCAAAGATCTTTTCATGGAAATATTCTTCCGATCATTCTTGAATTTTACTCTACAAAACAAAGATCATGTCGATAATTTGACGTTAATAATTCCTCGGATAAAATAATTTTGAACTTGTTTTATCAATTCTTATATCATTGTCATCATCCTCATGTTTATATTTTTTTGAAAGTCATCTCGTGGCCCAGAAGGCATGGGATGGACTTGGTATGATTACGACCGAGACTATTCTTGTAATCACGACCGTAATGTTACAAAATGATGTGATAAAAATCCTCAAAGGGTCAGTAGTGTATCGATGGACAGCTTGTTGGCATCATCATGACTATTAATGAATACACAAATATTCTCGCCCGTAGAGTATGAATAATTGTGGTCGTGATACTAAAGAATATCCTCGTCAGAAGTAAGTGTGGGTGATTCGATGATGTGAATATTTATTAAAGTCGAGTCTCAAATTATAAACAATGATGAAAAACCTTTAAAACCTAAAAGATAGTAGATTTTATTTTCTACTTCGACTTTTTAATGGATCAGATATTCACCGCAGCTAAACCGTCATGTCTCATCAGATTTTATCGCTTAATATTATCAAGACTATTGATAATTTATTCTCGCATTATCTTAGTCATAATATTTCATCGGGCTAGTTGAGCTCACCCTTTCTTTCACCGTTTCTCGTGAAAATGATAATATAGCCGGGACGAGCCTGGGAAACGAAAGTGATGGTCCTCAAGATAAGATTAGTAGTCCCTCACTATTCTCGTAAAATAGTGTGATAATAATCGTAATGAGGACTTTTTTTTTGAGTTTGTATAATATCTAGTAGATTTATATTTGTATTTAAACTCACAGCTTATGTCGATTGCATACCTATGCTTTATGTTAATAAGTTGTATTTAAATTCATCACTACGTAAGTGTGCGCACCCAAGACGGGGGTGATGTATACCTAATTTTGGGGGCGCCACAACAGTATCGTAGCTTAGGATACGATCCTCGCTAAGATGTGAGAATAGTACTAGAGGGGAGAGACGGGAATACCTTCGCTAGTATTTACCTACCTAAGTTTACGTGCTATTTTATCGGTCAGTCGTAAGATAGGATAATTTGTTACACGTCAATTAACCTTTGTTTTGTGGCAAGATTCAAAAATGACATCCGAGAATGTTGAGAATAAAGATGGAGCGCAGCGCATCGCCGATTCACCACATATCAATAATCGTGATAATGTGCATCGTGAAGGCGATAATCCTCACGCAAAACAAACAACACCGACTAAATGATGAATGATCAAATGTTCGAGGCTTTATGCAATTTATGCAACAAAGAAAGTAGAGCGACTCTCGCCCAAAACGTAGGGAAACACGGAAAACTCTCTGCCACCGCTAAACAATTTAAGGAGCCGGGACCACCGGAGTTTAAGGGAGAGCCAAAACCACTTCGCTAAGCACGGATAAAGCAGACACCAAGATATTTGATGTCTCGATGCTCCGAGGAGCAAAAGGTTCCCTTTGCCGCTTTTATGTCATGCGGAGAGGCGACATCGGTGGGGAATCCAGAAACGACTCAACCAAATTGCATCAAGATATCTCGGGAGAAGTTCCAGAGTCGTTTCAACGACAAATACTTTCCCGAAAAAGTATTCGCCATACGAAGGAGGTGGAGTTTATCAAGTCGAACAAAACAATACGACCGTGTCGCAATACGAGGCAAAATTTGCGAGTTATCACGGCCATATTCCACTCGTGGATAATGAAGAGAGAATGGCGCGAATGTTTTAAGAGGTTTGAAGTTTAGAGATACGCCAACATCTTATTTCTCATAAACCGTGTTTTGTATTCGTATGTTGTAAATAGGGGCTCGCTTAGTGGAGCGCGATAATGAGTCAACGAACTAAAAGAGAGCAAAAATTAAGAAAATTATAATACCAAATGGTAGAGTAGTCATCGAGGCTATGACAACAAGCGTGAGGGAATCAATGTGCCGATATGGTAACCACTTCTGGGTAATCGTACAAAACAATAAGAATGGACATTTCAAGAAAAGGAGATTCAACAATGATGGAAAGACGCCAAAGACCAAAGACCCATTGTTAAGGAAGGAGAAAGACCACCTATCATATGCTTCAAATGCGAGAGAGAGGGACACATCATCAAATCAAATCACGCCACGCCATTCAAAGCATGTTATAATTGTGGAAGAGAAGGTCACTTAGCTCGATTTTGTCGCCATCAAGACAAATTCAAATAGATGGAGGCACCAAAGGCCATCCCGTAAAATTCAAAACCCAGAAGTGCAAGGGAGAGCAGCTTGTTGTGACCTCTCCCAAAGAGCAAGGAACCAATGAGGTCATCACGTAAGCTTATCATAAACTCTAATGAAGTCTATACTTTATTTGATACCGGTTTCTACCCATTCTTTTATTTCTCCTACTTACCCATCGATCGATTAAATTCGACCGAGAAATTAGACTTCGACTTATCTCGTGGAAACTCCGCTGGGAGAAACCTTCATTACATCCACTGCTTATAAGTCTTGTTTGGTTCAAATCGCACACCTCACATTACCTCGTCGATCTTATTTCATTAAAAATACTTGATTTGACGTGATTCTAGGGATCGATCGTTAACTACTTATCATGCAAAATTGATTGTTTTCGTAAGGTCATTAGCTTTCATATTCCTAATCAACCTATTATGCTAATTCAAACGACCAAACCATTAAAATCAATCACGGCCATCTCAAGCCATAAAGCTATTCGCTTATCAAAAACTGATGTCAAGCTTTCTTAGCTCATGTCACGATTTAAATAAAATACGCCGCTTTTAAACGATATTCCTATTGTTAATAAATTTCCGACGATTCCCCAAGAACTTCCCGCCTACCCCCAGAGCGTGAAATCAATTTTGTATCGACCTCAACCCTAGATAAAACCTATTTCCAAAGCCCCATATCGAATGGCTCCTATCAACTTCGTGAGTTAAAGACCCAACCGCAGGAATTGTTAGACATCGGCTTTATTCGTCCCTAGATTTCTCCTCGGGGTGCTCCTGCTCTATTCGTGAAGAAGAAAGATGGGAGTATGCGATTTTGTATTGATTATCTGGAGTCAATCACGTCACCATCAAAAATAGTATCCATCGCCACGATTGATGACCGTTTCACCAAATTTGTAAGGAGCCAAATTCTTTTCAAAGATCGATCTTCGCTCCGATATCACCAATCAAGATTAGAATCACCGACATTCCAAAGACGGCTTTAAACTCAGACGGCATTATGAATTCCTAGTCATGTCCTTTCGATCGACTAATGCTCCGCCGCCTTCATGGATATGATGAACCGAGTATTCAAGGAATATTTAGATCACTTTGTGGTCGCCTTTATCGATGACATCCTTATTTATTCCAAAAGCCGTGAAGATCATGAGCAACACTTGAGGTCGACACTCCAAAAGCTTCGTGAATATAAGCTTTATGCCAAGTCAAGAAATGCGAGTTCGTCAAGAAGTAGCATTCCTTGGGCACGTGGTATCAAGTCATGGAATATCCGCTGACCCAAAGAAAGATCAAGCTTATTCAAAGTCGGGAACAACCTAAATCAAGGATCAAGTACGAGCTTTCTTGCTTAATGGTTATTATCGAGATTCGTGGAAGGATTTTCTCGAATCGCTATTCCATCGACTCAAATTGACTTTGAAAGATACAAAGTTCTATTGAGCGAAGAATGTGAGAAGAGTTTTCAAGAACTCAAGAGAGACTTATTTCAAAGACCTGCTCGACAATACCATCCGCCTTGAGGGATTTGTCATCTACAAAGTGATGCTTCGCAAAGGGTCGGGATGTGTTCTCATGCAACATGGAAAAGTAATAGCCTATGCCTCATGACAACTCAAAGAATATGAGAGGAATTATCCTACTCATGATCTAGAGTCATGTAAATGTTGTCTTTGCACTTAAAATTTGGAGGCATTACTTGTATGGGGAGAAAGTGGAGATCTTTACGATCATAAAAGCCTCAAATATTTCTTCACTCAAAAGGAACTCAACACGCGACAACGACGCTGGCTTTGAACTGCTGAAAGATTATGATCATACCATCCAATACCATCCCGAAAAGCGAACGTAGTAGACGATCGAGTAGAAAAATCATATGCAAGCACGAAAAGCGATATTGTCAACGCAAAGGCCCATTTTGTGTGACTTGCAAAGGATGGAGATAGAATTAAAGACTCTGTGGACGCATGTGATGATAATGCGAGTATACGAAAGAACCGACTTTAATCGATAAAGTTAAAGTCGCCAAGCTACGCACTGAGCCGATGCGTATGAGGAAGAAAGTGCAAGAAGGTGCTACGCCGCAAGCAAGAATCGATGAAGAAGGAATACTTCGAAATCAACTCCAGCACTTTCAGTTCCTAACGACCGATTTAAAGTATAATATCATGATGGAGGCACACAACACACCATTTGCAATCCATCTCGGAGTACCAAAATGTATCATGATATTCGCTATACATTTTGGTGGAGCAATACGAAGAGAGAGATAGCAATGCTTATCTCAAGGTGTCTAACTTGTCAACGAAGTTAAAGCGAGCATCAAGTACCAAAAGGTCCATCAGAACCACTTGAAATTCCGTAATGGAAGTGGGAGCACATTACCATGGATTTCAAGCACGGCCTTCCTAAGGTTTCTCAAGGCATCGATGCGATTTGGGTCATTGTTGATAGATCGACCAAGTCCGCTTCATTTCACCGATACGAGAAAATTATACACTTGAACGCTCTTGCTCAGATGTACATAAACGAGATTGTAAGATCGCATGGTATGCCAGATCCATAGTTTCCGATCGAGACCCAAGATTCACTTCACGATTTTGGGTTAGTTTGCAAAAAGCTATGGGCACAGACTTCACGATTTAGCTTCTAAGATATCATCCTCGACGACGGACAATGGAGAGGACTATTCAAACTCTCAAGATCTATTAAGACTCGGTCCTTGATTTCAAGGAGTCGGACAAGTTCTTACCATCGTGGAGTTTTCCTACAACAACAGCTTATCGTTAGTATCGCATGGCTCCATTCAAGCGCCAGATGGAAGAAAGTGTCGCTTCTCCAAGATGCCGGGATGAGGGGGTGAAGCAACGTTGTTGGGACCGAGTTGGTACGTATGACTACTTTAAAAGATTCAAACGATCCGACAACGATAAAAACCTCACAAAATCGATAAAAGAGTTATACCGATCTTCATCGAAAGGAGGGAATTCGATATAGAGATCATGTGTTGTTAAGAGTCGCTCCATGGAAAGGAGTTACAAGATTTGGAAAGAGAGGAAAACTTAACCCTCGATTCATCTATCCATTTTTAATCCTCGATCGAGTAGGAATCGCGGCCTATAGACTCGCTTTTACCGCCAAATACGTCTCGTGTTCATAACGCTTTTCACATATCTATGTTACGTAAATATGTGAAAGACCCGAACCATATTATCGAAGTTAGAACCGATTTAAATAGCGGAAGATTTGACGTATGAAGAGGTTCCTGCTCAAATTTTGATAAGAAGGAACATATTCTACGCCCAAGGTTATACCTCAAGTCAAAGTTTTGTGGAGGAACCACGATGTCGAGGAAATGACTTGGGAGTTAGAATCAAATGAAATCAAGGTATCCTTACCTCTTCGACATACCAGTATCGCACTTCTAATTTCGAGGGCTAAATTTCATAAGAAGGGAGGTCAGAAGACCCCAAATTTTATAAATAAAGATGAATTTTTCTATAAATATTATTTTTGAATATTATGGAATAAATTTGATATAATGTTATAGTTGTGGGTAATATTTATAAATTTTGCAAAGTATGCAAGTTGTTATAAAATATTCGTTTGGTCTGGGAATATTCTTTTGTTAGGGAATATTCGCATAACGGCTCAATCATCAGTGGACCCTACAATGTATTTATTGCCTTTGATCGAGAAAACGACAAAAATATTTTATAAAAATAACTACGAGGGTGTTACCGTTAAAACTGCTTGAACTACCCTATGGTAAAAGTACAAGAATACGCTGTGAATCAGATAAGAGAAGACACTAGATTGATTATCGATGCTTACGCGAGAAGTCACCTCACCTACGCTTCAATTATCACTACAAAGAATTGTCACGATCATATCTCTTATATTATCGATTCAATTATTGTCACAAAGATCATCCAGATAATATGTTATAAGATTAAATCAATAATTGAGACGACAAGTTATAAATGATTAATAATTGTTGAAAGATTAAATATGTGTTGATGAAAAAAAAATGATGATTTGTGGTAAGTTTGATTATTTTATGGGGGGCCATATGTCATCATCTAAGAGTCTCTTCATCAATAAGTAATTACCTTCACAATAGTAATTACCTTCATGAATAGTAGTAACCTTCACAATAGTAATTACCTTCAATAATAGTAATTACCTTCACAATAGTATTTACCTTCACAATAGTAATTACCTTCGCCAATAAGAATTACCCTCAGAATAGTATTTACCTTCACAATAGTATTTACCTTCGTTAATAGTAATTACCTTTACCAGACGTCGAACCACTTGTCGCTTCACATTACAAAAGCCCAACCACTTGTCGCTTTCACATTACAAAAGCCAAACCACATCATTAAGCCAAGCCACTCGCTTTTCACACTAAGAAAAGTGCTAAGCTAGAAATCTTCTATAAATAGAGGCCTAGGGCTTCATTATTTTTCACTTAATTCATTCAAGCTATAGAGAGAGAAAGTATAGAGAGAGAAGAGAAGAGAAGAAGAAGAGTATTTTGTTACTACACCGCAGCAAAGATTCAATCTCCTACCAAAAAATAAGGGTGTTATTCTTTCTTATTCATGAAGAGAACTGTGTTGTTATTCCATCGCTTATTATTCTCGCTGGAATAACTCGTATAAGTGGTTTACCCTATACTTGGTGACATTCTTCTATTATTCTCGCTGAACATCCTCGTCAGGTGTTTTACACCGACCGGTTCCGCTTTTTATTATTATTCTCGCTGAACATCCTGTCTCAGGTTTTTACATTACCGGTTCCGCTTTTTATTATTCTGCTGAACATCCTCGCTCGTGGTGTTTTACACCGACCGGTTTCCGCTTTTTTATTATTCTCGCTGAATATCCTATCTCGTGTGTTTACACACCGATCCGTTCCATCTTTATTATTATTCTCGTTGAACATCCTCGCTTGCATCTTTTTCACCACCGGTTCCGTTATTTTATTATTCTCGCTGAATAACTCGTCTCGCAAGGCCTATCGCATTTACGGTGATTTCTTTTTGTTATTCCATTCTTTATTATACCCAAATGGTTAAAACTTCGACTTCTATACTCCATGAAATTAGTAGAATATCCTCGATATTTCATGCTTTCATCCAAAGATCTTTCATGGAAATATTCTTCCGATCATTCTTGAATTTTACTCTACAAAACAAAGATCATGTCGATAATTTGACGTTAATAATTCCTGGATAAAATAATTTTGAACTTGTTTTATCAATTCTTATATCATTGTCATCATCCTCATGTTTATATTTTTTTTTGAAAGTCATCTCGTATTCAGAAGTATGATAGATGGACTTGGTATGATTACGACCAGAGACTATTCTGTAATCACGACCGTAATGTTACAAATGATGTGATAAAAATCCTCAAAGGGTCAGTAGTGCATCGATGGACGCTTGTTGGCATGATCATGACCATTAATGAATACACAAATATTCTCGCCCGTAGTGCATGAATAATTGTGGTCGTGATACTAAAGAATATCCTCGGCCGAAGTGTGGGGGATTCGATGATGTGAATATTTATTAAAGTCGAGTCTCAAATATAAACAAAGGATGAAAACCTTTAAAACCTAAAAGATAGTAGACTTTTATTTTCTACTTGACTTTTTAATGGATCAGATATTCACCGCAGCTTAAACCGGTTGTTTATCAGATTTTATCGCTTAACATTATCAAGACTATTGATAATTTATTCTCGCATTATCTTAGTCATAATATTTCATCGGGCTAGTTGAGCTCACCCTTTCTTTCACCGTTTCTTCTGAAATGATAATATAGCCGGGACGAGCCTGGGAAACGAGTGATGGTCCCAAGATAAGATTAGTAGTCCTCACTATTCTCGTAAAATAGTGTGATAATAATCAGAATGAGGACTTTTTTTTGAGTTTGTATAATATCTAGTAGATTTATATTTGTATTTAAACTCACGCTTATGTCGATTGTATACCTACGCTTATGTTAATAAGTTGTATTTAAAATCGCACTATGTAAGTGTCGACCCAAGATGGGTGATGTATACCTAATTTTGGGGGCGCCACAAAATCAATTTTGGCATGATGAGTAGTTAACCAATCAATCCTAAAATCACATCAAAAGCAAGTATCTTTAAAGAGATAAGGTCAATGGTGTAAAGTAATGATGGTGCCAACTTGAATCAAACAAGATTTATAAACGATGGATGTGATGAAAGTTTCTCTAACGGAGTTTCCACAGATAGGTCAAAGTCTAATTTCTCCTGAGTCAAGTTTAAACGTTGAGCACATGCAGAGAGAGATAAATGAATGGGTAACACCGGATCAAGTAAGGTATAAACTTCGCAAGAATTTATAAATAGCTTACCCGTGATCACCTCGTTTGGGTTCCTCGCATTATGACCACCACAACAAACGCTTCTTCCGGAATCGTTGACTTTGACTTTTACTCGGGATCTTTTTTGAGTCACCGTCCCTCATTGAACTAGGTTTCGCTATCGCATAATCTCGAGCGATATGTCCTTCCTTTCCACAATTATAGCATACCTTGAACTGTTGTGGGCGCTTTGGACTGATATGTCACTCTTTTCCACATTTGTAGCATATGATCGGTGGTCGTTTCTCCTCCCTTAGAACCGATTCTTTACTTAAGACCTTTGTCGTCTTCACATGGTCGTTGTTAAATCTCCTCTTTTAAAATCTCCTCCTCGACTCGCTTCTTATTTTTCATGGCTATGATTACCACCAGAGTGGTTACCATTTCTGTCCGTCTCTGCTTTTCTTCTCCGCAGTTATCATTATTCTGCTGATCGCTATCTCCGATACGATCCTCGGTTGGTCCCTCAACATGACCGTACTCGTTATCTCGCTTAAATAATTGAGCCTGCTTACAACATCTCGAATAAAGAGAAAATTTATGAGAAATGAGATCTTGACGTATCTTGGGTTTCAAACCTCTAAGAAACATCCGCGTCATCGTTCCTCATTCTCCACCAAATGAGGTGCAAACCTCGGATAACTCTGCAAACTTTGCCTCGTCATCGAGACACCGCCATGTTGTTTTGCTCTAATCGATGAACTTCACTTCCTTCATACGATTTAACACTTTCGTGAAAGTATTTGTCATTAAATAGTTTCAAACGCTTCCCAGGACATCTTGAGAGTGCGGGTGGATGGAGTACGCTTCACGACTCCCACCATGAGTCCGCCGCCACGGAACATAAAGGTGGCGAATGGAACCTTCTGTTCTCCGTGCATCCCAAGACATCGAATATCTTGGTAATTTGTTTGATCCATGTTTCCGCCATGATCGGATCTGCTTTCCTTAAATTTTGGTGGTCCCAACTCTTTGAATCCGCTTGGTTTGTGACAACCCGTGAATTGCTATCATTTCTCCTCAGATTTTGAACACGAGTCTCCTCGTCTGATTTTGCATGAACTGCAAAAACTTCTAAACATCCCCTCGTTCATCATCTCGCTTTCAATGGTGTTGTTCACGGGAGGAACATTGCCACCTGTTACGCGTTCTCCTCGTTGGTGAGTACAGGCATCTCCATGGTCTCATTTCCATTGTTAATATTCTCGAATCGACATTCTCAAATCATCGCCATAAAACAAGGGTTAATTAAGGAAATCAATATATCACATAATATCCCTATATAATTGACCAACTAACAAATAAGCTTAGGTAGGACACACTAGCTGAAGGATTTACTCGCCTCTCCCTCCTAGTTCTATTCCCGATCTCCGCCAGAGATCATATCCCTAAGCTCGATACCAAACTGTGACGCCCCAAAATAGGTATACATCACCTATTCCGAGTTGTCAATACATGGCATGTAAACAACTACAACTTTATTATTACAACAAGAAAAGCGTGAGTTTGAATACAAATATTATCTTCTGTATAATATCTATACTCAAATAAATCCTCATCACATTTATTGATACATTAATTTACAAAAATGGTGAGGACTACTAAACAATCCTTTCTAAAACCTTCATTCCATACCCCGACTAAATACTTTCGCTTATATTCTCGCCTCCGAGAAAATGGAACAAAAAGGAAAAGGGTGAGCTCAACTAGCTCAAGAAAAGAATATTATGACTAAGATAATATACAACAAATTATCGTTAGTCTTCAACAGGAAAAAATATAATAATATAATGATAGACAACAAATTTTAAATCAATATTCGCAATGAAATAATAATTCATTAGAAGAGTTAAGTAGAGAATGCAAACTACTATCTTCTATGTATGAATTTAAAAGTTCATCGCTCATCTTTTATCCCTCAGTAACATCAATCAATATACATCTAGAATCAAATATTCATCTTTGCACTACTACGGGCCAAAGATATTCATCGATTAATCATGTTCATTTAAACACTGCTCATCTTTTGCTACTACGGCCAAAGATATTCTTCAGAAATCATTCATCTTTTTGCACTACAGCCAAAGATATTCTTAAGAAATCATTCATCTTTGCACTACAAAGCCAAAGATATTCCATAATATCATCATTTAAGACCGAGGATGATGAAAAATATTTTTTTTTTTTAAAGAAACGAATCCAAAGAAACAAAATGACAAGGATCAAGGATTAAGGATTCGTACTTGGTTTTATCCACGTCCAAAATACCTCAAAAAATAATCATAGTGGTGTAAAATTCAAGAATGATCAAAACATGGATACAATCGAGTTAGTATCCGAATAGATGTTTTAGACGAAAAGAAGAAATTTTATTTTTCTATGAATAGTCAGATATCGTGAATAGTGCAGTATCGTGAATAAAATCTCACACACCAAAGATAGAAATTCCACAAAAAATCTCTTCACTTTCTTCATGAATAGTACTCGTGAATAGTAACTCGTGAATAATGAACGCATGTATAGTAACTTCGTGAATAGTAACTCATGAATAATAACCCATGAATGAATAAGTAACCCATACATGAAAAAGTTCCAAATTTGATAAAAACTTCAGATCAACATTTCAAAGATAATGATATTGAAGAAATAATATCATTACAAAAAAATAATATCCACTTACCTCAAAAGAAAGAAGATATTTGGACCTAATAACGCTTGAATGAACTTGCACCGTATATCAATACTCAAAGTATACTCAAAATACTCACAAGAATACGCTCAAAATATCGAGAGAAATAGAGAAAAACTTGGGTTTCGTGTGATTTTCAATTCTAACCCAAGCACCCTATTTATAGAAAATTGCTTAGAACACCAAAGCGTAAAATTTAATATAATATTAATATAATTATACAAATTTTCCTTAGCCCACCTTTTGGTCAAAACACCAGCCACACATGTTAATGATGTCCAAAAAAAATACAAAAACGTTTTTCTTAACAAAAATAATTTAAACTCCCAAAATCAATTATTTTGAGCTACTGAACTTCAATAATTCATAATAAATAGCCCTTTCATCAGAAAATTCGAATCTTATGAGTTTTTATAGGAATTTCAATTCTCTACAACTTCACGAAGAAAGTTTTTCAAATTCCAAATAAAATTGACCAAATCCACAAACTAGGCGATTTTACTGTGCTATAATCAAATTTCAAATAATAAATGGGGTCCACCGAGCATGTTTAACATGTTTTAAACATTTATTGCAACAAAAATACTCTTCCTCCTCAGTATACTCATATATCCCACATTCGTTGTAAAAATATCACCGTTAATATATTATTAAAATAATATATTTAAATGAATTATTTTATCGAAAAAGATAAAATATTAATTTTCAACAATTGTCATTTTAAAATTTTTTCCATCTATATCCACATAAAATCAATATTTTCCTCATCATATAAATCAATAATTAATTATTCACAAATAATATTACAGAATCACAATATTGACAACCAGGCAGTTCCTAGGAAAGAGGGGGCTTTCCAATAAGAATTTCTTCTTACTGGCGCGCAATTAGGTGACCAAACCTCTCCTTAGACAGAACTTTCTAGACATTGTCAATAATGTTATCTAATAATATTATTCAGATAATATGAATTATTGCTTCGATAATGAAAAATACTGTGTAATGACAATTATTGAAACAACAGCAATATAAAATATCAACGCAGCAATTATTAACTCAATAAAATCTTGAGCGATAATTCTTCGTAATCATTATTGAGTAGTGCCTTCTTACGTAAGAATCAATAATTGGTGCAATACCGTGTGCAACTGCTCAACAACGCGTATTAGTGTATTTTAACCACCGGGTATTCCAACAGTATTAACGGCAACAACTACGCCGTTATTTAAAAACAACTTATATTTGTCGTTTTCTTCATCCAATCGCTTTCCGTTATGGGGCCCACATGGTCGCTACTTGTTGTCGTTAAATATTCCCAAGCGATCATTTAATATTCCACGACCAAACGAATATTCCCAAGCGATAATGAATATTTTATAACCACTTGCTTATTTTGAAATATTTGCGTATTTAACCCTTAACTATCCACATTAATCAAATCAACCCTTACTATTTCAAAATAATAAATAAAGGAAATTCCTTTTTATTTAAAAATTTGGGGTCTTCAAAGAAGTCTATAGGCTACATTTCCTACTTTCGGTCAAGAATTTGAAATGGACCAATAAATCGTGGTTTGAGTTTTCCTCTCTTCCCAAATCTTGTAACTCCTTCCATGGAGCAACTCGCATGACAATACATGATCCCCTACATTAAATTCCACGTCCTTTCGATGAAGATCCGCATAACTCTTTTGTCGATCTTGTGCCGTTTGTATACGTTGTCGAATCATTTGGATCTTTTCGGTGATCATACGTCTTAACTCGGGTCCCAACAATGTTGCTTCACCCACCTCATCCCAACATATTGGAGAACGACATTTTCGTCCATATAATGCTTCAAATGGAGCCACACCTATACTTTCACGATAATCATGTGTTGTAGGAGAATTCCACCAATGGTAAATACTTATCCTAACTCGCCTTTGAAGTCTAGGACACAGTAGTCTTAATAAATCTTCAAGAGTTTGAATAGTCCTCTCGATTGTCCGTCTGTTTGGGGATGGTATGCTTAGAACTAAATCGCAAATCCGTGCCCATAGCTTTTTGCAAGCTAACCCAAAATCTTGAAGTGAATCTTGGGTCACGATCCGAAACTATGGATACAGCATGCCATGCAACCTCACAATCTCATTCACGTCATACTAACTAGCAAGACGTTCAAGGAATAAGTCTCCGTGTCGGCAAGAAATGAGCAGACTTGGTTAATCTATCAACAATAACCCAAATAGCATTGATGCCTTGAGAAACCGTAGGAAGACCCGTGAACGAAATCCATAGTAATGTGTTCCCACTTCCATTCCTAATCTCAAGTGGTTGCAACGGACCCTTAGGTACAAGATGTTCCGCCTTTACACGTTGGCAAGTTAAACACATCGAGATAAACTTTGCAATCTCTCTTCATATTGTTCCACCAAAATGTATGTCAAGATCACGATACATTTTAGTACTTCCGAGATGGATTGCAAATGGCGTATTGTGTGCCTCCATCATAATCTTGTACTTCAAATCGTAGTCGTTAGGAACACAAAGTCTAGAGTGGACTCAAGTATTCCTTCTTCATCAATTCTCGCTTAGGAACTAACAACCTTACGAAAACAATCAATTTTGGCATGATGAGTAGTTAACCAATCAATCCCTAAAATCACATCAAAAGCAAGTATCTTTAAAGAGATAAGGTCAACAGGTAAGGTGATGGTGCCAACTTGAATCAAACAAGATTTATAAACAGTGGATGTGATGAAAGTTTCTCCTAACGGAGTTTCCACAGATAAAGTCAAAGTCTAATTTCTCTGAGTCAAGTTTAAACGCGTTGAGCACATGCAGAGAGATAAATGAATGGGTAGCACCATTATCAAGTAAGGTATAAACTTTGCAAGAATTTATAAATAGCTTACCCGTGATCACCTCGTTTGGGTTCTCGCATTTTGACCGGTCACAACAAACGCTCTTCCCTAATCGTTGACTTTGACTTTTCTCGGGATATCTTTTGAGTCACCGTCCCATTGAACTAGGTTTCGCCATCGTCTAATCTCGGCGATATGTCCTTTCTTTCCACAATTATAGCATACCTTGAATCTGTTGTGGCGGTTTGATGATATGTCCCTCTTTTCCGCATTTGTAACATATGACCATGGTCGTTCTCCTCCCTTAGAACCGATTCTTTCGCCGCACCGCTGTCGTCTTCACATGGTCATTGTTAAATCTCCTCTTTTAAAATCTCCTCCCCGACTCGCTTCTTCTATTTTCATGGCCATGATTACCACCAGAGTGGTTACCATTTTTGTCCGTCTGCTTTTTCTCCGCCGGGTTATCATTATTACATTGATCGCTATCTCGGTGCGATCCTGGTTTGTGGTCCTCAAGTTGACCGTATCTCGTTATCTCGCTTCTAATAATTGAGCCCTGCTTTACAACATCTGAATAGAGAAAAATTTATGAGAAATGAGATAATCGACGTATCGCCGGGTTTTAAACCTCTAAGAAACATCCGTCATACGTTCCTCATTTTCCACCAAATGAGGTGCAAACCCGGATAACTCTATGAACTTTGCCTTGACTTTGAGACACCGCCATGTTGTTTTTGTTCCAATCGATGAACTCCACTTCCTTCATATGATGAACACTTTCGTGAAAGTATTTGTCATTAAATAGTCTCTGAAACGTTTCCCAAGACATGCCGAGTCTTGGCCGGATGGTACGCTTCACGAGACTCCCACCAAGAGTCTGCCTTCGCCACGGAACATAAAAAGGTGGCGAATGGAACCTTCTATTCCTCCGCATCCCAAGACATCGAATATCTTGGTAATTTGTTTGACCCATGTTTCCGCCGCATGATCGGATCTGGCTTTCCCTTAAATTCGGTGGTCCCAACTCTTTGAATCGCTTGGTGGTGACAACCCGTGAATTGCTATCATTTCTCCTCAGATTTTGAACACGAGTCTCCTCGTCTCGATTTTGCATGAATCGCAAAAACTTCTAAACATCCCTCGCTCATCATCTCGCTTTCAATGGTGTTATTCACGGGAGGAACATTGCCACTGTTGTACACGTTCTCCTCGTTGGTGAGTACTGAGCGCTCCACGCTTCTCATTTCCATTGTTAATATTCTCAATGACATTCTCAAATCATCGCCATAAAACAAGGGTTAATTAAGGAAATCAATATATCACATAATATCCCTATATACCGACCACAACTAACAAATAAGCTTAGGTAGGACACACTTAGCGAAGGATTTACTACCTCTCCCCTCCTAGTTCTATTCCCCGATCTCCGCCAGGAGATCATATCCTAAGCTCGATACCAATTGTGACGCCCCCCCAAAATAGGTATACATCACCCATTCTGAGTTGTCAATACATGGCAAATAAATAACTACAACTTTATTACTACAACAAGAAATCTGTGAGTTTAAATACAAATATTATCTTCTAGACAATATCTATACTCAAATAAATCCTCATCACATTTATTGATACATTATTTTACAAAATGGTGAGGACTACTAAACAATCCTTTCTAAAACCTTCATTCCATACCCCCACTAAGTACTCGCTATATTCTCGCCTCCCGAGAAGAATGGAACAAAAGGAAAAGGGTGAGCTCAACTAGCTCAAGAAAGAATATTATGACTAAGATAATATACAACAAATTATCGTTAGTCTTCAACAGGAAAAATTTAATAGAATACAATAGACAACAAATTTTAAATCAATATTCGCAATGAAGTAATAATTCATTAGAAGAGTTAAGTAGAGAATGCAAACTACTATCTTCTATATATGAATTTAAAATTTCATCGCTCATCTTTTATCCCCTCAGAACATCAATCCATAAACATCCGAATCAAATATTCATCTTTGCACTACAGCCAAAGATATTCATCACCGTCATGTTCATTTAAACACTGCTCATCTTTGCACTACAAGCCAAAGATATTAATCGATCCATCGTATTCATCTCAACACTGCTCATCTTTGCACTACTGAAAAGCAAAGATATTCTTCGAAATCATTCATCTTTTGACTACAAAGCCAAAGATATTCAATAATATCATCATTTAAGACCGAGGATGATGAAAATATTTTAAAGAAACGAATCCAAAGAAAACAAAATGACAAGGATTAAGGATTAAGGATTCGTACTTTGTTTTATCCATGTTCAAAAATACCTCAAAATAATCATAGTGGTGTAAAATTCAAGAATGATCAAAACATGGATACAATCGAGCTAGTATCCGTAATAAATGTTTTGGACAAAAGAAGAAATTTTATTTTTTCGATTGAATAGTGCTTGAGATATCGTGAATAGTCTTGGTATCGTGAATAAGAATCTCAGACACCAAAAGATAGAAATTCCACAAAAACATTTTTACGCTTCATGAATAGTACTTGTGAATAAGAACTTTCGTGAATAGTAACTCATGAATAGTAACTCGTGAATAGTAACTCATGAATAAGAACCCAGACATGAAAAAGTTCCAAATTTGATAAAAGTTCCAACCAATATTTCAAAAGATAATGATATTGAAGAAATAATATCATTACGAAAAAAATAATATCCCTTACCTCAAAGAATTAGTACTTGGAAGGAAAGGTGGGAGTGATCTTTGAATGCAACTTGTCTTTGAAGAAACTCTCAAAGTATCTAAATACTCACAAAATACGCTCAATAATATAGAGAGAAAAATCTTTGTTTCGGTGTGATTTTCAATTCTAACTTAGCCCTCTATTTATAGGAAAATGTTAGCCCCGCAAGGCAGACTTGACTGCTACCGATGGCTTTACACCTCTACTACATGCCACCCACCACATTTGAAATAAAATTCAGCACATTTCTTCACCAACCACAAGTGGGGCCCACTCAATTCTAGAATTTTCCACCAAAATCAATTATAACCCTAATTTCCGATCGATTCACCTCTTAAAATTCATAACAAATCATTCGTTCATTTTAACGGTTCAAAATTTGTGGACATATACTCAACTTATGTATGTATAACATATCCAAAAATTACAACGATCCAACGGTCGGGATTAAAATTATAACTCACGCAATACATCGTAAAAATAATTTGATTTGATTTTTAATACCTCCATTCCGACAAAATTACCGATAAAACACCTCAACATTAAATCATTCAATTATAACCACATAAAATAAATAAATCCATCGTTTATAAATATTTTCTTATTATATCAATAATTAATTATTCACAAATAATATTATAGAATCACAATTATGATGACCGGTAGTTCGGAAAGAGGGGCTTTCCGATAAGGATTTCTCCTCACTTGGCAGCAATTAGGTGACCAAACCTCTCCTCGATGTAACTTTCTAGATATTGCCAATAATGCTATCTAATAATATTATTTAAATAATATAAATTATTGATCCGATAATGGAGATAATGTGCGTGACAATTATTGAACAACAATAATATAAAATATCAACGCAATTAATTATTGAATCAATAAAATAAAATCTCGAGCATTAATTCTGTAACAATTATTGAGTAGTGCCTTCTACGTAAGGATCAATAATTGATGCAATACTGCAATACTTGTCTGGTGTCTTCTTTATGCAACCACGCGTATTCTTCGTATTTTAACCAATTTATTCCAACATCTTAATTGCAGAATAACTACGCCCGTTATTTTTAACCAACTTATATTTGTCGTTTTCTTCATCCAATCGCTTTCATGGGGCCCACACATGGCAGCTACTGCGCAGGTAATTTAATATTCTGAAAGCATTTAATATTCCACGACCAAACGAATATTCCCGACAATGAATGAATATTTTATAACCACTTGCTTATTTTGAAATATTTGCGTATTTTACCCTTAACTATCCACATTAATCAAATCAACCCTTACTATTTCAAAATAATAAATAAAAGAAATTCCTTTTTATTTAAAAAAATTTCGGGGTCTTACAATATATATATGATATATTCCTACATCTCCTTTTTTCTAAATTCCGTACTTCCTTGTAAAAAAAAAAAATCACCTGCTGCCTTTGATTTGCGTGAGGCCACGTTTTAATGATTCACGTCTTTTTTTTTTTTTTTGTTTTAAAAGCATTCATGTGACTTTTTAAATTCGGTAACATGAATTCTTTTTTTCGTGAATCACAGCGAGTTCGGTATAAAAAAAAAACTATTTTTTTTTTTTTTTTATAAATTTTATATAATAAAATTATGCCCAATTAAATTGTTCTAAACACATATCAATATACATATCAAATCAAAACAATTAATAATTCGCATAAAGGTTTGGCTTTGATACCACTGTTAGGTTTGTAATATTCAAGAACGCAATCAAATTGCAAAAATAAGCGGAAGCGAGATAAAATCAGAGTTTAAAAAAAATTTACAAACCATATACCCGGATCACCCTTTATGCATAATTATTAATTAAACGAAAAGATAAAGAATAAAATCATACCCTTGAAGATCGAGCTTCCTCAGGTACAAGTTCACCTCCAAATCCTTTCACGTTCAACTTAAATCCACCGGGTTTGGTTCCTTCCTTTGATCAACGTTAGCCACCCATATGTTTGGCCTCTAGAGGTGATCCACCAAGGAAAAATAAAGATTCAAGAAGGGGTATTGGCTCAACCCTAGTTTTCTATCTCTATAGAAAAGACGTACTCTCCAACAAATTGAAATTATGTCGTTGTAAAAGTCAACAACCCTATCACCCATAATAAGACTCCTCTTATTAAGATATCAAGTAACCTTATTTAATAAAAATAAAATATTATTTAATTAAACTCTTTTAATTAAATGGGCTTCCTAATCTTATTAGGGATAATTAATTAAACTCCTTTAACTAATTTTCCCTCCTAATCCTATTAGGAATAAATGAGAGTACTTATATTAAATTAATTCCTAAACTCTTTTAGAAATTAAAATAATAATAATTGTAATAATATTAATAAGACTCCTCTTATTAATTTATATTTAATATTTCTAAAATATTAAATAATAAATATTAAGCTATTTAATTTATTCTATCACCATAGATTAAATTAAATATACTTAACATATATTATTACGATTATGCCATTAACTTCTTAAATAATTATTCTTCCTTTTATGGTGTGACCCTTTGGTTCTCCATATTAAACCTATGTGAATAAATCAATTAGAATCAATTCTAATCTTATTTAAATAAATAAATTCAACAATTAATTTATTTAAATAAATAATATTTATTCTACAATAGGATAAGCCTCCCTAGCGATCAACGACTTTCCGGATAATATAGATTTCAACATTAATCATAAAAGAACCTTTGAGTAAATAGTTACTGCATAATTCAATTCAATCCTTCCACCATACAATGTCCCAATTAAATATAAGACATGAAATTACACAAGTCTTATTTTATTTAATTATATGTATTTCAATCCTTAAATGCACAACTCCAAATAATGCAAATTAGAAACTCCTTTCTAATTTCATTCTTTTAACCGAAGGACTACTTCGGGTTGTCATTTATCGAATCACATAGACATTTCTCTTCTTTTATTAGAAGTGGTAGATTCTTTATTGATCATACATTATCTCCATGTACAACTTATTATACCCAATCATACCTTTGATATACCCTAAGGGTCTTAAGGAATAAGTCAAAGTATAATTCATCATACACAAGATACTATGATGATCTCAAGTCCAAGGATCACTTGTCTTACTATCACTACAGAGAATTCCTATTGACAGCAAATAAAAAAACTCCATTAGGTATTCCTTTAGCTTAGCCAATGTTCAATGAACTTATTCTCTAATAAGCACCTACATACTTGCTTTAAATAGTGTCTCCACATAAATGATCATGAGATCAATCATCCTCATCCAATGAAAGCAAGCAACGTATGTATCAATCTATCCGGATTCATTAATCCCCAATTTAGTAATCCAATGATTGGGAACTATTTTAGTTTTTAAGCTTTCTAAGAATTTAGATCTCATTAGAATGATCATCATCATTATTCTAAAAGCATTGCTTAAAACTATGGGTTTATCACATATTATAAAACAAAGATCATGTAGATAATTAAAAGCCTTTAATAAATTAATACTTTTTATTAATAAATGAATAAGATTGTTAAAAAGATATGCTTTTATCATCAAATGACGACGCAGTATTACATACTATATATATATATATATATATATATATATATATATATATATATATATATATATCTTCTTTGATTTAACATCTTAAATAATATTTTTAATAATAACTTTATATTTACAATATAATAAATATCACATATTTTGATGTGAAACTGAAATATGGCTCAAGTACATAAATCATCTCTTAAACAGAATAAACAAGTGCAACCACTGATCAAACAATCAACTTGGCACGTCATACTTTATAGGATCACATCGATGTTGTGTATGTAGTACGTACTTGCTATTGTGAGTGCTATTGTGAAGAAATTCTGTGTTTTGGGTTGAATGGTTTCAGACGGATTCGGTTAGCATGAAGTTATATTTTTAGAAAGTTGATTAATTGGTCAATAAAATATTAACACATATACAATTTCGTCTGCGTGTCAGTATTCTATTGGTCAATTGACCAACTTATCCAAAAATAAACTTCATACTAACCACCTTCGTTTCGGACCATACTATTATACTAATCAAGCAATTAATTAAATTGATTTCAAACTCCAATTTAAATTCTCTGCATAAAATTAAAATGACAAAGCTAACTTGTGTGATATAAACATTTCGAAAACTCCCTTTAAGAGTCGTTCTTCAGATTTTGGTGGCCCATGACGAGAAATAAAAACGAGATTCTTTTTGAAACATTGTATTCATCAAAATAAAAATAAAAATAAAAATAAAAAGTACAAGTTGTATCCAAAAAAATGTATTTCCGAAGTTTAAAACATAATAGTTCGACTACAACAAATATATAATAATACATTCATTGAAAGATACTTTTTCTAGCATTCCTAGAGCAAAAATATTCAATCAAATGTTCAAAATCCTATATATACTATATATATAAAATTTGGGGTCCTTCTAATCGGAAGCAGGACGGTCGACCCTCCTGCCCGTGCTCAGGAATGATCATATGTTCTCTTTAATGAAAAAACAATACGGATATTATTATATTTTAAATTTCTTTTTGATCATATATATTATTATGTTATAATTTTTTAATATAAACTTACAGGTAGCTAGGTTAATTAACGTTGCCACCAAATCTGATAAGGTGATCTTAATATTCCAACCTTGCGTTTGTTCGACTTTCTTTGTTGGTTTAATGTGTTTTAGTCGATTTAATTAAAAAGGTATCACCAACTAATTGTGGATGCAGTGTAACTGCAAGAGGCAGGATATATATATGAGGCTATGAGCTGACCCGGCAACTAGCTAGGTCAAGTGTTCAGTTTGCAAATGGGAATTCAAATTATAAGATTAATATTAATTTTTTAAAAGTTAATTTTAAATATTTTTAAGTTAAAAATTAACATGATTTATTTAAATTTTAAAAATAATAAATCTTATAACTAATAGAATTTTTAAGTAGTTTATGATATTTATAATTATATTGACATAAATTAAATAAATTTATGACAATTTTAAATTTAAAAATTTTTAAATTAATTTTAAATAAAAAATTAATATTGATTTTATAATTTAAAACAAGTGAGTGAGTACAAATTATGTATGTATGCGTAAATATATATTTATATATATATATATACACACATAAATTGTATGTCCATCCAAAAAATTTGAGAAGTAGTAATGAATTGAATTGAATTGAAGCATGCAGACGAATTAAAATAAAACAATAATTCTAGGGGGACATTGTTAATTGATATTTCTAGTGATTTTTTATTATTTTTTTGGTTTTTTTTTGTAAGACCTCCTAAAAAATATATGGTATTTATTCCAACTGAAATTTTTATAAAAAACAGTATTTTAGGTGTAATTTGGATACATATAAGAAACACTATTTTTTATAAAAAAAATCTAGTTAGAATAAATACTATACATTTTTTGAGAGGTACTACAAAAAAAATATCACTAGAAATATCGCTGAAAAATGTCCCCCTAAAAAGATTCTAAATAAAAATGTGAAAGTTTGGTAGGTATGTCATGAGAATGTGGTATGTTCCTTCGATGGCTGCATGCAAATTAAATGCTAGGCCATGCAGCAGAATAAAATCTAGCTCAAAATCTCTTACTTAACAGCTAGCTAGCTAGCTTGCTAGGATGTCCATTATTTAAGGTATTATTATTAGCACCAGATCGACCACAATTATCAATAGGGCCCCCCTTTTTATCATCATCTCCCTCCTTGTCTCTCAACTAGGGCCGTAAACAAACAAGGTTGCCGGCGAGCCTGACCCGGCTCAGCTCGTCTTGATTTGACTAAATTTGATTCAACTCATTAATGAATTGAGCTTGAACAACACTTTTAACTTGTTTAGTTAAACGAATTGAGATCAATAGTGTGATGTTTAATTTGAGTTCAGCTCCTTTAAGCATTATTCAAGTTCATCTCGAACTCGATTCGTTTAAGTTTAATTAGTTTAATATTTATTTAATTAAAATTCTATTTTATTTATATAAAATATATAATACAAAATATTTACTTTATTTATATATTTATTTTTTCCAAAAAACATGAAAAATTAAAATTAAAAATTAAAAAAAAATAAATGGGTCGGGCTTAAGCTTGAGTTTAACTCGACTAATTTAAGTCCTACTCAAACTCGAGCCCGACTCATCTATAAATGATTTAAGTTCGTACACAAGATTTCAAGTTCGTTTAAAATCCGATCCGGCTCATCTCGTTTAATTTTTAACTTTTCAAGTAAAACACGCTAATTCAAGACAAGTTTAGATCTAGCCTTACTCAAGGGTCTCTCTCTCTCTCTCTCTCTCTATATATATGTGTGTGTGTGTGTTATAGATTCTTACAGCTTATTAGTGTGTAATCAGTCGAACTTAATTCATCTTCTAAAAAAATTTAAATTTTTTTTAATGTATATTTATAGTTGTTCTACTTGTTGGCTTTCTCTGATCCGCTATTTTATCAGTTTTTTTTATGGTACGTTCTTTGTTCTCTTCTTTGGCTTTATAAACACTGGTTAGGGAAATTGAAATTATTAATTTTTTAAAAAAATACTTAAATATTTTATAAAAAAATATTTGTATATATTTTATTGAAAAATCATGGACAAAAATAAGTCACGTCATAGTCAAAAGTCTTTTTGAAGAACTCAGAGACCAAATTTTATTGTGCTTATAAGTTTCATTTCTAAATTTCGAGCAGCAGCGAACTAAAAAAACGAACATGTTATACCGACGTTTTTTTAAGATATAAAGACGGTTTGAACCGTCGTCATAAATATTATATATCATCGATTTAAGATATGTTATAATGACGGAAAAATCGTTTAAATGGGTTTAATTGCTAAATTTGATTATTTGAAGATGGAAGTAATATATAAGTACGCTGATGAATAATATTGTGCCTATATTTATTTTAAAACTCACATTTTTACAACTCCTGAAAGCAAGAAGTGCTTAAATATAATTTAAAGAGATGTATTTAGTAGGATTATTATTTCTTAATCTGCTACCAAGTCAACAGCCAACTTGGCCTGGAGAACTTCATTTTTTATTTTATTTTTCATAATGTGGGGTTTCTCAATTTCAGTCAAACTAATCCCGACAAGTTTTTTCTTGAAATCAGCTTGCGCTTGCGATGCGTGGCCTCATTTTAACAGTTTTATTTGCCCCCAATTAAATCGTGAGTTTGTGCCTGCCTGCCTGTGCGGGCATCTCCACAGACGCATAACATATGTATGCATGTTTTGTGTTCTAGTATAATCTATTGTCGCAAGCACATGAACACGCAATACTCACGTAATTAATTATATATATGTGTACTTTTGGTGTAGCCATTAGAAATTAAGACTAAAGCTATTTTCTGATTGCCTGCATCATCATTCATCTAACACAAACAAAAACTTCAACCAAGTTAATTGAATGCAATCATTTCATTGAGTTACCTTAAAACATTAAAAAGCTCTGTAACACTTTGCATAAATTATCTAACTTCCATTGAAATTGGAAACCTCAACCGATACAGTATAGACAACCAAGCCTTCTCTAAACTATTTAACATCTTTACAAAACCCGAGATGAAGCATTCCAGCAAATTTCGGTTATGTAAAATGTTGGCATCATAAACTCGAAGGTGTCATACATATTACAGTGATTGAGGGCCTAACGGCAATGAACGTGTATACTTTGATGTACATAGCTGATAATGGCGGTAGTTTTGATTAGGAAGACAGATAAACACCAACCTTGTTGTCTCGTACATGTTCAGAGAAAATTTTGTCCGACTAACGTTTTACAGAGGAGAGGTAGAATATGGTATGGAGATAGAAGCTCCCTGATTTTTCACAAAAAACGTCAAGGTGGGCAACTACCCACAGTATTTTAACAGCGACTCCACCCCTATTGTGAACAAGCGTTTACCAACATTCCTCTGTTTAACACCAACATTATCACTGAATCCTTTGATTTATGTTTTTGTCTACCAATAGTCACCACAGGAACAATGGCCATCGTTAAAATGATGCAAGTACTTAGAGTCACTCACATATATCTCCCGCCCATATGCCTTTGAAATATATTTGATTGTTCTGTGGCAATCTTCACACATTCTCAGGCTCTTCAAAACCCGTATTGTTTGAGAAGTTTGAGCAGAACCAACGAGCACAAAAGCCAGCGCAAGTTTTTCACTATGAACCCCACCAACTTTGTCCTCCTCTTCTTCCTCAAAATAAAGCCCGTCATGACTATCAGGTCTCTTAACTTTTCCTGCTATGTTATTTATCCAAGAAAGTAGAACTGCAGCATTGGGTTGATGCTGATCACCTACGAAAAAGGTGTGCACTGTATTCCTAACTTCAACCCAGCTCTGGCCAAGAGATTCCTTAGTCTCATTCCTAATTCCAGGCTTTTTCATTTTCAAAGATTTATCAAAATTCCCACATAATGAATGCAGCTGTACAACTAATCGTTGTATAAAGGCATTCTCAGGTTCCAGTTCAACCAATCGTTCCCCTGCATGGAGTGCTAGTCTGACATTCCTATGATTCCTACATGCAGTTAGGAAAGTATTCCAGATGGAAAAATCAGGTTGTATGGCCATATCCTCAATGAACTCAATAGCTTCTTCAAGCATGCCTGAGCGACCATATAAATCTATCATAGCTGTACAATGGTCTAAACATGGTAAAATGTCAAAATCTTGAGTCATGCTAGAGAAAACTCGCTCCCCCTCATCAACCTTTTTGGCAAGACTGTAAGCAGAAATAATACTCACAAATGTACCTCTGTTTGGTTTCATTCCCTCTTCTCTCATCTGACCAAAGAGATCAAGGGCAGAACCAGGATAACCATATAAAACAGAACCAGATATCAGCGTGTTCCAGCTAATAATATCTTTGGTTGGCATCCCATCAAATATAGCTTTTGCATACAATAAATTTCCAGACTTGACATAAGTGTCTATAAACGAGTTTGCAACAGCAAGCTCAAACTCTAAGTTTCAAGCAATACACAACCATGAATCTCTTTCACTTTTTTAGCTGAAACTACATTTGCAAAAGCAGGTAAAATGCTCAAAACGGTAACTGAGTTTGGTCTAACACAAAAGGATTGCATCTGGCGAAATATACCTAGTGCCTTGTTCTTGTGCCCATTTTGCAGGTAGCCAGCAATAAGAGCATTCCATGTTGCAGTATCCCGCTTAATGTTCCCATCATTCTCCATCCTATGAAAAAGGTCCATAGCTTGATCCTCATCTTCATTTTTAATATATCCATTGATCATCACATTCCACGTGATAACATTTGGTTGTACATCTGATTCATGCATTCTCATGAAGAGATCGTGGGCTTTGCCACAGTAGCCAGCTTGGCAATACCCTCCGATCATTGAGTTGAAAGAGTAGGCATCTTTCTCTGTTATAGTATCAAAGACCTCCCGAGCAGCCACAAGTTCTGCACACTTGGAATACAGGTCAATAAGAGAATTTCCAACTAATACCGAATCAGAATATCCTATCTTCACTGCAATACAATGGAGTTCCTTCCCCTTCCTTACAGCTTTAAGAGATGCACATGCAGAGATAGCACTTGCAAGTGTAATCCCATTTGGTTCAACACCTTCCAAAAGCATCTCCGTAAACAGTTCCAACGCCTCAGTTTTCCTATTATTTTGAGCAAACCCTGAGACCATAGAAGTCCAAGTGAAAACATCAGGAATTACACCAAAACTCTCCATCTCCTTCATCATCCCCATTGCAACATCACAATCCCCCAACTGGTTATAACTTGAAATTAATATATTCCAAGTAACCAATCCCGGCTCAACGCCTTCATTTTGCATCAATTCAAACAACCTACGCGCCTCTCCAATCTCTCCCTTCAAACAACACCCCGTTATAATTGAATTCCAAGAGACACTATCCTTCCCTTCCATATTCTCAAAATACCTTCTTACAGAACCCAACTCCCCACATTTTGCATACAGAGCCAAAAGTGAATTATGGACACGGGTTTCAAAATTCATTCCAGACTTAACCACCATTGAATGAATTAACCTCCCAGTCTTAATATCCCCGGAATTCCCACAAGCCTGTAAAATCTTTGGAAACAAAAATCCATCGGGAACAATACCATCCTCCATCATCAAAATTGAAAGTTCCAACACTTCCCTCCACCTTCTCTCTCTTGAACACGCGCAAATCATTGCCGACCAAGTAAACAGATCTCTCTCGCGCATTTCATTAAACACCTTCCGTGCATCTTCCAGATACCCACATTTAGCATACATACAAACTAATTTAGTTTCAATAAACCGGTCAACAGCAGTTAACAAATGAATATTCTTATGAAGCTTACGACCTAAGTGAATCGAATTGGAATCAATACAAGACTGAATCAAGCAAGTGAAGGTGTTGGGTCTTACCTTGGACCCGGATTGTGAAATTGAGTCAAGAGCAGCAATGGCTTCACTGAGGCGTCCATTTTTGCAAAGATTGTGCAAATGGGTGTCCGTTATTACCGAGTGGGATGCATTGTTGAATGAAACTGCTGCATGTTTGTTTGGTTTTGATAGAAATTCAGAAAGTTTATCGTGCTTTAAGGGAATTGGTACTGGGCTAGCTATGGATTTGTTGGGCAAAATTACATTCTTCATTTTCCCCTGCTCTTTGAATTGAAAATGGAGCGACGGGTGCTACACTGCCACAGAACTGGTGGCAATCCTACTTGGTTGTTCTGTTTAACGGTCAATAAGTAATACCTGGTCATAAATGGGCACGTCACCTTATCCAGTTAAGCCCCTGGGTTTTTCTTTAAAAAACGATAATCTTCTCGATAACCACTTTTTAAATAATTTATTATTCATAGTTGTTGTATGGATTTTTTGTTTGAGAACTAGTTGATGTATGGATTAAAAGATGAATGTCTGTTCTATTTGATTTTGAAATTATAGCTACGGAAACTTTGGTAGAGAAAAAATAAAGGGGCTAAATTTGATGAGAGAGAAAAGAATAAACTTGAATTTATAATTATGCACGATTAAAAAAAAACCTTAAACTTTGTCCACTCTCCTTTATCTCTGAATGTCCTTAAACTTTGTTACTATTAAGTATTAATTTTTCAACATATACCAACATTATTTTGGAGCTGACAAAATTATTCTTATCTTTGCAAAGAAAAGGAAAAATAGTAATGTTAGACTAAGATTGAAAACAGAGTTGCAGTGTTTCGAGACAACCAACAGAGGAAATACTAAGTAATAAGAAATTACACCAAAAGAATAAGAAATTGCAAATAAGACCATAACTTTACTACAATTTTCTTTTCTCCCAAATCACCAGTGTAATGTTAGCAAGAATAATGAATTATTTCCTCAACATAGAAAATCCAAAACTAGAAATGGAACGAATCTAAGTATAGCAAGCAGAGCAGGCAAGACTCGAGAGGCCAAGCGTCAAAAAGCAATTATACATAAATGATCTGCGCCATCAGTCTTTTTTTTTTAGATGCATAAAAAGGCAGAATAAGCAACTTCAACCCCCCTCTTTGCTTGTTTGATTCACTACTACATTGAAAGAAACGCATGCAATATTCTAACCACGACCAAATTGAAAGAAATGCGCATGCTATTTATCACTCAACAACAAGAAAACAGTCACTGAGCATGCGCAAAGTAACACGCAAATGAACAATGAACAAGTTCAAATGAATTTGCAGCTCTAGAATTGCTAAACAGGAAATGGTATTTTTGTTTGTTAGGCTAAGGGACATATCAAACAAAGAGATTGACAATCATTGGACAAAGTATGTGATACATCAGGTATTTTAGCTAAAACAGTAGATGAGGTATGACTTAATCTTTGGTGCCAAACAGAACTGGATGCAGCAGCAGCAGTACAAACAGACTGGGCTTTATTAGAATCTGTATCTAGGTAATACAAACCATTCTTGCAGTCACCAGTTGCCAGTATGCTCATCTGGTACTGGTCCTGAAACTCACAGAGAATTTAACACAACAATTAGTATCTTGTGTGAGTTTACTAATGGACAAACGATTATAGTGGAAAGTTGGAATGTACAAAACATTTTGTAAGATCAGCTTTGGAGTAAGCATGGCAGAACCAGATTGTGTAACTGAAATGCAAGATCCAGTAAGAAGTACAACTTGAATAGGAGGGGCAATAAGCAGGATAGAAGTGAAAATATAATATGTGGCTCCACTATCAATAATCCACTGGACATGATTTTTAACATCATTTTTACCAGAATAAGTGTGCAATGAGAAAGGAATATCTGCTAGATGTTCATCAGGAATAGAAAACTCTTTGTGTTTTCCTTTGTCAATGAGATTAACTAGATGATCAAATTTTGCCTCTAATTGCTCAAGCCTGCCATGATCTTCAATAGAAACTTCTTCAGAACAAACTTGCATTGCTTTGGATCCATTAGAAGAATTTCCTTGGGGAAGAATACTAGTATAACTATGAGAGAAATTGGTTTTCTTAGATACCCCAAGTGTGTTACCAGGTCCATTAAATTGATTCTTAGGTTTATTGTACAATGGATGTCCTTTAGGATAACCATTAAGTTTGAAACAAGTTTCCTTAACATGATTCTTGCAATGGCAATAACTGGACTCCATGCCTTCCTTAGAAGCATATGACTTAAACTGAGTATTAGGAAATTTCTTCCTATTTTGAAAACCAGAACTAGAAGCAAAGGCCATAACATTAGTGTTCACATGTCTTTTTCATCTTGTTTGATCAATGAATATGCATGAGTCATTGTGGGTAAGGGACTCATCATAAGAAATTGACCCCTTGCAGTTGCAAAACTATCATATAGTCCCATTAAAAATTGCATTAACTTTCTCTTTTGTTCTTGTTCATCTTGTGCCTTAGATGCAACACGTGCATTTAGGTATGACTTCAAGTGCAGCATGTTCATCCCATAGTCCTTTTAACTTATGATAATACATATCAACTGACAAATTCTCTTGTCCCAAAACACTAATATCCTTTTGAACTTCATAAATTCTATGTCCATCGATGCTTGAGAAACGTTCAGTTAATTCAGTCCATACACAAAATGCAGTTTCAACAAATTTCATATTGTCGCTAATTTCATCATTAACTGTATTCATTATCCAACTTATTATCATATCATTCACACGCATCCATTGATTGTATAAATTTGAATCCTCAGCATGGATAGGATAAGAACCATCAGTAATTGTCATCTTGTTTTTAGCAGACAATGCAATCTTAAGTGATCTTTTTCATGTAGCAAAATTCTCAGCACCAATGAGTTTCTTTGAGATTAGAATCATACATGGATGATCATTATTGTGTAAGAATAACGGATGTGAATTAGATTCATAAATTCGAGTATCTCCAATGTTCTGCGTTGATCCCTCATGTGTACTTGATGTGGAAGCCATGATAAAAAAAAAAACATCGATCAGATGAAGTATCAAAAGAAAATGATTGAATCAATTGATTGACACTGAATTAAATGATTTGATAAGCAGAGAAAATTAAAACGAAATAGTGCTTCTATATGAGCGCAGGCTCTGATACCATGAAAACTTTGAATATCATGATAACAGTTTGAGAGAATTGAAATAAAACATAAAGTGCAATTTGAGAGAATTGAAATAAAACATAAAGTGCAAAGTAAAGTAAAACAAGTATGGGTACTTTATATTTATACTATCTTATTTGCTTAGAAAACAAGCTAACATCACCACTAACTCTAGTTTATTATAATTAACTATAGTTAATAAGTTAGCTAACTGTCACTGTCATGTGATCAGCTTTGTTTCTATGTTTCTCAACTCCATCATAAGGACTAGTAGTATCAACCACTGCATGGTCGCTCCTTTCATTCCTTGTTGCTTTATTGATCATACTTAAGCATCTATTCATAGATAAACAACACATGTGTTGGTACTAGTATGTGCTACAGCTGTTGCTTGTGGTGTTACTGCTGATGTTGGTACCTCTGTTGTTGCTTGTGCTGCTACTGCTGTCGTTGGAGCATTGAGTATACTATCCGTAATAACTTCTAAAGTATACAGTAATCTGTATCAACTTATGTCGAGATCAGATACAATACATATATGATTCTGAAACTGGTAATGAACTGTATCCCATGTCACCATTTTCCAACAAGAGCATGACCCCCGACCTCATCCCTCATCATCTCTCACTGCTCTGGTCAGGTCAGGTCAGGACACCCACCAGTACTGTGCTGCCCGGCTAGCTAGCTTCCTGAACACCAGTAACTCTTATATATCACTCTCTCTCACACACATCACAATAAGTTAAAAAATCTCTACAAGCTTTTCTCTAAATTGGATGCTCTGTGCAATCTACATTAGCCCGCCCTTACACGAACTGTTGAATTTCTTAATCAAAATAAATGTCTCCCTATAACGTTAAAGTTACTCGAGGGCAAGTTTCTGTTTCTTTGATCACATGCCTGCTAATGTTATGACTGCAGAATGCTGACTCATCCTGGCCAATCCCATATTATGTTATGGTTGCTTCCAGCAAAATGTACACACCCTTCCCAATAATATGAGTGGAGTAGTCTCTTATTGAATCAGATTTCGAACCTCTCTCGTCCTCTCTCCAATATATACTCTAGTTCTCTTAGGCTGAGTCTAGCTGTGGCTTATTTGGCTTGACTGGACATGGACGTAGTTAATGTTCAAATTTCAAAAGAGAAACAGCAATATAATAGCCAAATGGACCAAGTTTGAGTCTTTAAAAATCATTCAATTGATCACAGCCAAATAAAAGAAATCATAAATTCATATATTATTATTGTACGTACAAAGTACAAACATAAGTGTAATTAACAATGATACATAATTATCATTTCTCCCCTGAAAAGGAAGAAGAAGAAGAAGAAGAAGAAGAAGAAGAAGTCTCTTTCCCTCTCTTCAACCTCATTGCCGTATCCTCCAACTCCAGCAGCGCCTGCTGCTCCATTGGCGCCCCCTCAAATGTACTCCCAACAAAAAATGAAAACGGGGTCGGAAACAAATTCTTCCTCAAACCCTCCACCTCCATCTTCGGCTTCCCATCCAATCGATTTGACAACTGAATTACATCCTTCATATACTTCTCCGCCTCATTCGCCAATTCCTCCAAATCGTCCTCCCCTGTTCTCGGCCGGTCCTCTAACCAATTCACTTCCGCAATTAAATACGGTTTCGTTCGAACCAATTTCTTCACCCGGAATCGCTCTTGCCATTTGCAAATCAAGAAAAAACGATCGTCGACGAGTTTTTCGTGCTTTACAACCTCGCCAACGCAACCGACGCCGGCGGTGCCGGTAGTGGCATCGGCGTAAATAACGCTGAATCGGAGGTCGGTTTGTAAGGGAGTGTGCATCATCATTCTGTAGCGGAATTCATAGATTTGGAGGGGGATACTTGCACCGGGGAAGAGAACGAGTGGGAGAGGAAAGAGAGGTAGCTCAACGATGTCGTTAGCGGGACAGCCGGTGCGGTGTTTTTGGGGGAATGAAGAAGCCGACCACCGTAGGGAATTGGGTTTCCACCGCCGGTTAAGTGTGGATGGAAGGGGAGGGAGAAGTTTCTGGGTGGGGTTTAAGGAGAAATAATGGTTGAATAAGAAGGGTTTGGGACTGGGACTGGGACTGGGACTGGGACTGGATGAAGAAGAGTTAAGAGGGTAGAAGTTGGGGAAGAGCCATTGATAGTATTTTGGGAAGTGGGGGAGCGATGAAGTGTTTTGTTATGTTTTCCTCTAGCCTGTTCGGGAGTATAAAATGACTTATAAGTTATTCCTATAATATAAATTGACTTATAAATAAAATTGTTCTACATCAATTTGACTTATAAAATATAAATTAAATTAAAACAAATTAGGAGATATTCGGCTTATAATGTTTATAAATTAAAATAAATATAAATTTTTTAAAAAGAATGATAATAAAAAGATAAAATAGAATAATGACAAAATAAATATTACATTTGGTTAAATTAACTTATTTTAAAATAATTTATAAGTCCTTTAAATAAGGCATAAATATTTATTTATGTTTTTTTGACTTATAAATTAAAAAATAAATGATTGTCAAACACTCTATTAATAAAAAATAATTTATAAATTAATTTAACAACTTATAAATGGTTTGCAAGGGCCTAAATCTGGTACAAGTACTAGTAATCTACAAATTTTGTTATCAATATCTGGAATTTAGATTTTGTGGTGGCGGGGTGGGACGGGAGTAAAATACAAAAGTAATCCGTGTATTATAGATGTATTTGGATATTACGTCCCTATTTTTTAGTCAATGCAAAATAAATCCTTTGTTATTTAAAAATTTGGATTGTTAGCATGTCAATTTAATACATTTGAGATTAAAAAAAATATTATCTTGAGCCTAAAACCTCATACTCCCGGAATTAACAAAACATTTGATTATTAAGAATATTAATGTTATTTCATAGAAAATTATTATTAATAAAGAATAATATTAATATAACTTATTAGTTATTAGTAATATTATTAATAAGTCATTAGTAATTACTTTTTAGTAATTCTCTTTAACATGATTTTGCTTCTTAGCTAAATATAAAATATATTATCTTAATAATATTACTTATTAGATATTAGGATATATTAATATTATTAATAGTATCAATATACTTACAATACTATTGTTATTAATATACATCGTTGGTCATAATCCTTTTCTTTATTATTACCGAAAATTATTGGCCCTCCCCGGATCATGTTATGTTAAGTCATGGTTGGATCTCATTACTTGGGTCATTCTTATTATTTGGGCTGGTCATTATATCGCCCATTATACAAATTATCACTTAATCCCAATTTTGACCAAAGAATCATTATGCCAAATGACGTTTGACTATTATGTTCGCCACTTTCTTTGCATGGCATTAATGAGGATGGGACTCGGATGACCGGCGATGGCAAACAAAGAATGAGAGGGTGAAAGTAGATCGCTTACTTTTCTACCATTTGATGGGGAATAAGGAAAAAGGTGTCGAGAGGTGGTAGGTGGCACGAGAAACCGGATAAGGAGTATGCGTGGGGCTAAGATCACATAAGAGAGTAAGAATACATACATTTTTTCATTAGAATTCTTATTCTCCCTCTCGAACACTGGATAATATTTTTCTCCATTGTTGACCTTGTGATCGCTCAGACTTGACTCGACGCCGGAGCTATCCCTCGACTCACGGTCAGTCCAAGCTTTTAGTGTTGACTTGTTGAACTGCGGGATATTAGACGCGTCTTGGTGATTGGGACGTGGAGAAAGATCCTGGCGTTAACATCAAGCGCTAGAAGGAGGAGTTCTAGTGTCCTGAATATTTTTCAATCACAAACTGTGTTTGTTCTACGTCAATATTCATGGTGAAGAGTAGAACACCTACACAAGAAGAAGCGAGGGTCGCGGTGAATCGACACCCCGAGTATGCATTAAAGATCGTTTGGGACCGGCAATAAGTGTTCATACAAGCACAACGTCCAAACGATCCCTTGAAGATTTTCAGTTGAAGAAGCAGGGTAAGGTTAAAAGTAGGTTAGTCTACCCTATCGATAAAAGTATCGCCACCACGCGATTAAAAGCAGTAGAAGGCACTTCGCTTGGAACTCAATACCGAGAAGACCAAGATGAAAAGGCTTCACGACTAGCCAAGATGGGCGATGAAGCGGATAGAGCTATGGAAGTACTTGTGAAGCAACGACGGGATATAAATTTGAATGGATGGCCCATATGAGTTGAGAGATGAAGAACTCGGTTATAATCAACTCAAGAGCAAGGACACCGGTGGAAAAGAACCTGCTCATTCAGGACGAGAGAGTCTCGAGGTCAAATCAAGAAAGAAGAAAATCCGAAGCCTACTCCTCGTAGATCGAGGAGGTACATCACCTATCGATTCTAAGGAGCGGGGTCTGAGGAAACGAAGAGGTCGATCCAGTGGATTGACTCCAAAACCACAAAGAGAGCCCTTGTTGTTGCACATTCTCACCTCAAAGCCTTCGAGCACAAAGACGAAGCATATCTAGAGATTGTACTCCCCGAGAGTCTCATCGAGGGTACACCACCAGTGGCACTCGTCACCAAGAAGCCCTTCAGAGTTGAGGTTACATTGTAAGAAATCTGGCCTACCTATAGGAGAAAAGAGTCATCTGAAAAGGAAGCATCGTCTCAACCGAAGGAGTAGATTATTTGGTTAAAGAGTTAAAAGAGCTTCCAAGCGACTTGGCACGAAAGACGAAGACACTTCTGGGAAGAAAGAATCCCTTTTTCCGCGGAGATTCTTAGAGAAAAGTCGACCCATGAGAAGTTAAGCCCCGTATGGAGAGTTATGATGGATCGGGGATCCTATGACCACGATCAAGCGTTCAATCGATCGATGGATTATTATGACTTTAGCGATCTTTAAGTGTCATACTTTCGTCACAACACTCGTAAAGGATGCCCGACGGTGGATGGGAACTTTACCTCAAATTCAATTTCATCTTGACCGCATGTGCGAGAAATTTCATGCTCGCTTTGGAAGCAACAAAGAAGAGGAAAACCAACTGGTTCATTGGCTCAAGTTCGACAGTTTTCGAATGAGTCTTTAGGCCAATATGTAAAGAGATTTCACGATGAAGCGATGAGGCGGTGTGATTTGAATGATCTACAAGTCATTGACTGCTTGAGAATGGGTTAGATCTGGTCAAATCGTAAAAGTTAGTGAAAAAGTTGATGTTTCATCACCAAGAGTCTTCTTTGAGGCCTTTGACAAAGTCAAGGTTATATCGTGGTAGAGGAAGCTATGGATGCACTTTAAACGCCCCGCTGAGGCCAATCGGCTTTAGGAGACGTGTGGCGCCCCAAAATTAGGTATACGTCACCCATCTTGGGTCGCCACTTACATGGTACATAATATTCAAATACAACTTACTAACATAATCGCTGGTAATAATACGACATAAATCGTGAGTTTGAATACAAATATTGTCTACTAGATATTATACAAACTCAAAAGGAGTCCTCATTACAACTATTATCACACTATTTCACGTAATAGTGAGGACTACTAATGCTATCCTCCGACCATTACTTCGCTCCCCGACTGTCTTCCCGCATATATGTTCTCATTTCACGAAGAGAATAAAGAAAAAAAGGTGAGCTCAACTAGCCCAAGAAGAAATATTATGACTAAGATAATGCGTAATAAATTATCATTAGCCTTCAACAGTGTTAAACTGATAAAATACAATAGACAACCAGTTTAACTGCAGCGGAATAAGCAATCCATTAAAAGAGTCAAGTAGAGAATAAAGTCTACTATCTTTTAGGTTTTAAAAGGTTTTCATCAATTTTTATCATTTGAGACTCAAATAATAAATAAACCACCACATCTAATCATCCTCGCACTACTCTGTCAAGGATTTTCATCAAATTATCAATGGTCATGACTATACCGAATCACCCCCAGTCATAATCATACCAAAAACTATCCATCACTGCATTACAGGTGCCACCGAGGACTTTTGTCACATCATTTATATCAAGTCATTATTATACCGAATGATCCTCGGTCATAATCATACTAAGTTCATCTATGCACGTAAGCCAAAGATAACATAATATAACATGAGGATGATGATAATGACATAATAATTCAATAAAACAAGTTCAAGAATTATTTAATCCATGAATTATTAACGTCCAAATTGTCAACACGATATCTTTTTAGAGAGTAAAATTCAAGAATGATCAGAAGAATATTTCCATGAAAAGATACTGGATGAAACGCAAATATCAAGGATATTCTACTAATTTCATGGAGTATAGAAGTCAAAGTTTTAACCAACTGGGTATAATAAAGAATGGAATAACAAAAGAAATCACCATGCATGCGATTGCCAGATGAGCGAAAGTTATTCCAATGAATAATAATAACTAACCAAATCGTGAAATTCACAAGCGGAGATGTTCCAATGTAATAATAAAGATGGAACCGCATCCGTAAAACACATGTATAGGATATTCCAACAGAATGATAAAGATTTTACTAGGTCCTGTAAAACACATGCATGTGATGTTCCAACGAGAATAATAATAAAGATTTTAACCAGTCCTGTAAAACACACGCATGGATGTTCCAATGTAATAATAAAGAATGTCACCAAGTATAGGGTAAATCATGATATACATATTATTCCAATGTAATAATAAGCAATGGAATAACATAAGGATTTCACCAAGTATAGGGTATGCCACAGCGTATCAAAGTTATGTATAGGTATGCCACTTTTACAAAGTTATTCCAATGTAATAATAAAGTGAATGGAATAATGAAGTTCTCTTCAAGAAGAAAGAATAACACCCTTACATCGTAGTAAAGAACCTAATATAGAAGTAGTGAAGTAGCGAATACTACTTCTTCTTCTTTATAATTTTCTCTCAATAGCTTCTTTCTATAATTTCTCTCTCTAGTTTTCAATGAATTCGTAAGAAAATAATGAAGGAATGAGCTTTATTTATAGGAAAATGGAATGCATAAGAATTAATCCATGAACTATCCAGATTGATTTACTTTAATCGACGGTCCATATTTAAAGAAAAATCTTTTAAATAAAATATAATATATTCTATTTATATAAAAATATTTTACTATGCAAACACTATGCAATACTATGCAAAACACTACGCAAAACACTATGCAACACTACGCATAATAAAATATAATATATTCTATTTATAGAATAACTTTAATAAAGTATTCTATTTTATATAAAAGATGTTTACGCTTTTATTACGTTAATAATACTGAATAAAACAAAACGTCATTATCGCTTATAATAATTCATATTATTAATCGACAATAATGGAATCAAACTGAGTGACTTTCTCACATAAGCATCAATAATCAATATCGTATGCTACTACGCAACCACACGACATTCTTGTTTTTACTACCGAGTAGTTCAACAAGATCAACCAGTGAAAACTTCCGCCGTTATTTCAATAAAATATTTTGTCGCTTTCAATCCGATAATAATTTCATTGTGGGGTCCACCAATGATTGAGCCATTGTATCTAATATTCCCTCGCTAAATCAATATTCCCACACCAATCGAATATAATATAACCACTTGCATACTTTGCAAAATTAATAAATACTACCCACAACTATAATATTATCTCAAATTCACACCATAATATTAAAAAAAAATTATTTCAACAAAATTTAAATCTTTATTGATAAAATCTGGGGTCTCACAATCTCCCTCCTTATGGAATTTCAGCCCTCACAATTGTGGTACGTGCACTGATATGATAAAGAGGTGAGGATACCTTAAATACCCTTATCGTTGAAAACATTAAATTCATTTTTGCAATCCTACCAAAGATATTCATTAACAATTCATCTTTGCACCACAAAGCAAAGATATACAAATCAGAAAACCAATAATGCCGAGACGCAACTTTAATAAGATCAGTATCACGACCACGAATTATCCATGCACCAATCGCCAAGGATATTCGTGTTTTCAATCTACTCGCCATGATTATACCGAATAATCCTTGGTCATAATCATACCAAGTCTATCAATGCACTACTACCAAAGATGACTTTTACCACATCCATGAATTAATATTTCATTCACGAGACTCAAATCAATAATTAATCCATATCATCGAATCATCCCCGCACTACGTGCCAAGGATATTCATTAAGATCACGCACCACAAATTATCCATGCACTACTACCAAAGATAATTGTGTATTCATTAAGATATCATGACCACAAATTATCCAAGCACTACTACCAAAGATAATTGTGTATTCATTAAGATCACGACCACAAATTATCCATGCACTACTACCAAAGATAATCGTGTATTCATTAAGATCACGACAATAAATTATTCATGCACTACTACCAAAGATAATTGTGTATTCATTAAGTATCACGACTAACAAATTATCCATGCACTACTACCAAAGATAATTTTGTATTCATTAAGATCACGACCACAAATTATCCATGCACTACTACTACCAAAGATAATTGTGTATTCATTAGTATCACGACCACAAATTATCCATGCACTACTACCAAAGATAATTGTGTATTCATTTACTGTTATGATTATACCTAATAATCCGTGGTCATAATCATACCAAGTCCATCTACGCACTACAAAAGCCACAGATGACTTTCAATATAAACATGAGGATAATGATATAAAGAATCAATCAAATGAGATAAAGGATAAATATTAAACATTTATAATTTATCCGTGGATTCAAGAATATCCCCATGTTATCAATCACTTAATAATCTTATAATCTAATAACATTAATATTATAATAATATTTTAATCACTTCTTAAATTTATAAACAATTTATCTCAATTGTTTATGCTTTTACATATAATGCATTTAATCATTCAAAAATGCCATACTCATAAAATATCATCACCAATTATCAAATCCCTCATCAAAAATATGCATATACTCTATATAGGATTCTCTAGCCATAAAATCTTATTTTCAACTTTGTTACTTCACATAACATATTTAACTCATATGTTCAGAATTAAACTATTTTCATGAAAATACCAAATTAGTCCTAAAATATTTCTTTTCTGGGATTTAGCATAATATAGTCCCATAATGAAAATATATTTTTCTCGGAATTTTTAAAATTCATTTACTATTTTTCAAAAATTAATTTCTAATTAATTCCTTAAGAAATTAGCTACCTCAAGTTTAACTCCAAAAATTCCCAAATCTTGGCAGGACCTTACACATGTTAACGTGAGCTTCTAGTTTAAATTTCATGGTCATCGGAGTTATAGAACTCCGGTTATAGCGTTTTTCAAAAAAACCTAAATATTGAAATAGTCATATCTTGCTCATTTTAAGTCGTAAATGAGCTCATTTTTGGACAGGAGATACTTTATACCAAATACCTTCATGTCCCAAAAGGCCAGAATTTTTCTCATAATTTAAGTGGCTGAAACAGCCCTCTAAAATCATGGCAGCAGCTTTTTTCGGTTTTTGCAGCTTTGCACTCCTTTGCTAAAATCAGTCCACACAAAAATCTACAACACCTTTTCCAGTAATTCCACTTGGATTAGTTAGGTAACTCATAGATCTAACTCTAGGACTTGACCACATTCAAAAATTCAAAATATAATAGGAGATATGGTCAATTGAATTTCATGTTACGTTTTTCACCAAAATCTGATTTTCAACTCTTTGTGATTTCTAAGAAACTTTCATGTTTTCACATACTAACCAACATAACTCATCATAACACTTACTAATACCACGAATACCCATGATTTTCATCAGTCCTATGCTTTTATTATGACTTTCATCATAAACCACGTAAACTTTTTAGTTGAAGAAATATTTGAGGGTTTAAGAAATGGGTTTTATACTGGGGTCAATACAAAATTCGATTTCACGCTCTAAGTAGGCTAGGAAGTCTTCAAGAATACGTCAAGAAATTTATTAATGATAGAAATATCATTCAAAACTGTCACATTTCGTCCAAGACTTGGATAGTACGTCACATTGATACCAACTCGTGACTTCTATCCCTTAACCTAGATAAAGACCTCACAATGATACCTATAAACTTGCCATCTTCATTCACGATGTCGCCTACAGAAAGTCCGGCTTCGGTGCATTCCACACAAGGAAGTCAACAACGAAAGGTTCGGGGCTCTTTACTTATGGCTTGATATGACAATAATTGACTTTAGTAGTTTGGTTATGAATATAAAAGCTAACAACCTTACGAAAAGAATGATGAGTAGTTAACCAATTGATTCCTAAAATACCATCAAAGGCAAATATTTTCAAAGAGATAATATCGACAGGTAACGTGAAAGTGTTTATTTGAAACAACAAGATTAATAAACAGTGGAGGTAACGGCGGTTTCTCCCAACGAAGTTTCAACCAATAAGTTAAAGTCTAACTTCTCCTGAGTCAAATTTAAATGTTGAACGCAAATGTTGAGATAAAATAATGGGTAGAACCTAGATCTTATAAGGTATAGACTTCGCAAGAATTTATAATTAACTAACTCGTGCTAACTTCGCTCGAGTCACTTGTTTTTAAGAAGTCATGAAAACGCTCTTCATGAAAACCACCGACTTTGTTTTATACGATCCGCCTTTGGTGCCACCGTCCCACCGGACTTGACTTTGGTGCACGACAAAATCGAGCTAAATGACCTTCTCTTCTTGAAATTTCCACTTCTATTATCTTGCCATGATTACCACCGAAGTGGTTACCATTCTTGGCATGATAATTTCTCCCACGATGGTCATCATTGTTCGATGGTCGAATTCTATCACGCAGATGATTATTATCGTGTTGTTGGTCGTTACCTGAATAAAGTCTACTATCAAAATTAGGTATACATCACCCATCTAAAATGGGTCGCCACTTCACCCATCTTGGTATGTAATTTAAATACAACTTATTAACATAACTGCTCGTACAATACGACATAAACCGTGAGTTTAAATACAAATATCGCCTACTAGATATTATACAAACTCAAAAAAAGTCCTCATTATAATTATTATCACACTATTTTACGTAATAAATGAGGACTACTAATGCTATCTTCAGACCATCACTGCTTCCCCGACTCGTCCCCAAATTTATATTCTCATTTCCTCAAGAGAATAAAGAAAGAAAGGGTGAGCTCAACTAGCCCAAGAAGAAATATTACGACTAAGATAATGCGTAATAAATTATCAATAGTCTTCAATAATGTTAAACCGATAAAATACAATAGACAACCAGTTTAATCTGCAATGAATACGCAATCCATTAAAAGAGTCAAGTAGAAAATAAAGTCTACTATCTTTTAGGTTTTAAAAGGTTTTTCATCATCGCTTATAGTCGAGACTCACTTTTTAATAAATATTCCACATCATCGAATCACCCCCACACTACTACCAAGGATATTCTTTAAGATCACGCACCACAATTATTCATGCACTACACGGCCAAGAATATTTGTGTATTCATTAATGGTCATGATCATGCCAACAATCGCCCATCAATGCACTACTACCAATCGAGGATTTTTATCACATCATTTGTAATATTACTACCATGATTACAATCAATAGTCTCGTCATAATCATACCAAGTCCATCTATGCACTACAGCCATGTATTGACTTTCAAAAAATATATAAACACGAGGATGATGACAATGATATAAGAATTCAATAAAACAAGTTCAAGAATTATTTTATCCAGAATTATTAACGCCCAAATTATCAACACGATATCGCTTTTGTAGAGTAAAATTCAAGAATGATCGTAAGAATATTTCCATGAAAAGATATCGATGAAACGCAAATATCAAGGATATTCTACTAATTTCATGGAGTATAAGTCAAAGTTTTAACTAACCGGGTATAATAAAGAATGGAATAACAAAAGAAATCACCATGCATGCGATAGATAGATCAAATGATGCATAAAGTTATTCCAATGTAATAATAAATAACTAACTGTGTCGTGAAATTCACACCGGCATGTGTGATGTTCCAATGTAATAATAAAGATGGAACCATCCGTAAAAACACATGTATAGATATTCCAATGTAATAATAATAAAGATTTTAACCAGTCCTGTAAAACACATGCATGTGATGTTCCAATGTAATAATAAAAAGATTTTAACCAGTCCGTGTAAAACACATGCATGTGATGTTCCAATGTATAATAATAAAGATTTTAACCAGTCCCAATAAAAACACACGCATGTGATGTTCCAATGTAATAATAGAAGAATGTCACCAAGTATAGGTAAACCACTTATACAAAGTTATTCCAATGTAATAATAAGCAATGGAATAACAACAGCTTTCTTCATGAATAAGAAAGAATAACACCCCTTACATTTGGTAGGAGATTGAATATCGCAGAAGGTAAGAACAAAATACTCTTCTTCTTTCTCTCTATTCTCTCTATACTTTCTCTCTATAGCTCAATGAATTCGTGAAAAATAATGAAGCCCTAGCCCCTATTTATAGAAGATTTCTAGCTTAAGACCCGCCGTGTGAAAAGGCAAGTGGCTTCGACGAATCGGCCTTCGACGTGTGTGAAACGACAAGTGGTTCGACGCCTATAATGTGAAACGACAAGTGGTTCGACGTCCGGTAAAGGTAATTACTATTAACGAAGGTAAATACTATCGAAAGGTAAATACTATTCACAAGGGTAATTACTATCGACGAAGGTAATTACTATCGACGAAGGTAAATACTATTCACAAGGGTAATTACTATCGACGGTAATTACTATCGACGAAGGTAAATACTATTCACAAGGGTAATTACTATCGACGAAGGTAATTACTATCGACGAAGGTAATTACTATTCATTAAAAATAATTACTATCGACGAAGAGACTTTAGATGATGACATACGAGCCCCCATAAAATAATCAAACTTACCACAAATCATTTTTTTTTTCATCAACACATATTTAATCTTTCAACAATTATTAATCATTTATAACTTGTCGCCTCAATTATTGATTTAATACTATAACATATTATATGTATGATAATCGTGACAATAATCAATCAATAATATAAGAGATATGATGCAAAGAATTATCGTAGTAATAATCGAGCATAAATGAAAGTGACTTCTCACGAAGATCAATAATCAATACCGCAGCTACTACGCAACTACGCCAGACATCGCATTTTTTACCAATCGGTAGTTCAATGCTTTTAATCAGTAACACCTCCGCCGTTATTTTTATAAAATATTTTTGTCGCTTTCAATCCGACAATAATTTCATTGTGGGTCCACCAATGATTGAGCCATCATACTAATATTCCCTAACAAAAAGAATATTCCCCACCAAACGAATATTTTATAACAACTTGCATACTTTGCAAAATTTATAAATATTACCCACAACTATAACATTATATCAAATTTATTCCATAATATTCAAAAATAATATTTATAGAAAAATTCATCTTTATTTATAAAAGTCAGGGGTCTTACAACCTCCCTTCTTATGAAATTTCGCCGAAATTAGGGGTACGACTGTGGTATGTCAAGAGGTAAGGATACCTTGATTTCATTTCGATTCTAACTCCCAAGTCATTTCTCAACATCGTGGTTCCTCCACAAAACTTCGACTTGAGGTATAACCTCGAGCGTAGAATATGTTCCTTCTTATCCAAAATTTGAACAGAACCTCTTCATACGCCAAATCTTCCGCTATTTCGTCCCGGCTCTAACTCAATAATATGGTTCGGTCTTTCACATATTTACGTAATATAGATATGTGAAAAACGCTATGAACACGAGACATATTTCACAGAAAGTTTAGTCTATAGCTACGCCCTACTCGATCGAGGATTAAAATGGACCGATGAATCGAGGATTAAGTTTTCCTCTTTCCAAATCTTGTAACTCCTTTCCATGGAGCAACTTTAACAACACACGATCTCCTATATCGAATTCCACGCCCTTTCGATGAAGATCAAGATAACTCTTTTGTCGATTTTGTGAGGTTTTTATACGCTGTTTGATCGCTTCAATCTTTTCCGTAGTCATACGCATCAACTCCTCCCCAACAACGCTGCTTCACCCACCTCATCCCAAAGATACCGAGAAACGACACTTTCTTCCATACAACGCTCAAATGGAGCCATGCCAATACTTGCTTGATAACTCGTTGTTGTAGGAAAACTCCACCAATGGTAAGAACTTGTCCCAACTCCCTTGAAATCAAGGACACGTAGTCTTAATAGATCTTCAAGAGTTTGAATAGTCCTTCCGATCGTCCGTCTGTCTCGAGGATGATATGCCGAGCTAAATCGTAAGTCCGCGCTCATAGCTTTTTGCAAACTAACCCAAAATCGTGAAGTGAATCTTGGGTCTCGATCAAAACTATGGATACCGCAGATACCATGCAGCCTTACAATCTCGCTTATGTACATACGAGCAAGACGCTCAAGTATATAAGTTTCTCAGATTTAGAAGAAATGAGCAGACTTGGTCAATCTATCAACAATGACCCAAATCGCATCAACGCCTCGAGAAACCTTAGAAGACCCAGAACGAAATCCATGGTAATGTGCTCCCACTTCCATTCTCCGGAATTTCAAGTGGTTGCAATGGACCTTTTGGTACTTGATGCTCCGCTTTAACTCGCTGACAAGTTAGACACCTCGAGATAAACAAATATATCTCTCTCTCTTATATTGCTCCACCAAAATGTACGATTTAATATCATGATACATTTTGGTACTCCTGTGATGGATTGCAAATGGTGTGTCATAAGCCCCATCATGATATTATACTTTAAATCGTGGTCGTTAGAACACAAAGTCCGGAGTCGACTCAAGTATTCCTTCTTCATCGATTCTTGCTTCCTAAGATAAAGACCTTCAGACTTTCTTCCTCATACGATCACCTCCCTGTGTCCGTAGCTCGAGCAGCTTTTAACTTTATCGATTAAAGTCTGCCTCTACTCAGATACTCGCTTATCATCACACGCGTCCCTCGAGTCTTTAACTCTATCTCCATCCTTTGCAAGTCACACAAAATGGGCTCATATACGACAATATCGCACTCAGATTTGCATATGATTTTCTACTCAACGCCAAACCACCACGCTCGCTTTTCCGTGATGGTATCGATGGTACGATCATAATCTTTCAATAGCCAAGCCAACGCCGTTGTCGCATGTCGAGTTCCTTTTGAGTGAAGAAATATTTGAGGCTTTTATGATCCGTAAAGATCTCCACTTTCTCCCCATACAAGTAATGCCTCCAAATTTTAAGTGTAAAGATAATAAATGCTAACTCTAGATCACGAGTAGGATAATTCCTCTCATATTCTTTGAGTTGTCGCGAGGCATAAAGCTATAACTTTTCCATGTCGCATGAGAACACATCCCAACCCTTTGCTCAAGATCATCAGAGATGACAAATCCTCCGAGCCGATGGTATCACGTAACAAAATAAATAAGTCTCCTCTCGAAGTTCTTGAAAACTCTTCTCACATTCTTCGCCCAACCGAACTTTCAGATCTTCCGAGTCACCGAGTCAATGGAGTAGCGATTCGAGAAAATCCTTCCACGAATCTCCGATAATAACCAAATAAACCGAGAAAGCTACGACTTCTATTATCGATTTAGGTTGTTCCCACCAATAGCTTCAATCTTTGTCGGGTCAATGATATTCCATGACTTGATACCACGTGCCCAAGGAATGCTACTTCTTCGCCGTAACTCGTGATTTCTTCAACTCGCATAAAGCTTATATTCACGGCTTTTGGAGTGTCACCTCAAGTGTTGCTTTCATGATCTTCACTTCGCTTTTGAATAAATAAGGATGTCATCAATAAAGACGACCACAAAGTGATCTAAATATTCCTCAATACTTGGCTCATCATATCCATGAAGGCAAAGAGGAGCATTTAGTCAATCCAAAGGATACGACTAGAATTCATAATGCCCGCATCGAGTTCCGAAAGCCGCCTTTGAATGTCACGGCTCTAATCTTCAATCGGTGATATCCTAACGAAGATCAATCTTTGAAAAGAATTTGCTCCTCAGAACCGGGTCAAACAGTCATCAATACGCGGCAAATGGATACCTATTTTTGATGGTGACATGATTCAACTCCCGATAATCAATACAAAGTCGATACTCCCATCTTTCTTCTTCACGAATGTAACAGAGCACCCCAAGGAGAAGTACTAGACGAATAAAGCCAATGTCTAACAATTCCTCGCAGCTGGGTCTTTAACTCCTCAAGTTCAATAGAGCTATTCGACATGGGCTTTGAAATAGGTTTTGTAATCGTGTTCAAGGTCGATACAAAATTCAATTTCACGCCTGGGGTAGGCCAGAAGTTTCTTCTGTGAATACGCCAGAAATTTATTAACAATAGAAAATATCGCTTAAAAACCGATTTATTTTTTTTTAAATCAGATATGAGCTAAGAAAGCTTGACATCCGCTTTTCAATAAACGAATAGCTTTTATGGCTTGAGATGACCGTGATTGATTTTAATGGTTTGGTCGTTTGAATTCGCATAATAGGTTGATTAGAATATGAAAGCTAACAACCTTACGAAAAAACAATCAATTTTTTTGCATGATAAGTAGTTAACCAATCAATCCTTGTAATCACGCCAAATGCAAGTATTTTTAATGAAATAAGATCGATGTGTAATGTGAGGGTACCGATTTGAACCAAACAAGACTTATAAACAAAGGGATGTAATGAAGGTTTCTCCCAACTGAGTTTCCACAGATAAGTCAAAGTCTAATTTCTCCTGAGTCAAATTTAATCGATGAGCGCAAGTAGAGAAATAAAAGAATGGGTAGAACCCCAGATCAAATAAAGTATAGATTCATTAGAGTTTATGATAAGCTTACCCGTGATGACCTCATTCGATTCTCGCTTTTCGGGAGGTCACAACAAACGCCTCCTCAGACTACCGGCTTTTGAATTTTCCGACGGCCTTTGGTGCTTCCATCCTAGTCAATTTGTCTTCTAGAACGACAAAAATCGAGCTAAGTGACCTTCTTCTTCCACAATTATAACACGCTTTGACTCGCATTTACGCAGCTTTGATCGATGTGTCCCTCTCTCTCCGCGATTTGAAGCATACGATAGTGGTCTTTCTCCTCCTTAACAACGGGTGCCAGTGTCGACGCTTTTCCATCATCATTGAATCTCCTTTTCTTGAAATGTCCATTCTTATTGTTTTGGCCCCGACACCACCGGTGGTTACCATATCCGCCCGCTGATTCCTCCACGCTTGTTGTCACCGCGCTCAATGACTACTCTCACCGGTATTATAATTTTGCTTACCGCTTCTTTTTTAGTCATATTGACTCATTATCGCTACTTCCACTAATCGAGCCCTATTTACAACATCCAATACAAACACGCTTTACGAGAAATAAGATGTCGACGATCTCCGCTTCAAACCTCTTAAAACATTCGCGCCATTCTCTCTTCATTATCCACCAAGTGGGACGAAACCGTGATAACTCCGCAAATTTTGCCTCAGATCATGGCATACTACCATATTGTTTTGTTCCAACTTGATAAACTCCACCTCCTTCATGTGGCGAATACTTTCAGAAAGTATTTGTCGCTGAATGCCTCCTCGAACTTCTCCCAAGATATCTTCAAGACAAAGAAGTCGAGTACGCTTTTACCGATTCCCACCAAGAATCCGCCTCCGCAAGAACATAAAGGCGTAGAAGGGAACCTTTTTGCTTCCTGAGCATCCCAAGACATCAAATATCTTGTAATCTGCTTTATCCATGCTTCCGCCGTAAGTGGTTTTGCTTCCTTAAACTCCGGTGGTCCCAGCCTTTAAATTGTTTAATGCAAGACCGCCCGAGAGTTTTCCGTGTTTCCACCTACGCTTTTGATGCAGAGTCGCCTCACCATTGCTGTCAGATAAATCGTATAAAGCCTCCGAACATTTGATCATTCATCATTTGGTCAAGGTTGTTGTTGTATGAGATTGTCACGCCGCCTCGATGCACATTATCCTCGATTATCGATATGCTGGAATCAACGATCGCCTCAAGGCCCATCATATTCTCAACATTCTCGATGTCATTTTCAGACATCGCCACAAAACAAAAGGTTAATCGACATGTAACAAATTATCCCTATCTTCCCGACCAACCAATAAAATATCACATAAACTTAGTAGGTCATACTAAATAAGGTATTCCCCGCCTCTCCTCCTAGTACTATTCTCACATCTTAGCCAGGATCATATCCCTAAGCTCGATACTAAACCGTGACGCCCCAAAATTAGGTATACATCACCCATCTTGGGTCGCCACTTACATGGTATGTAATTTAAAAACAACTTATTAACATAACTGCTGTGTACAATACGACATAAACCGTGAGTTTAAATACAAATATCGCTTACTAGATATTATACAAACTCAAAAAAAAAGTCCTCATTATAATTATTATCACACTATTTCACGTATTAAATGAGGACTACTAATGCTATCTTCGTGACCATCACTGCTTCCCTCTCGTCCCAAATTTATATTCTCATTTCAAGAGAATAAAGGAAAGAAAGGGTGAGCTCAACTAGCCCAAGAAGAAATATTATTACTCAAGATAATGCGTAATAAATTATCAATAGTCTTCAATAATGTTAAACCGATAAAATACAATGTATAACCAGCTTTAATCACAGCAATGAATACGCAATCCATTAAAAGAGTCAAGTAGAAAATAAAGTCTACTATCTTTTAGGTTTTAAAAGGTTTTTCATCATCATAGTATAAATGAGACTCACTTTTAATAAATATTCCACATCATCGAATCACCCCGCACTACTACCCAAGGATATTCTTTAAGATCACGACCACAATTATTCACGCACTACGCCAAGAATATTTCAGGTATTCATTAATGGTCATGATCATGCCAACAATCGCCCATCAATGCACTACTACCAATCGAGGATTTTTATCACATCATTTGTAATATTACTACCATGATTACAATCGAATAGTCTCTCGTCATAATCATACCAAGTCCATCTACGCACACCATGTGCCCATGTATTTACTTTCAAAAAAATATAAATACGAGGATGATGACAATGATATAAGAATTCAATAAAACAAGTTCAAGAATTATTTTATCCAGAATTATTAACGCCCAAATTATCAACACGATATCGCTTTTGTAGAGTAAAAAATTCAAGAATGATCGTAAGAATATTTCCATGAAAAGATATCGATGAAACGCAAATATCAAGGATATTCTACTAATTTCATGGAGTATAAAGTCAAAGTTTTAACCAACCGGGTATAATAAAGAATGGAATAACAAAAGAAATCACCATGCACGCGATAGATCAATCGCATGCATGTGTTATTCCAATGTAATAATAAATAATCTAAACCAAAGTCGTGAAATTCACACCGGCTGTGATGTTCCAATGTAAAATAAAGATGGAACTGCATCCGTAAAACACATGATAGATATTCCAATGTAATAATAAAGATTTTAACCAGTCCTGTAAAAACACACGCATGTGATGTTCCAAATGTATTAATAATAAAGATTTTAACCAGTCCTGTAAAACACATGCATGTGATGTTCCAATGTAATAATAATAAATTTTAACCAGTCCTGTAAAACACATGCATGTGATGTTCCAATGTAATAATAGAAGAATGTCACCAAGTATAGGTAAACCACTTATACAAAAGTTATTCCAATGTAATAATAAGCAATGGAATAACAATGCTTCTCTTCATGAATAAGAAAGAATAACACCCCTTACATTTGGTAGAGAGATTGAATATCGCAGTAGAAGTGGTAAGAATAAAATACTCTTCTTCTTTCTCTTATTCTCTATACTTTCTCTCTCTATAGCTCGAATGAATTCGTGAAAATAATGAAGCCCTAGCCTCTATTTATAGAAGATTTCTAGCTTAAAGACCGCCGCGGTGAAAAGGCAAAGCGGCTCGACGATGACGACGATACAGAATGTGAAACGAAAAGTGGTTCGACGCCAGAATGTGAAACGACAAGTGGTTCGACGCCCAGAATGTGAAAACTATTAACGTTTGTAAATACTATCGACGAAGGTAAATACTATTCACAAGGTAATTACTATTAACGGTTGGTAATTACTATCGACGGTTGGTAAATACTATTCACAAGGGTAATTACTATCGACGAAGGTAATTACTATCGACGGTTGTAAATACTATTCACAAGTGGTAATTACTATCGACGGAAGGTAATTACTATCGACGAAGGTAAATACTATTCACAAAGGTAATTACTATCGACGAAGAGACTCTTAGATGATTTATATATACGAGCCCCCCATAAAATAATCAAACTTACCACAAATCATTTTTTTTTTCATCAACACATATTTAATCTTTCAACAATTATTAATCATTTATAACTTGTCGCCTCAATTATTGATTTAATACTATAACATATTATATGTATGATATATCGCGACAATAATCAATCAATAATATAAGAGATATGATGCAAAGAATTATCGTAGAAGAATAATCGAAAGCATAAATGAAAGTGACTTCTCACGTAAGATCAATAATCAATACCGCGCTTACTACGCAACTACGCCAGACATCGCATTTTTTACCACCGGTAGTTCAACAGCTTTTAATCTGAAACACCTCCGCCAAGTTATTTTTATAAAATATTTTTGTCGCTTTCAATCCGACAATAATTTCGCTAGGGGTCACCAATGATTGAGCCATCAGTATTAATATATTCCCTAACAAAAAGAATATTCCCCACCAAACGAATATTTTATAACAACTTCGATACTTTGCAAAATTTATAAATATTACCCACAACTATAACATTATATCAAATTTATTCCATAATATTCAAAAATAATATTTATAGAAAAATCATCTTTATTTATAAAAGT